>VWYO01027047.1:423103-489342 GCA_013400275.1 Rhadina sibilatrix
AAAAAAAAAGATAAGAGAATTAAAAAAAGAGAAGTTTTTGGCTTCTGGCCATACACAGACAATGGAAAGAGGGCAGCTTGCCCAGCCTGCTGCCTTCTGATGCTTTACAGGCTGCTCGTGATTCACGCTCTGCAGTGCTTAAAGGCTTATGTGCCCATGTGTGGTTATGCATGGAAACCTCAGGATGTCTCTGCCATCAGTGGGATCACTTGTACAATAGTGTACTTTGTTAGGGATACATCAGTGCATTCATTATTTGTGATCATTAAAAAAAAATGATATGGGCAGAACTGTTTGACTACTAAAGGTAAATAAGGGGTTACGAATGAAGAGAGGTGGAGCCTGAAGGGAAAGATTTCTGAACTGTGACAAGATCAAGCTTCTAGTTTGTGTAAATTAGTGAGAGAAGAAAAGAACGTGAACTGAAAGACTTCACTAATTGGCTATTTGTTACAACAAAGGCTAATGCTGGGAACGTAATGTAGATCAGCTTCATATCCTATATCCAATATTGTTATCTCTTCCCAAAGCAAACTTCCCTTGACCTTGGAGATTTTATCAGAGAGTGCAATGTTCTTGCTTATAATTTTCTCGTATCAAAGGCCTTGCTTTTGTTTCCTTGATTTGCACGTAGAGTGAAGCTGTAGAGATGTCTGCATATAACTAAACATTTATGTGATCCACAAAGGAGAAAAGAAATTTAACACAGGAATAAATTGTATATTTAATGGCCAAGGAGAACGAAAAGCAATAAATGTTCCCTATTATTACCCTATTTGTACTTGAAGTACAAATGCCTCTGTTAACTAAAAGATTTAGTGGTCACTTGTGTGATGAAACAATTGCTTCATTTTGAAGTATTATACTCTGGGTGCAGAACTTGATGGGTATAACTATATGAAAGGTGCCGTGCTCCTTGAGTTCGTGGAGTTTAGCCTCTGGGCCCCAAGGACAGCCTGACTTCTCATTGCTGTGTGGGCAATCACTGGCCATGGGCAGCTGGAAGCAGCAAATACAGTTTTGGTGGGCACCAAAACTCCTTCACCTTCTCTAGAATGGCAGAGCTCTCTGTGTATGCATGGTCTTTTTTTCCTCCTTGGAAATGCATGGCCAAGAGAACGATATCACTACCATGTTTTTTTCCACACAGCAGGTAAAGGGCTGGAGCAATTAATCCAGGAGACTCCCTTTGGCCTGAGATATCTCGAAACCAGACTCATTTGGAAGATGGGAATTCTCACATTTTACCTAGAAAATTCTACTGATCTATTTTCTGCTGCCAGCAATGAAGGAAGAGGAAAGATAAGTGTGTATGATGGAGGTTCTTCACTATTTAAAACTGCTGATTTACTCAAATAATTGATTATACTGGTGCAATTAATGCATTGAAAACTGGGTTTTCAGGTCAAAACAAATTAAACTCTCACATATATGGGAAAGCTTGAAATATATCTGATTTTGCTGCTGTAAGGAATATAAATCCTTCATTATTGTTTTTTATGATGGAGTAGTGGATAACAGGCTTATCTCCTTCCTATAAAATCTTTCCTTCCAAAGATCAAAAGGCTTAAAATATCCCCTTTGTCCTATTGCACAAAGTACATATAAACTAGGTAATAATCTTAAGGTAGTATCTTCAACCTTTTAAATTTCAAAATTTGTGGTTAAAGGTATAGACATACCAAGTAAGAATAGAGCTAAAATAGTTTGATAACCAGAGAGAGCTTATTGTGTAATACATACCTGCTTAAGTATATGTACAGGAAGATTGATTTATATGAAAATTGATTTTTATGCACTTATTCCTACTATTAAATGTAACAAAAAGCCATGGAATATTGTCTTATCAAAAGATTCCAATTTATCATTTCGAGAATATAAACATTTCACCTGCAAATGACAGGCAACTGCTTTTGCACTCTCTAACCAAACAGGCCAGGCTAAGCAGAGGCCAACCAAAGCAGAGTGAGGGCAAACAACTGGCACATTTGTCTTGAAGACAAACTCTTGAGCTGAAATAAAAAACTAAGGATCAGAACTACTTAGGATCAAAATTAAAGCAATTTCCTCAAGGAAATTCTTTGTGAGTAGAATAATGTGGTAGAGAAGGAAGCATGATAATTTACTTGAAATGTTTTTCTTTTTCTTTGGAGGGGGAGGGGAGGTGGATAGAGATGCATAATCTTGATGCATTGGGCTTGCTGTAGTGAATTGCACTGACAAAAATAGTTTGGCATGGCCTCAGACAATCTGAGCTACATTTACAGATGAAGAGAGTGACTGAAAGATTCCCTAAGGTGCTGAAGCTTTCTTCTCTCTCACATCTGTTTCACTGGGCACCAGAGGCACAGTGCACATGGGGATCTTTGCAGAAGGGGTCAGGTGCTGCCGTGTTGCACCCAGCTCATTCAGATCTGGATCCAGCTCTCAGAGTGCTGCACTCAGAGCAGCTTATAAGCCACATGGCAAAGGTTCAAATAGGACAGTGCTTGTTAGCTGAGGATAACTCTTCCAAGGTCAGGAGTGAATGTGGAAAAGGTCACTAGAATAAGTGGGTGTCCTGAAAGCCTAGACTGTCAAGATGGTAATGTGCAATTTCAGTGACAAGAAATTACAGTTTTATATCTCTCTTCCATAGGCACACAAAACTACTGTGCAGAGATGCGGACAATGTTTGAGTCCCTCTAGAAAACTGAAAACTTCCACGTGCATGACAAAAAAATATTTTATCCAAATCTAGATGCCTGAAGATAAGTCTTAAATCCATACTTAGGTAAGTCTATGATAGTAGATTGATTTTACAGTGGTTCTGGATAGCTATGCTACTCTGGCAGTAGAAGCATTTTTACTTTAAAATATCTGTCCATTTGTATCTTCCTGGTTTTGCATGGATTTAGATTATTAAAAAAATACTTTGTAAACTCTCTGAGGACCTTTACAGAAATGCTTCTTTATACTACCAATTTTTCCCAACAGTCTAACTAGAAATACTGAGCTTCTGTGAATATAGAGCTCTCTGAATCTACAGAGGAGATGAAACCTCACAGAGATTTATTTTTGGCTTCCCTTGATACACTTCATACAGGTAAGGAAATATGGGGAAAAAAAAGTATTGGGCCAGTATAAATGTGGCAAGGCCCAAGATTGGTCCATATACGAATGAGAGATCAGTGAAAAAATTGCAACAATGTTAATATTAATATTAATGTTAAGCATAAAAGAGTTGGTCTGTTACAACAGTAGCTTTGTTTCCACAGGGAAAGCTTTTACAGCAAAGATATCTGATGAGACTTGCATTAAACTGCCAGTCTTGTCCAGTTTTTGTGCTGTTTAGATGCTGTTGATCCTAGCATGGCATATGACTGGGTACAATATTGCTTGTTAAACTACTGTATGAATTAGTTACAAATGTGTAGGTAGGGACAGACTGACGCTTGTACTTTTTTTATGCCTGTGTATAAGAAGACTTTGGAAGAAATCTTTGATATTAGTCCCAATCATAAGTTGCATCATAGTGGATATTTAGGAAAATGACATTAATAGAAGTGTTGTTTCCGGCTGGCAGAGTTGGCAGCTTCTGAGAAAAACACATGGTACTGAAAGAGGAAGTTAAAATTCACTGAGAACTAAAATACATTTCTAATATATTTCCCTTATTATTGCAATACATGGGTGCATAATTATGCCTCTTAAAGCAAATTCTGTATGTCCTACTGGGATCAATTCAAACAGTCCAGTTATGTGTTTCAAACAGTTATTTGTCTTCTGCCCTTAAGGAATACTCCAACACCAATCTCAAAGCCATATTCACTGTTCATACACCTCACACTTGGTGGATGAATTCCTGCTTGCCCCAGATATTTTCATCCACTGCCCCTACTAAGACAAACTTCCTGGGTATGGTACTGAGTCCTAAAACAGACGAGGCCTAACTTTCAGGTGTGGTGTAACTTCTGTCCTGACAAGTGTTGTCAAGTTTGCCAAAGCAAAACCTGAGAAAGCAGCTGCGCTGTGCTGCTTGGTGGAAAATTATATGTACAAGGGTCTGCAGACAACAAAGTAGGCCTGCTGTGCAATGCATTTCTGCTTTGGCAACTCACTCTTCCAACTTACTTGACATGAGAGTCTTGACATGTCAAGATGTGTCGCCATGTCAGCTAAAAGGAGAGTGAAGGCTGAAATGGGGTGCACTGTGAGCTGCCAAAAGATGAACAGTTTCTCTAAGATTGTTCTGAGCATTTGACTCGCCAGGGTTTTTTTATATTTTCTTATAACAGTCCATCTGCCTGGACTGAGTGTGTTGCAATCAGCTATTTTAACTGTACACAGTTTCACAATGAAGTTTCATTTAGACATAAAAGAGGAAGCAAGTTCAGTGTGTTGCAGTTCAGTCAGTTATAAAACCCCCTCATCTCCTAAGGGACTTTCTTTCTATACTTCTTTGCTATAGAGGATTAGAAGTAAAACAGATGTTATCTTAGAAGTGTAATTAAAAAGGAAATAAAAACAGAACATTGTGTTTTTGGGGTAGGACAGACTCTCAGGAAGCTTCAAACTAGTTAGAAGATAGCATTTTTTCTGTCCTGGTCAGCTGCTGTATCTTTGGAGGTAAGAACTAAAATATACTGTGCATTATATAAATGTATGAAAATGTTGCCCTTGCTTATCAAAGTGGCTTGGTTCTGTTTGTGTGGCACCACAGCTGATAGCTGGTAAAGTGAAGATGCGCTTTTTCTATTTTGAATGCACCTGTGTTTGAAGAGTCTCAGCTCCTATTCACAAACACTTTCTGCCAGCTTAAGAAGTGATGAGAACATTTCTAAGGTGCCATCTTCACAACCATGACAAACTGTGGTTGCAATAAGACTTCAAAATGAAAACAAATGTTTTCCTCTGATACTTCTAAAGACTTCATAAAATCAGACTAAACGGGTTTTTCAGAATATTTTAAAGGTGAGCCTTACTAGCTGTATTGCTTTTATCATAATTACGATACTGTTATTGAAATTTCTGAGCATGTTACTGTATGTCTTAAGTAATGTCTTGCAACTAGAGTACTCTACTTTTAGATTAAAAATAAAAATAGGCACCAAAATAGATGAATATGGGCATGATATTTAAAAAAAAAGTTAATGAAATGTGATGATGTTAAAAATCATAAACAAAGAAACTTGATGATGGCATTTTTCCGATTCTCAGTGAATTTCCTGGTTTGCTGCAAATTCACAGCTCGACTAGGTTGTATATGCACATCATGCCTCCTGTCCCTCATTTTTATACTCTACAGAAAATGTGACTAACATTTCAATGCCTTTTTGTGGACCATTTCCTTCACTGCTTCTGGAAACACCTTCAGCCCTTTCTGTCTTTCTTGCTTTACCATTTAGTCTTTTCATTTCTAGAAAGTGTATTCTCTTCTGTAGAGTTCACGTGGATTTCTTGCCTCTTTACTTCAAATGCCTAGATTCAAACTGCTGCAGTACACATAGTTCAGTCATAACAGCTTACAGTTCATTAAAATTAACACAGACATCCAGAGACATGAAATGATTTCCACCCCAGGAAGAAAATCAGAAAAGCACAGGGTAGAAATATTATATAGTTGTCTTTCTTATGAATGTGGAGCCTGATTCTTTCCTCCCTCAGATTTCATGCTGTTGTTTACAGTTGTGGATATGAAATGTAAAATGCTATCCAACCAGGTTAATGGGGTCCTAAACCTTTGTATAGGCATAGATGATAAGAAAAGTATGGAAAATGATGAACCAGGCTTGGTCTGTATGAAGTTTCAAGGAACTTGAACTGAAAAAACAAACTTGGGTGTAAAACTTTGAGAGCTCAAGAAGCTATATTTACCAACATACAGTTTTTATTATGTTTTTATGGAAGCATGTCCCCCCAGCTCAACTTAAAGATACAACAACACTCAAAAATACACTGAGAATATATTTGTTTCTAAATGAAAGAAGCTGAGTGCTCCTGAAACTCATTGTTATCCTTTTAACATGATCAAAATTGGTAAGCATTTGTATGACAAGAGCATTCAACAGTATAGTAGACTTCTTGGGGAAGATGTCTCCTCTCTTGCTTTCTTTAGCCTTTTCTTCCAGCAGATTCCCTCATACTCTTGATATACAGGATTATTATTCTCTCAAACCTACTTGTTTCCCTCAAACCAGTCCACATTCCCCCAAGGATGAGGTACTCCAGCTTTTCTGCATCTCTTCAACTGCTGACATTTGAATAAAGATGAACAGGGCTTATGTTTCCTCCTGTGGGAAGACCAAAAGATCAGAGTGAAGCGAAATGTGAGGAAGGGACAAGAGTCACTCATAGTGACTGCTTAAAGGGTCTCATGGTGCCCCAGATCTTCCAGAGCAGCAGCAGCAGCAGCAGGGAGAGGAAGTGACAAATGTAGTGGGCAACATTCAGATGCTTGTGCAAAACTACCCCCTGGCTATTCATCTTCTCCTATGCTGTGGACAAAGTGAGCCACTCTTACATCAAACAGCAGCCACTGCTATTGTAGAACCAGAGTCAGAGAGCCGCATAAGTTGGAAAGGACCTCAAAATATCATCTGGTCCAATGTTTCATGGGAAATGTGAGATTATGCAGAACCTTGTCCAATCTCATCTTGAAAACATCCAGCGAAGGAGACTCCACCATGTCTCTGGGGATGTTGTTCCAGTCAATGATCTCACTGTAAAAATTTCCTTCTCACATTGATATGAAGCCTCTTCTCTCTTATCCATGGGAGCAGTTACAAAACATGTGGATGTGGCACTTGGGATCAGGGTTTAGCAGTGAACATGGTGGTGCTGGGTTAAGGGTTGGACTTAATGATCTTAATGATCTTAGAGACTTTTTCCAACCTACATGATTCTGTGATTCTATTCCAATGCAACTTGTTCTCATTGCCACTTGTCTTCTCCATGTGGCTGTTTGTGAAGAGAGAGCCTCTGTTGTCTTTGCAGCTACAGATACTGGAATACTATGATGAGCTGTCCCCTTCCCCCAGTCTTCTTTTCTCCAGGAAGAAAAGTCCTAACTCCTTCAAACTCACAAGGCAGCTTTTCCAGCCCTTTGAACATCTTTTTGGCCCACCTTTGGACCATCTCCAGTCTGTGCACATTTTGTTTGAATTTTTTGGGACCAGAACTGGATGCTCCAGGGCAGCCTGACAAATGCTGAGTGGGAAGATCCCATCTCTGTCTCAGCTAGCTGTGCCCCAGTGGGTGCAGGCCAGGATCTGATTTTCCTCATTGCTGCAGCCCTGCTCTGCTGGCTCAGGGTCACCTTGTGGTGCACCAGGGCCCCCAGGTCCCTCTCAGCAAGGCTCCCCAGGCACACATCCCTGTGCTGGGACCTTTGGTTGTGTCATCCTGTTCAGGAGCTGTCACTTGCCTTTGTTAAACCTGATGCTGTTACTGCTGGCCCACTTTTCAGCCTGTGGAGATTTCCCTGTAAAATGTGTCCATCTCACCACACAATTTGGTGTCATCAGCATTACCTTTACCCAAGCTGAATGAGCTTCAGATACCAAAGGTTTTCAGGCATTAAGGACAGACTCTACTTAGCCATGTGCACAGCTCATTATATAACCTTCTTCACTATCCTGGTTTCCCCACGCTGGCTGTGCTGAGGCTTCCTGGGAGCTGTTCCACACTAGCCCCAGGGGAAGGTGAGATATGGGTCCTGCAATACATGTAAGCTTGCTCTACAGACTATCCTGCTTGCCAACACTCTTGCATCTGTGTCTGGCAATCTGAGGTGGATCCCACACCTCACTGCGGGGATCTGTCTATCTCCAAAAACTGGAAAAATGTCTCTTAAAATAGGGAAAAATTACAGACAGATCCATAGGATTTGAGTTTCCTCAAGACAGGGCAACTGTTATCTGGGATCACATCTAGTAAATCAGCTAGAATTCAAGGTATACTCTGTGATAAGAGTTGAGCTCCAATCCCCAGCAGCATAACTTTAATGCCATTTAGAGCCCTGTCAGGGATCTGAAAACCAGACAACAAGCTTGTCTCTTCTATGAGTTTCCATCCCCTCCTTTTGCAATGCAGAAGAAAGTCCCTTTCCCCCCTGAGCTGTGAACACAGCTGGCACCCTATTCTTTCCATTCTCTCTAGCAATTTTTCATCATGCTTAGGTTTTTGAACAGGACACAAATTATCATATCTCTTTGTGCACACTTTTCAGGCTTTTCATAAGTGTTTTGCTTATCCTGAGCCAAGAACTCCCATTCTGTTTTCCTGCTCTCAGACTGTAATCTGAGGTCTTTATGCAAACATTGGCACTGTCTACAAGCATTACTACCTAGCAAATTTGCTGCCACACACTGGTAATACCCCTGGATTCTCCATGTGACCTTAAACATTCATCCTGCCTTCAGGCTTTTCTTCTTCTGAAGAACTGAACAAAAGCCTTGAGCAAGACATATGAGTTTTTAAGATCATCTGACCGTAATAAAGACTATGTCAGATAGAAAAGATGGTGTAAACCTGACTGTCTTCTCCCTCTATCTCCACTAGGCTTAGATAGAAGGTAGTCAATGCCTATTGCCACGGCAGTAGCAACTCAAGGAAATTTTTTTTTGTTCACCTTACATGCAAAATATATCAGTCCAGAATTGTAAAAGGGACTGGTTTTCCTTGCACAACAAAATGTTACGCAATTATTTTCGGGCAGATGTAAGTGAAATCTGGATTTAAGGAGCATGAAACACAAATATTGAAAGACACTAGATATAATCTCTGTGCCCTTGGAATGCAGGTGTATGTGTGTCTGTGGCACGGAGAGAGGATTAAGAGAAGAGGCACGAGAAAGCAGAATTAATGAAAACTTCAATCCTTATCAGATTTAAAATGCAGAAATTAAAGATGGCACAGTTGCATGACTGTTGGGGTGATGGGATAATATATAATAACTTGACAAGGGTATATATTATATTAAGCACTAGGACAAGAAACACCACAGATACCTGCAACTCCCTTTTGCATTCGTGCTCTCAGCACTACCTATCTAAACTTCAGTCAGATTTCCTTGCAGAGCTGGCAAGCGCCAGATTAGTAGGGCAGCCTCTGCCACCTTCAGAGGGTAAACTTGTAACTCATTCAGCAGAGCACACAACTCTGAGCACACGGAGATCCTAATATTTTTGAATTTGCCAATTCTTTTGTTTCCCCTACTGTCTCAGTGTGCTCCAACACCCTTAAAATAAGCATAGCAGAATGCAGTGCAAAGAAATGAAACCAATGGTTTCATTTCCCTCATGTAGCACCTTATGGCAGAAACAACTCACAGCTGGGGAGCAGGAAAGACCAAAGTGTCACATGCTACCTGAACACAACTGCCTTTGCCTGTGTTGGTTGAGCAGTGGACAGGCCATATGTTACATTTCCACTCATTTCTCCGAATCCACATTAAAAATAACATACAAATAAATGTATAACAGTTCCAGATTCAAGCTAGCCACAGTTAGTGGTGACTTTGCAATAAAGACATCTGGGCCATGGATGGTGGGGGGAAGGGAACAGTCTTTGCAAAAGAGGGGAACAGAGGCAGAAGAGTTGATAACCTGAGCAGCTCTAGCATTTGGCTAAGATTTCTGTGGGGGCACCTTAATTACAGCTAAAAGCCGAAGCAGGACAACAGCAGCATACTGCAAGGACTGCCAAGCCCCAAACATGACCTTCCCCACTCTGTGTAAATAGGTCACCTTTAATTAAATGTTACTGCCTGCGGGAAATCTCACACAACTGGCAGCAACAAAGAGAATTCAGGGTCACCAAAGCAAGTGTTTGGACACATCTAATTCCCATTAATATTTCTGCCTGAAGGAAGGTTATTTTATCTTCAACTTTCTCTTCAACCTTCTTCATGGTGTGGAAGTGATTCCCTCCCCTCAAGGAAAGTCTTCTCTCACACTGTCTCCTCCTCAACATCTTTGTAAAGTCTATATTCATGCTTAGGCAGGATTTAGCCAACAATTATTAGTGTAGCTTTTTGCACTAGCAACTGCTACACATGAAAACTTTGCTAAGAAATTGGAGTCCCTTCACTCTTGGAAAAGACCATTTGTAGTACATAAAGAAAGAAATTATCTTAATAATTTAATTTTAATTTATTCTTACTCTAAATCTACTTCCTCTTTGCTGGACCAAACAATTTCTATAGAACATCTTTCCCATTGATTTTATCCTTGACATCTGTTGAAAAAAAACACAACAGAGATAAGTTTAAAACAATTTTTTTGGTAGTAAAGCTACTAAAGCTTGGGCAGAACATTTACTGGTGCATAGCATGTGTGTCTTTGCTGGCAAATCCTGTCTTTAATTACTAACAGTTCTGTGAAGCTTTTGGGTCTGAGCTGCCTTCTCAGAGAGTGGAGAGAGTTAGTAACTGCTGGAACCTGACTATGCCTTTGCAGAAATGCAATGAAAACTGATTCCAGAGCTGTGGCACCACTAATACCATAGTCAAAGAGCGAGCTGGAGTACTTCTGAAATGTGCACTTTCCTATGCATTGCACTGAAATCTCTCTCTTCAAAAGTACCCTGCAGATATCTGTATCTAGGATCTAGTTTAAGATCCTTTTATAGCAACTGGAGAGTGATAAGCAAATCTAGGGCACAATTCATTTCATTTTGATTTAGGTGTCTAAACCAGGCCAGATGAATCATGCCTCCAAAATGTTTTGCTTTTTCCACTGACATTTTCATGTATAAAAGGTAGAGACAAGTAATTCCGTCCTGATTATAATGCAGATGTGCAAAGTTCAAATCTAATCATCTGAGATTTTTTAATGAAAAAAGAACTACACCTACAGTTGTTGATTAGTCTGGAACAGAAGGGGTGATATTCTCAATATGAATCTCAAATCATCGTAGTTCAGAGGCAGCTGATAAACCACACACAACAAAAGTTGCTTCAAATCATATGAGAAAAAGGGGGAAACCCCTGGCTTCTTAAAAGCATATGAGAAAAACGGGGCAACCCCTGGCTTCTTAATGAACTCCAGGACAAAATTAGATGTATTTAAGTTTAAGCTCTCACAGCAGCTATTCCATAACTAGAGACTTCTTGTCCCTCTCTCCACAACTCACTTGCCATTAGATGCACTGGATGTGCCGTACATTATGTTATACAGAATGTGCTTTGGTGAGATTCAGCACAACAGGGAGACTGGCTGATCACTTCACTCACTGACTCATGTCCCCATGTAAGGCAGAGACACTCTTGTTCATGTGCAAACTGGAGACATCTCTTTGCGGCTAGTAACATGCTGGTGACTATAATCACAGCTCAGTGAATTTCAAATGAACATTTTGTAATTAATTTCTTCTTATCATTTTTGTGTCTGCTGGTGGTTCCTTTCCCTTGGAGAAGGATGCTGTCGGAAGGTTACCTTCATAGAATCACCTACCTTTGTGAAGACCTGAACCCTGTGCTCTGCAAGAGTTTGCCTGATGAAGGGGTGTATGAAATGAGATCCATTAATTACTGTTCCACAGGTGAAGCACAAGGAAAAAGCCTCCTTCAGAGATGCAGATCTGCTGGCAAGTGCGTTTCCTCAGTCTGCTCTAGAGGTAGCAAGCACAGCAGAAGGCAGAAGGATAATCTCCCACAACTTGTCCAGCACCCAACGCCCACAGGGCAGCCACCTCCAGCTACTCATGTCTGCGAGGAGCTGACAAAAAAAGTCACCTATCTGGTCCCACCTTCCTGCAAGAGCATTTGCAAGAACTACAACGATTTACATATAGCTGGGGACTATGTGGTGCCAATTAGCTCAGTCACGACAGATTTTGCTTGTGACAGCGGCCTAGGCCCCTTCTTGGAGTCCTCAGAGATTCCTCCCCCCATGGAGTCTGTGAAGGCTCCCCCCACAAGTGACACCATCCGCAGGCCGGCCCAAGGCCACTCCTCGTGCTGGCGGCTGGCGAGCTTAGGGCCCCACCAGCAGCCCCTCTCTGACTCTGCCCTGAACGACTACCTCGAGCAGAAGCTGGTGGAACTGTACAAGCAGTACATCATGGACAGCACGGCAAACAGGGCATCTCCCACCCAGATCCTGGCCTCAGAGCTAATCATGGCTAACGTGGATCAAATCAGCATGCAGATATCACGGGAGAGGAACATGGAGACTGTCAAGGCCAAAGACATTGTCATTAGCCGCTTCTTACAAATAGCCAGTGGGAAGATTTCCTCAGAAATGAGCACACCTACTCTGCATATTTCCCAATATAGTCACATTAATGCTTAGTGTTTGAATGTTAGAAAGTTTTTATGTTCTTCAAAGTCAGTTTTTAGTTTAAGATACTTTCTGCTTAATAAAAATGCATTTACCATCCACCATTTAAATAAAACCTTTCAGTACATATTAAATAAGTAAAACAACCTGTACTCCTGTGCTGTGCAGCTCCTTTTGTGGACCAGTAAGTTTTTTTTTTTCTTTTAAGTGTTTTTAATGAATGTCAGACATCAAAACGTTTCACAGAAAAAGCTTTAGGAGCATATGAAACTCTTCCAGGTGCTCAGGTGTTTGCTTTCTTCCCTGCATACCTGACGTATCCTTTCAAATTTCCTCTCTCTGGCATCTGCCATCCTACCTCTGGGTCCATGCTTGTGCAGGCTAACACTCATGAGAGGATAAGCAAGCACAGTGACGGCACAGCCACAGAGATGCAGAATTTAGGATGTCACCCAGTTCACCTCCCTGCCCTTAAGGGCTTTACTTAGGACATCCCTCACATGGGGTTTTATAATTTGTTCTTAAAGGTATTGAGGATAGTCACCTTAGAGCTCTTTCTGTGCTAACCCTAATTATTTAATTGCTGTCTTCCTGTTCAAGAGTTCCCATCCCTTTTTGTGAAGCACAAACTCGGTTTCCAGAAGCACAAGCTCTGTTTCCAAACAGACAGCATCCTCTGGAGTGTGTGCTTTGTACTGACTTGAATCCTTACAGTGACCACTGGGGACCTCTGATCACAGACAGACACCACCTTTGCCAGGTGCTTACACACCTGGCACTGTGGAGGCGACATGTGGGGACAGCAGTAGTAATAAAGGGAGAAGAGGAAGGAGAATTCAGCTTTGTTATGAGAATTGCATGTTGAAGAAAAAGGGCTACTCCAAAGTCCATTGGATTAACGTGAACAGTGCTCTGGAATGCAGAAGAAAAGCTGAAGTTGAGCATTTGACATCATGGATGAACAATTCCTTTTTAAGATTGTTGTATCATAGGTCAAGGTCATTTGAACTCGACGCATTTTTGATAGAAGGTCCTATTTTCTAAAATTTCACCAAGTTTTAAAAAAGAAGAAAAAACAATAACCAGAGCTGCCACATGGCAAGGGTTGGTACCTACTCTGAGTGTTCATAATGTACAATGTACTGACAATGCCAATCCATTATTGGTTGAAATTCTGAAATCAGTTGTCTTGGTTTGGAAAGACAGGTATTTGACAGGGAAAGCTGGAGTTTCCCTTAGAATGGAGAATGTAAACCCCTCACTCCCTCCAAATCATAATTTTGCAATTAAGGGCTTCCAGGCAAAGATTTGGGAATAGGAATAACANTCCAGGTAGGAATGGTTGGCTCCCCCCACTGGGTGGAGCATCTCACTGGTGGAGCATCATGGGGTGATGGAATGTGGATGTGTAGCTTGGGGAGGGTATAGTTTGGGGATGTCTGAATGGCCCATTAGCAGAAAAAATTCCCCTGGAGGGAGGACAGGTGGTGAAAGAGATAAGAAACACTGCCCCACCTGGTTTTAAAGTTGGCCCATTATCAGAAGGCACCCGCCCCCTCCCCCCAGAGTTACAAGAGAAAAAGAAAAAATACATCTCCCCAACTGCTTTCAACAGATGAAATAGAATACACATTTTTGGTTCCATAACCCAAGACATCAGTATAAAATAAATACTAATTTATACTAAATATTCATAAAATGATTTCATGTTATTGCTTCCACAGTGTTGTTTTAGCCTTTGTGTGCTTTCCCCCCTCTGATTTGTGTATTTATGTATTATATTTAAGGAAGGTTTTTATGTATATTTCAAAAACAAATGTAAGGTGATAAAAATGTCAGTTTATTCTGTTGCTGCTGGTTTTCCAGAGATTACTGGGATAGCTCAGCATATTTTTCTGCATGTGCAGGCATACAAAAAAAAACTTCCCCTGAGAACCTGTGATGCTTAAATCCAGAGGGTGTACCTCTGTACCATAACAGCCTACCCAAATACTATTGTTCAGCAATTCAAGACAGATAATTTCTGGTATGCAATATTTCTAGACTGTGATCAAATGCTATTTACAAACACGAAAAAAGGGATATTTTTAGGGGAAAATAACCATCATGGTAATGCATAGGCACACAAATACGTTCTGCATGCAATATCCATTACCAACAACCTGGAAAATTACTTCCAGAGGAGAGCAAAAGCATGGAAATGTAACAGTTTTTATATCCTACAGATACAGATTCAGGCTTTTCAAAACACAAGGCTTTTGTTCATGCCTATTGACATTCACATCACTGAGTTTCAGTTGCAAAAGGTGTAGTGGAAAGCAACTTGCAGAGTTGCATGCGTAAATCAATACCCTTGCTGAAAGATCTGACTCCTTCATCAGAGGACACCATCGATTCTTGCACTAAGCTCTCCCCACTCCACCGACCTCGTCCTGGGCAAACAAAACAGCAATTTATCATCTCTTACTCAGAAATCCCAACCATCATTTCCCCCCCAAGACGCATGGGCAGCACCTGGTCACCACGTCCTCTTTCTCAGAACCGAAGCAGGAAAGAGGGAGGGCAGCTGGAGAACGAGGGCCAAGAGTTCTGCCCAAACCCCTGGTAACCTCCCCACAGCTGCTGTATCAGGGGGCTGCAGCCAGAGCCAGGGGCAGTGCAGAGAACAGCAGTGGAGAGGAAAAAGAAATCTTTAATGTACAAAAGCAGGCTCAGGCATATGAAGGGCATGTTTGGTATTTATCAGTCAACTACAAACCATTCCATTCTCAGGCAACTTTCTTCCAGGCAAATCACTTACTGCAGTCATACTGATTTTCAAGGAAAGATCTTATTTTGTACTCTCAGACCGACATTACTAATTTTATTTTATTTTATAAAATGGTCATAATCATTGCAGAAGCTGATTTATTCTGGAAAGACAGCATCAGCCACTTCTTCCCCACATGCGGTTATTTTCTTTTCTCTGCCTAAATATAAATGCCCATTTCACTTTGAACCCTGTAGTGTGCCTGTTTCTCACATGAATTATACACCTGTTATCTGAAGCAGCTCTTGGATTTCAGGCAGTTTCTACATAAACAACTATTTCTTACTTTCCACTATACTCAGATGAAAGTGCATTTATATCTCTGTCCTTCTTCCATTTAAACCTAATCTTGCTGTGCACAGTTGCCTCTCTAGGTGTGCCTGTTTCCTCCTGAAAGCACTTGGATAGCAATTAGGCTGCTATTACCATGACTCAGGTTGTTATCTAAAGCGATTATGGTATTCTCTCTCCTTCTCTCTCTCTCCCCCACACCTTCTCTTCTGCCTCAGGGTCAAGCATTTAAAAAGAGAGATCCCAATTTTTTAGTAGCTCTCTTAAATCACTAATTTTTAGTCAAGGGCACATAATTTCTTGACATGAGCTTATCAAAGTGCTGATAGGAGCCCTGGTGTCTGGGGAGTCTGTGTTGGAGAGGAGAGTTTGAATTCTGCCCTCACAATGCATCCTAGCACTATGGGTATTTTAATATGACTAACATAATTTAAGAAGGCAAAGGAAAATTGTGATAAACATTTCAGTAACTCTTTGGTTGGTATTTTGACCAATTGTCAAGAAGCTATTCTCATAAGGATCATTTATAGCCACCTTCAGCATACTCCAGCAGCTTCCTTAGGCCTTTTTTGCAGAACATATTACTCATTGCTGACAACATGATTACAGCAGCTAGGAATTTTATTGTTTATAGATGTTGTGATTGTGCCTCAAAGAGTCTGAGCCCATCACTGCGGCAGATGAACATTACCTGTGGACTCCAGGAAGGCTGGATGTGTAGTGTGACAAGAAAAACCCTTGGCAGAGGGAGAAAAGAGAGGGAAAAGGAGTTTGCCAGATTTGTTGGAACCTGTAGGTCCTGCCTTTGGTTTTAACCCCTTTGCTGGCTCTGATTTCTTGTCTGTACCAAGAAACATTGGAGGGAAGAAAAATGGATATAAAGTACAGATTGGGCTTTGCGCTGAATGTGAAAGTGAGCATTTCATGCTCTGGTTGCTAGGTTCAGGTGAAAGGAAAAAGCCAAGCATCTAAAACTGAAATAAATGTAAGTTCTACAGTGCTGACTCCAGCCAGGCATATTGCTGGTATTTCACCTTGGGGAAGCTGGGACCTCCCACACCCTGAGGTTCATCTCATTTCCCTTCTACTGTCCTTTCAAAGATTGAAGCAGAGGGGATTTATTTAGGACTGTCCTTTCCCTGAGCTTCTTCCTACCACAGGTTTCTCTCTGAGATAGGACCTGCTGGGATGTAACCAGCTGCCACTATAAATGGCTTGGGCAGGAGGGGATAAAAAGAACTGCAGGTTTTGTTGCCTCGATTATCAGAATTGCTGTAACATATCTTGCTGATATGGACAGTATGGGCTGGGAGGCATCCCTTGTTCTCCCAGATTCAGGAGGGATAATTAACAATTTAGGGAGATCAACCACCATGTTGCAGTGACATCTCACTGCAGATTTTAAACCAATATTGACATGTGAGAGGACACTAACTTGCCACACACCTCATTAAATGCAAGCTGTACATACAGCTGGTGTGGGTCTGCTTGGCACCTCTCTGTTCACAGTCACTCCCTTTCTGACAGACTCATACAATGGCTATGGACAGTGCTCAGAAGGGACATGAATTTCTCCACCTTCATTAATTATAAAGAGTGTGAGCACGACAGCAGCTTAAATCAATGTATTGGCATTCAAATTGACAGGGCTGGTCTCTGGTTGGTGGAGCCATGTCAGCTAACATGGACTGAGACCTGGCCCCCAGTCTGTGTTGTGCTGGGTAAAACCATCACTGTTTTTGAAGAGCATTTGTAGTTTAGAAATGTGTAGCAGACTATGGCTGACATGTGAAGGAACAGAAGTTTAGGTCAAACCAGAATTATTCTGTGCACTGCAGCGTTACTTCTGCTTCTGCTGTACTGGGAAGAGCTGGCTTACTGTCTCTCAGGCATTTCTGCTGACAGGATTAGGATGGCTTTTTGGAACATTAAGCAGGCTTTCAAAGGGCTGAAGGGAACAATGTTCCCGAGGCTCATTCTCAGACCTTCTTACATCTCTTTCAGGGCAAGTGTTGAATGAACTACCTTGCTTGAAATGGAAATCCCCTCTAGGAGTACTAAAAGTGCCTCATTTTGTTAACATCTTGTTATTACTGCTGTCCTTCACAATGTGACATTCCTGCCTTAGCTTTCCACAAAGCTGGTCACTGAGAGCTCCTGTATTTCTGCCATGTCAAAACCTCCAGGACTGCCCCAGCATTTCCCTCCATCCTCCTGCCGTGCAACCCTACATTTGGTGGTTTTGCAAGCTACACTCCTGCGCTCTCTAACCCCCCCCTTGCCCCTATAATCCCCTCTCACAGAAGATGATCCTGGCTCCCCTAACAACCAGAACAACCAGATGGCACAGTCAGATACTGAACATCTGGAGGGAACCCCTAGCAGAGGCAGATGGGGAGACTGAAAGGCTGGTGGTGCCCTGAGTTGCTGTGGGAGAAGTGAGGGACTCCTGTGAAGGTGGGGGAAGACCTTGCAGAGCTGAGTTTGTGAAACATCCTGGGAGATGCTGGGGAGCTGAGGAATGAGGTTTCACAATTTTCCCAGTGAAGACAAGCCTGAGGGATGGCAGCATTTCCAGCCACTCCCTGGATGGAAGGAGTGTCTCTGTACTTAAAAGACAGCAAACTCCCCAGCTCCACCCATGGCATTTTTCAAGCATAAAGAGTTGTAGAATCCCACATGGAGTTTTGTTCCTTCTCTCTTGTAGCTACATCTGGGCAGGAGACACAAAGGGCCTCTGGCCAAAGCAGTGCCCACCAGCTGTGCTGGACAGATGTGTTCCAGCCTCCCCTCCTGCTCCTGGAGGTGACACTGTGGTCTGCAGGAGTTGCTGCTGCTGGAACAGTGGCCACCAGACACTCCACAACCTTCCTCCAGACCCCCACACTGGTTTACTCAGCTCTGACCACCAGGTATTTTCCTTCTTTACTGAATCTTGCTTGTTAAACAAGATAGGAGACCTTTCTTAAGAGCAAAAACAATGGGAACAGAAAGACAGGAATTACAGTCAGGCCATGCAATGCTTTTTTTACAAATTAATTTTTCTGTAACCAGAGGTAGACTATAAGAACAAAATCATAAAATCAGTTGGGAGAGCTGACTTTGGTATTTTCATTGATGCAGTTGTCCAATGTCCATCTTTATACACAAGCTCCCTTGCCTGAAGATGGATCCTGTTTGGAGGGCAGGGATGGAACACGATAAAAAACCAATCAGTAATAATTTGATCAGTACCATTTTAACACAGGTGATACATTCCAATGCATTTCTACATAAAAACCATATCAAAAGAAAAAAAAAAGAACAAGCATAACAAAGGTAAGCTCACCAATTTTAAGAAATAGAGGTTTTCAGTTCTATCACTTTTAAACCAATTAATCTTAAGGTTTAGTTGACCTATTTAACAAAAGCTGGCTGCAGTGTCACTTCAGAAGCCTAGTGCTTGGCTAAAGTACATTCAAGGCCATGAAAGCATGCAACTCAAATTCCTGTTAAGACATTCAATTTTATATAAAGCTTCACAGTTCATTATAGACAGATGTGAGACTTGGATTGGGTGCAATGGTAGAAAGAAATTTATTAGTAGAAAAAAAAACTAGCTAATTATTTTTAATCCACAGAACTATTTTTTTTTTCAAACTATGTTCTTCAAACTCATAGCATCAAATTTACAGTTGTAACTCCAATGAGGTACCAGCTCTTTGTATACAATTTGCTTTATCATCTTCTCTTAGCAACTTTGATGTGTGAATAGTTAATTTGATTTCCTTTCCTCTGGTCTTGCTATTTTCTTCTTCTATTACTTTATTCTTTACTTGGATTTATTTGGATGCATCCCATTTATTATTTGGATGCTCCCCTTCAGTCCAGGCAACTTGTAATATGCTCTTCCTTGGCATAAGGATGTCACAGGTATGTTACACAGCTGAACCAATGGTGATACACAGAGCAGCTCTAAGGTAGATTTTTCCCCTTCATTCTGCTTTTAATTCAGGCCTTGATTAGCAAAACTTAAATAAGAAACTAGAGGTTTAGTCATTGGAAAAACTATTTAAATGAATCAATTTAGTTTAATCAACATAAGCTGCTTAAAACAAGTATAGTAAAGTTTCTTATTTCTGTTGGCCTATGACCTATTGCAAAAAAACCCCCCAAGATTCCAGACTGAATATAGAATCCAGAGCACTCCTGTGGAAGGAGTCTATATAACAGAAGGTCTATTAATAAGTGTGCTTTTGAAGACTGGAGCAAAGCAGAATGGTGCCTGATAGAATCAATTAATTGATTCATTAAATCAATTTGGAATTATTAAAATGATAGATTCACCCCTTTGTAAAAGAATACATTACCTTTCAGTCAGGAACATGACTATTTACTAATTATTTCATCATATTTATAAGGTGCTTGTGTAAAAATCAATTAATCTGATGTCAGCTGTCATTACATACATTATAAAAGTTATTGAACCATTGATGTATAGAAATATGCAATTGAGGATCAAAGGCAGTTGTAAGAAGATAAACCAGTTTGAGATTGCATTCTGTTTGCATGCCAATTGTCATGTACTGTGAAATAAAGTTCACCAATGACCTGTTCCCTTATTCTGCTCACATGAACAACAGCATATAGAAAAATACCTGAATCATATTCTTTTATCTAATGAAGTCACACAGCCTCTGATCCTTGACTGTTAGATATGATTGACACATTTTTAAAAACAGTAAAGCAAAAGAAGAGGAAAAAAATGTATTTTCTTTCAAATACAAATTTAAAAATAATATTTTAAAGCCAAGTTTTGTTATAGGCAAGTTGTATCATCTTGGCTCCAATTAAATAGCACTTTTCTTTGCAAGTCATGACCTCAGTGGAGTAAGTAATGAAACAAAGTATTACTCAGTTTAAGTAAGGTCCCAGATACAAACCTTTAATACAAAGAAGGAAAATTTATCCAAAATATATGAACAGTAACTTCAGTGATATGACTAAAACTGGGAGAGAAGCTTTCTGTTAGATGTGCCAAGTCAGATTGATGTTTTCACAATGGGACATTCAAATCTCATAATCTTGGAGGTAGTGTGTTTCCATGCATCATTTGTTATGGCTATTATTTATTTATTTATTTATTTATTTATTTATTTATCTTCTTTTGATAGATGGAATAGGGTAAGGCTGTGAGGAGATGGAACACTTCCTTTTTATTTATGTTTGATGATATGAAGGCAGGAGAGCAGTGGAGGAACTAAGAGAGAAAAATGATGTGATCAGAACAAGGAAACAGTAAAACAACTTTTGTAGAAGTGTGGGGAAGGCAGGACTGAATTAGTCAAGGATGTTGTAGTGCAGAAGCTGAGAACTTGGACACGAGCCATCTGTGTCTGTTGATGGACACCATTTGTAACTGGCATGCAGAATAAACTTAAGGTAAAAAGACAACTGAAGATGTAGTTATTGTTAAACCAAATAGAATTAAAGGGCCTTTTAAAATGGCTGTTTAGACAGAATAGAATAAAGCATCTTTGTACTGTGAAGGTAAAAATAAATTCAGAATTCAGGAGAAATACAAAAGAAATTATACTGGGGACTTGAAGCCATGGAGACAAACAGAGGAGATTAAATTTAGAAAGGAGGGTGAAATTGTTCAAGAAAAATGAGGGCATGAATGGGTAAAGTGTCATGGAATCAAAAGGTTAAAATGTAATTTTAATTTGGCATGCTCAACAGTTCTTTTATCAAGAAAAATAATGAAAGGGGAAATAGGAAAAAGTGTGTTGTAGGTAAAAGATGTGAAAGGATCTAGAGCTGTGGTCAGCTGAGTTGCATAAGTAGAGTAATTTGTCTAGGAAGACTTAGAAGTCATGGCTGAAACAGGGAAAATCAACAATTATGCTTACAGAAGAAAGGAAAAAGAACAGAAAGGAGATACCGTAAGATGAAAAAATGTCATTGAACTGGAAGAACTGGGTGGCCATATAAAAGTTTGCCATACTGTTGGCTAGGGACAAGTGGGAAAAAAGCACAGAAAAGACAAGACTGGTAAAACACAAACAGTAAGAGATCAGAAGAGGCCAGTGTTTGGTGAAAACAGCCCTGGAGAGCTGACTGGGGCTGCCCAGTGTGTGGTGAAATGTCCAGCAAGGGGGTTGTGTCAACACCTACCACGGGGACTGGAGGCAGAGACCAGAGAGAAAAAATGTAAAAGTAGAATGAAATTGGAGAAGACGACTCATGGGTTCAGATCATAGGAATTAGGAGGCATGAGAAGACCTTAAAAATTGCATTTAGATGAGAAGAAAGAGCAAAGGGAGAGAATGGAAGTGCTGAATAAGAGAGAAACATGAGAGTCCCAGGAATTGCTTTGATCCAGGATGCACAATGCCAATTTGCAAGGAAAGGCAGTTACTTGAATACCAGTTTTAAAGATATAATTCCTTAAGAAAACTAAGAGCTGAAGGAAATGTCTAGAGGCTACAGATGCATCCTAACTTTTATAAATGGAGTGATTACTCCAGCGATAGTAAGAGAACAGAAGGAAACAGAAATGAAGAAATGTAATTGTTCTGATGTGACTTGCCAATCTGTATATACAGATTCCACTTTTGGGCTAAAGTGCAGATTGCTACCTTTCAACATTTCCTCTAGAGAATTTCCAACAGTGAATTCCAAGTATCAGAGAGCCTTACAGCAAGTAAATATGTCATGATTGTGTGCCAAGGGTGTACTGAGCTATCTAGAACAAGAAGAGATACTTTCAATTTTATATTAGTGTTCCAATTTCATTTTACAGAGTGAATTAATAATAAGAAGAAAAGAATGCAGTTGAGAAGCACACTAGTATTATGTAGAGAAAACCTTATATTCTGGGATAGGTATTTTTTGTAATGTTTAAATGGATTTTTGGATGAGAGCAATGGTTTGAGTATGTAAGTGTGCCTAGCCCTGAGAGTGGGCTCCCAGCTCACCCTTGGGCAGGGATGGCAGCTTTCCCACTGGCTTCCTCTTCCTCTTGAAGATGAAGATGGAGAAGAGAAGTATGTGGTCATTTCTTATTCCTTCCTCACACTTAAAGGAGAACAACAATACTATGGGAAAACTTTTCCTAGACAGAATGCCTTAGAGATTGTTTTTAACCACTTGGAATTATTTAAGTTTCTTTTAAATGTAATGGGAAAACTTTTCCTAGACTGAATGGCCTAGAGATGGTTTTTAACCACTTGGAATTATTTAAGTTTCTTTTACATGCACTACATACCATGCCTGACTTCTCTGCTTCTCAGTTACCTCCCTCAGGCCTGGATGACCTGATCTGTCCCACATGAACACAGCTGTAGCATTGTTTGCATCTGCAGTACTGGGAGCCAGAAAAAAAAAATGCATTTGAAAAAATCAGGCCTCTAGATTTCAGCTGACTGGGGGAGTGGGACATGGAGAAGCAAACAAACAAATGAAAATGCTTCAGAGCAGCTTGTCCTAATTAAAGGCACACTACCACAGAGACCCTGGTGTTCAATTTTGTGGAACCCAGTCCAGCATGCACATGATCCTTACAGCCTACTGTGACTGCTGCTCTGCAGCCTTTGAAGAAATAGATTTATTCAAAGCCTAGATTTTGTATTTGTCTTCATTTCTACATTAGTGACAGCTGTAGCAATGCAGTCTGGAGGCAATGAAATGAAAGGCACTGTCCAGATCCATTTGCAAAAGGAAGACATGAATTTGCCTTTAAGGCAGAGAGAACTGTAGACTCTTTTGACACTGTTCTTTCATCGTGCAGACTGAGGGATGGCCTAACTGAAGTCTGAGGTTTCACAGCACTTGATAAGTGAAGATCAGCATCTTTGACTGAAAGAAGGGTCATAAATTTGGTGTTCCTTGGGTGGCAAGCCTTGTAAGGATAACAGACATTCTGTTGTGTAATTCTGAATTTCAGTGAAACAAGGAGCCGTATTTGCTGCCTACCTTGGCAAATACCTTATTGATACAGAAGAAAGAAAACAAGATAGTTTATTGGCTTTCACCTGTGAGCATTAAGGGAAAAGAATAGGTATGCAGCACTGTAGGCAGAAAACATACAGAAATTACAGTTCTTACCTTTTTCTACTGGATCTGAATTTGTAGCTGGATGCATTTTTATATAAGCTGTATATTATGAACAATATTTTTGAAGCCATATTTAGGGTTCCTTTTCTATGTCTTGACTAAGGCTTAATTTTGAAGTCTTCCTGACGCACATCATTAGAACTAATTTGAATCAGGTTTTTTTTTTAATCCTTTTTCAGTTTGTCTGTAAATTAGCAGAAGAAAGACCTAATACATCTAGCATGACATATTTTGGTTAATGTAAAATGTCATCTGGAAAGCTTCTTACTTCTTCAAAGTGGAATTAACTGTTCAAAAATACTCCCCAGAAATGGAAAACCTATTAGAGTCTATAGAGAGAAGTAGGAACTTGGACTGATCCATAGCACCTTGGGAAATAAAAAGACTTTGGATCACTGAACTGTCATCTCTTAATTGTATACTCCTGTTCCAGAACTCTCTATGAAAAAAAGAATAGATAACTCCTCATTAAAAATAATTATTTCAGACATATGAATTAGGTTTTTTTTTCATACAAGTAAAATAAAAGGTAGTATGGGAATGGAAAAGGACTTTAACAGCCTTCCATTCTGCTAAGCAGTTCTTCAGAAGTGTATTGCAGCATGGAAAAGGACATAATTAAATTTGTCTGACCTCCATATTTTTTCTGGCTTTCATTAAATTTAATTGTGAATGCAATTTTGTTCTATAAGAAATGAGAAGGGACTGCAATCTAAAGAAAAAAAAATCATTATAAGGTGAAGATTGTAGGTAGACAATAACCACTAAGCATTTTTTTGCGTTTAACCACAGGAATTAAAACAGGCTTAAACTCTCAAAATAAAGTAAAAGAGAGTGATATTTAAATCATGCCAAGGAAACACAGTTGGGAAAAAAAACCATAAAAAGTTGCCATCAGAACTCCTCCACATGTAGATTAAGTAGAAAAAAAACCTCTTGAACTTTATTTAGTCTTACACATTGAATTTCTCTTTCACTCTTAGGAGGGAAAATACAGGTTCTGCCATTATTTACAACAACATTTACAATTCATAATTTATCTGGACTAATTTTGAAGCTGATATGCAAGCAATGCTTGCAAACGTGACAAGTATTTTATTTACGATTTTTTATTCACAGGGGAGTGTGTACAATAAAGTGTGTGCATTCTTTTGCATAGCTTTTGGTTCACACCCAGGTGAATTTTGAAACAAATATTGTAAGTTAAATGAGAGACAGGATCTGAATTTATATCTTCAAGTGTTCAAGCAAGGAATAAAATAACCTCAAATGATTAAACCTTTATATTGAATTATTTGAGTTTATATTGAATTCTCATTTTAGAGAAGAGGAGACACATTTTCTGTGACAGTATCTGAACAATAAAAAGTATTCAATAATCACCTTAAATAATTAGCTGGGCAATTCCTGTTTCTGTTTGTGCTTGCAGAAGATGAGCTGAGAATAATGTTATTTTCTTCCATCTATTCCATTGAAATAATATCTTAATGATTTCCTATTGGCATTTTATTCCATTGTGAATGGACTTTGACCAGCTCAGTGTGAGCTGTCAGCTGAAATTCAAGCTGTGCCCGCTGATTGAGTGTATCAGTGGAGTCAGGGAGCATTGATTTCTCCTCCTAATTGGAGGCTTTCCATTAAGTTACCAGGACATCAAATCACTCAGCAAGATGCTGGATTGGATTAGGCAAGTTTAGAAGATTTGAAAGCTCTCCTGGCCACACAAGCCTTTTGTGCAGCATCTTTCCCAGAAAGAAACAAATTAGAGTCAAAATTTATAGGTTGGATGCAGAGTTTAGGTTAAAATTTTCCCCTGATCCTCCCATACAAAGTAAAGGAATTCCCCTAGCAGTGTCTGGGCTGTTCCGGGAGCAGATGCTTCCCCCTGGGGCTCTCCAGCTTCAACTGCATCTTAAACTGAATGAGTCCACTCACCACTTTCGGTGACACAGGCATGCAGGGCTGGGATAAATGCAAAGTGATTAAATCATCTGGTGTCTGGGGGTTACAAAACTGTCCTGAGCACTGATCTTTTCTCTCTGGTGACCAATTTCAGGAGTTCATTTGTTCAACCTCTTCTGTTCCCTTTTCATTGCATTTGACTGCAGAGGATATCTTCACCTGCTATACACCTACGCCACCTGTGAGTAAAAAAAATTTCCTCAATTTGCATCAAAAAAGCGAGCTTTGAGTCAAGTATTAATTCAGTATGCACACTGTTGCAAGGGTGGATGTATCATTGCAGACAAGACAAAGTGATTGAGTTCTGACTGAGCTAAATCTAAGTAATAATGACTAAAACACATGCAAAAGCAAATCAGTTTTTTATCTTTTTCTTTTTATGAATGACTGGAGAACTAATGAGCATTACTGAAGGTTGAGCAAAGCAAAATGAGAAGTCTTTTTATCAGAGTATTTAAAACAGTTTGGTTTTATTCAGTTTTGGGGGATTTCTATATACTTGATCTTTTCACTTTTGGGCCTGGTGATCACGTTAGACAAAGGGTATTAATATTAAGAAGAAGCAGAGGTTTTTGTCTGCTTCTCAGAAATGGAAAAAATATATTTAAGGGATTTTAGCATTAATACATGCAACAGCCATAACTGAACTTAAGAACCAAATGACTAATTCTGAAGAAATATGTAAATAATTGTCCTCACACAAACAGTCTGATTTAATATTGTGGTTATATTTAGGGTAGTGAAATTGTATCTCGATGCATAGCTAAAAATGTATGAACATATGATTCAAGCAAGTTGGTTTTAAATTCTTTTTAAAAGATTTAGGCCATAATACATCTAGGAACATGTTAGCTAAATTGACCTGTGCAGTGGCAATGTTAGTCCAAAGCTCCTGTAATTGAAACACATTGCACAACAGGGTTTTAAAGAGGGAATGTTTTTTGGCTTAGACGTGTCCTGATTGTAAGATCCAACTCAGAGCAATTTCCTTCTGGAGCTTTAATCTCAGACCACAGTTTTAAAACAAGTCCCTTGTCCTCCCCAAAAGCTGTGTGAATTTAACATCCCTTTTTCTTATGCACAAGATCATAGAGTGGCATAAAGTAGTGGACATGGTGCTATGATTTATTTATCAACTAAAATGCAAGTTTGACTAAGGCTAAAAATCAAGTTTGAAAATGAGCAGTGGATGGCTGAAATGAACACAGAGCTAGAGCCATGGGAACACGTCTCAGCCTCTGGTATGGTCATTCAAGTATTACAGCCAGCTAATTGAAAAAAGTAAATTTTGTTTTTTGTAGGAAAAAATTATGAAGGAGAGTTTGAAACTTGAAGTGATCATAGTCAGAATTTTCTTGTCTCTCTGAGTCTGCTGAGAGTCTGAAACTGAGCAAAGAAGCCAAGAATAAGCCATTTTCAAAAGTTTTTGATGTGAAGAACAGAAAAGGAGAAGAAGAAAACCTCCAGCAAAAAATTCCTCTGCTGATGTTTCAAGCCTGGGGAAACCAGCCCTGCTTCAGAACTGCAGATGCTCTGTGGGGGTCAGATGGCACCTCCCTCAGCTGCCCAGTCCACATTTAAATGTCTTGATCCTTGTAGCCACGTCCATTTCCTGCTGGTTTCACCCCAGCACGGCCCAGTGAGTCACTGCATTTTGCATTTCACCAGCTGGAGCAGCAGGAGCTCAGTGGCTGGGCTGGAGTGGGAGGCAAGGTGTGAACAGGAATGACTGGTTGAATGCAAGGGTGGGGAAAGAGAGGCAAAAAAAAAAAAAAAAAAAAGAAAAAAAGAAAGAAAGAAAGAAAGAAAAGTGCTCATGTCAAGATTCCCAATATCTCTACTCCACTTCAAGATGGGAAATCTGAGCCTGTGCCATCTGATTGCCTGCCAGATACTAGCTCAACCCTGGATAATTTTCTGGAGCTTTTCCTGTGACTGTAGTTTGAGGGGAGGAATTAGCAGCTCTTAATTCTAATTCAAGTATCAGCGCCAGGCAGCCCATGGTGAGGAAAGATTTCATTATTTTTTTGTCAAGATTCCACATATGGCAGGGGCTGCAGCAAATGAATTGTAAGAGGCTGGTGAAAGTGTGCATCGTCATCCTGACATGCAGTCCACACGTTGCTTATGTTAAAATGCCATTACTTCTCAAAGGGTTTTATTAGGCAGACAGGTTTTGGAGGCTTTCTGAGGGGATGACACACAGTTTACTGATGCCTGTAGCTTTCAGCCTCCAGGTATTCCCAAAATAGATCTCCCTGAACCCCTTCTTTATGTGGTGGAGCAATGGTACCCTGAGGATTGAAGTGGCTGCAAATTAGAAGATTGGTAACCCAAGGAAGCAAAAGGTCAAAAGAAACAGAGGTATTTGGGCACTTTTCAGTAACAGGAAATAAAATATATATTTAAGGGATTTTAGAAGATTCAGGATTTCATTATCTACTTTTCTGTTTAAGGCCGTAAAACATTAAAAATGCCACAGGTGTGGTTCACAACAGGGCCAAAGGAGGTTAAATCAATCTCCAAACTCACAATAGGGATGGTTAATTCTCATTTGTGTGCTGGGAAAGGGACAGTCTATTAATTCCTTGAACTTTAAAAACAGAAGGTAAGAACAAAGGAAAAAAAGGAGACATTTGTTGGTTTTTTCTGATGTAGAAATTAATGTTTTTAATGACTCAATGTGACAGCAAGCAAATAAAAGCATCTCATTTGCTCTGCACATCAGGACGTGGATATTCTATCTCCATCGCACCATAACAAGGAGTAAAAAAAGCAAATCCCTTTTTTTTTTGGTGTTACCTGGATATTTTACTGTGCATAAGCATAATAACTGTTATTTTCTGTCATTTTCCAGCATTTTCATGTTCTCTTAAAAACAGGCAGTTGAGCTCCCTCATTTCCACTGAAAGTGCAAGCCCAGAAATAGTCCCTGAAGTCAGTGACTGATGTAAACTGAGTGAGCACAGAGCACAGGTAAGAGGAGGCTACCTGGAAAGGCAGTGAAACACGTGTACAGGGATCACAGAAAACTCTCTTGCCTGTGAGCCTTGTGTCACTGCTGGATGCAGGAAACATTCCAGCATCCAGGTGAGCTGGGATTCAAGTGAGGCAAGAGGCATAAATAAACAGGTGAGAGGAGGATTGGGCTGTCACGAACTTGCCCTTGGCTCCTCTGCAGCTACAGGAGAGTTGGCAAAGCACAGATGTAACTGAGGGCTGGTTTAGTCTCTGTCTGCAGAACAAGTTCACAGGGACTGCAAATGGGAGGTGTAAATTGTCACCTCTTTGCCCCGCTGAGCACCAGTGCCACTCCCATCAGGCAAGAAATCTCCCAGCAGCACTTCACCTGCCAGCCCCACTCTGATGATGAGGTGCAGGATGCCCCGTGTCAGGCTGTGATGTTTGAAGGATGGCAGATGCAGCTGAGCACATGCCAAGGCCTGCACTGCAGTCCTGGGACAGCACAAGGGTGGGATTCTTGTTTTAATGTGCCATAGAGAAGCTCTGATTTTTCAGGTGTGCACTGCCTACAGCAGCAATCACTTAATGCACCATCAGATCTTGCAATTATAGGTGAGTACAGGCTCCTTTACAAGAGAAGAAGTGATTTCCACAATTTATGTATGTGCACTATTAGTCATGTGCCATTGCTGATATATTTGAGTTATTTGTTGTCTAATGTTTGAGGTGAATACTATTTAAGATTTATTTTGTAATTTCCACTGTGCCAAAGTTAAACGTATAGTGTGTTGCCATCAAGTTAGAAAAAAAATACCTCTTGATGCAAAAAGGGTGTCAAGATTTGAAACTCCCCAGTGACAAATGACAGAGGCACCAAATATACCTTGTTCCTGTGTATCACTTCTTTGATGATGATGTGCTTTTTATATAACATTGTGGGTTTCATTCCTGTCCCCAGAATACCCTTGGAACTGAGTAGTGCTGTCCCAGCAATGTTATTATGCTGACAAAAAGATTTTAATTTTTAGACAGTTATAAAATATATGAATGCAGGCATAATGTTTTAGTTGCATAATGTAATACCAGGAATAGCTCACCAGTCATCTTAATTAGGTCATAATTCACTCAAAATCTCAGTAATTTGCAGTATACCTTGTCTAAATGGAGGTCAGAGAAGATACTGGTAAGGTCAGTGATCAGTGCTGGTACTGAAAGCTGGTACTTGGTAGATATGAAAATAATTGTGAACTGTATGAAATGTTCTCCTTCCGAGGCTGTAACAATCTTGGGGTTTTTTTCAGTTTTTGTGGAAGTGGAATTCTCATCCACTTACAGCCATTAATGCTTTCTGATTTGAACGGGCCCACAAATTAAAGGAAGAGCTGCCTTCAAGTCATTAACTCTCCAGTCTTTTGGAGTTAATAGAGTTAATAAAATCACCGTTATCAAACCTTCTAAAATCCGATAAGAACTCTAAAATGACATTGCACCACTTCTGTTCCATTTAGTTACGCCCATTTAAAATAATTACAACAGAAAATCCTCATTGCTGAGAAAACTCTGGGCAGCTGGAGTCTTCCCTTTAACCTACATGAAACTAACAGGAATCATATCTTTCTTGTTAGCAATTCTGCACAACATTTCTCCTGCCAGCCAGTGCAATTTAAATCACCGGGTTGCCTGAAGTAAGGTCAGGGACAAAAAGATGAACAATTACTCTGAGTGTTTTTTTAACAACATGAATATATTAGATAAGTGAAAAAAAATATTAATCACTGCAAGAATAGTTACAGAACTGTCTTGGAAATTTGCTCTATTCTTGAATAACAAGCATCTAAATTATTCCCATCATTAGAAGGATGCTTTCAAACGTTGTAAACATCAAGAACAATTTTAGATTAAAGATCTAAGCAAAAACTTTTAGCTGGAAACTTAGCTCATCAATAATTTAAAGTAGTTCTGGGAAATGTAATCTATTTCTTGGCAGTGCTTTAGCTAAATGTGTGACTTCTAGGTTTGATTGCTCTTCTGTGCCACAAGGTGTCATTGTTTCACCATTATCAGCTTTTAAAAGCCACACTATAGGAAAATCTGCAAAAAAATTCCTTAGTCTGGCATTTTAAGAGCTTGGAAACAGACACAGATAATTATCTAGGGGTTTTTTTTGCTTGAGAAATGTAGAAAATAGCAACCTGTCAACGACTAAATCAGAAAGATCTTTTTGACACCTACTAATGTACCAGCAGGCCTTCAAGGTCTTCAGGCTTGTTGGTATTTCCCTTCCTCCTGTAGAGGAATTTTGTGTGGCCATTTGATCCCCTTGCCTCGACAGGAGGTAAGGGACTTCAGTTCTGTTTTGAAGGCTTGGAGGAAGATGTGCCATTTGGGCAAACCCATGTTCCTGTGCCCCTCGGGCAAAGGCCAGGTTTGCTTCTGCTGCCGTCCCTGCCCAGCTGCCTGCCCTGGGAAGGTGCCTGCCCTGGGAAGGTGCCTGCCCTGGGAAGGTGCCTGCCCTGGGAAGGTGCCTCACTGCTTGCTTGATCATGGAATGGTTTGGCTTGGAAGGGACCTTTAAAAGTCATCTTGTCCCCTGTCATGGGCAGGGACACCTTCCACTAGGCCAGGCTGCTCAGAACCCTATCCAGACGGGCCTTGAATGTTTCCAGAGATGGAGCTTCATTACTTTTTGGGGCAACCTGTTCTACTGCCTCATCACCCTCATCGTAAAAAATTTCCTCCTAACATCTAATCTAAACCTCTTTCCATTTAAAGCCATCCCCGCCCCGTCCTGTCACTGCAGTCCTTGTAAAAAACCCTTCTTTGTCTTTCTTGTAGCCTCTTTAAAGTACAGGAAGGGGCTGTAAGGTCTCTCAGGAGCCTTGCCTGCTGCAGGCTGCGCAGCCCCAGCTCTCTCAGCCTGTGCAGCTGTGCTGGTGTCACCAAAGCAGAGCTCCGTGTGACACTGAGCCTGTTACACAGACATCAGGCAGGACACTGCAAAGAGGAAATTCCACTATTGAGCACATACAGGAAGAGAATGGATTCGAGCATTAGCACTAGTAAACCCCAGGAATATTTATGCATTCAGGAGATTTTCCAGATAGATGCTTGGTTGCCAAAACATGGCTAAATTTCTCAGGGGTAGCCTGGGGGAAAGTGAGTATCCATCACTTTTACAGGGCTTGCCTGGCTCAGTGCTGGGGGCTCAGCCAGGATTTTTCTGTTCTGGAGGGGAACCATGGACAGAGCTGCTCAGCCACTGAACTGTTTGCTCTGTGCTCAGGGCAGCCAGAAACACTGTCTCCAAAGAGGTCATGATGCAAAAACCTGGAGAAAAGCTAGGTGGTGAGAGAGAGGGAAAAGGAGGCAGTAAGAAGAGCTGGCTCACAAATACAGCAGGAGAGACCCAACATCCACTTGCAAAATTGGAAGAAGTGCTGGGAAAGAGGATGTAACAAGAGAATTGCAAAAATAAAAATGTTGTGCACTGAATGAGGAGCTGTTGCTTGGAATATTTTGCCCAGGTACTCATGACCTTGGGGAGGACATTTGAGTTTCTCAGCATGGGATGATTTAAAAAGAAATGTTATATGTCAGTAGGAACCTGTTGGTTGTATTACACGGGCATTCAGTGTTGAGACAAAGACTGTGAATTAGGAAGTCCAGATACAGCCATCCTATGTGTGTCCATAAATTAGAAATCTAGCAACGTATTGCTTAAAAAAATAAAATATAAAATGAAATGAAATGAAATAAAATATATCCAGATATCCTAGGCATTAAATCGTATCACTCTCAGCTGAAAATGGATGTTTAAAGTAATGTTTAAAGTAATGTATATATTTTGTAATTGGTCTTGGAAATCTCAGTGGACTTTCCAAAACTTAAAAACCATTGGAAATGTTTCTTCATCCTGAGACGAAGATTACTGACAGAATGGCATGTGAAAAGTTTGCTGGAAATTGCTGTCTAAATCATTACCTTTTCTGTGCACAAAGAGTGACACTCTGAAGAGTGTTGAAGTGTGGAAAAGAGGGGATTTATCCACAGGAGTTTCTGGATTTCAGAAAGGCGTTAGGCTGTGTAATTGCCTCAGTCAGTTTGCTGTAGGGAGAGGAAATTATGGCTCTGTTCCATCAACTTTTCTCCTGAATTTTATCACTGGTTAGTTAGAGACACGTTTTTTGAGCAGCCAGAGAGCTGTCATTCAGTATTGATACTAAAAAGTCAGCAGTAAGAAAGCACACAGATTATTCTGTCTGGGCCTTCTGTTTTTCTCACCAATGAATGTACCAAAGATACCTTCTTGTCTTTGATTTAACACACAAAACAAGTCACACGTTTTGTGCAATATCTCTTAGCAGAGGTTCCTGCAGGTGTTGGGAGCAGAGGTGAGCAGTGTGGCATCCACTGCATCATGTGCTGGTGTCTCACCTCACCCTACTTCCAGCTCACACCTTCTCTGACAGGTTTCTTTGTGTTTAGCTATTTCACCCTGCTTTTATTTCTGCTTTCATTAGGCTTCCCTAGCCAACATATGCATGCTTTTAAGTATCTAAACTGAAAACCAGTCTTCACAGAACCAGTGTTAAATCTTGTGCTGTCAGTCAGAGCATGACTTGTGTCACTGGGACAGAAGGTCTTTATGATCTTTATGAGGAATTCCTTTAGGACCTTTATGAACTGTATAAAATCTTTCCCCAAGCTGCCAAGGGTACCTATCACCTTTGCTAATGATTCCACAAATGTCACCATGTTAATGATCTCTTTTCAACTCAAACTGCAAGCCATGGATGTCTATTTCTCTTGAGAGAGATAACATGTGTATAAACTGCACCTCAAACCAAATGGAAAATAATAAATAGTAATAACATTTCTGATGGAAAATGCTTTCTGCAGAAGGGCTCAAATGTCACGTAACAGTCACAAAGATAATGTTTCATCTATCATAAAAAACTCCCATCAAACCAGGGACCAGGGGCTTTTACTGGGCCCTTTATTTGTTGATCCTAGGAAGAGATGAGACTTCAGCCTTTACTTTTGCCTCCTCATGTGCCAGTGCAGATGGAGCAGTGGAGACTCTGGTCACTGCTTGCAGCTGTGGCTGTGATGGCATTTGGGGATTTCTGGAGCTACACCTCAGTCTGCTGCTGGCCAAAGGTCTCAGCATGGCCCTTCTTCCTCTTCTTCCCTGGGAGAAAGAGCTCAAGTGCCCCAGTGCTGCTTCAGCTTCACTGAAAACATTTCTCTGCTCTCCAGAACAGCAAGGCAAAGAAATGCCCTGACTCTTTTCAGGGCTTGACAATGCTCATTCCATAAAAGCTTTTTTGCATTTGCCAGATTTTCAGCATCTGATCAGGAGCTGCCTATGAAGGCACAGCTTGGTCCTTGAACACTTTCCAGGCAGTGGGTTACCACTGTGTCCTGCTTGATGCACAGTGGGGTAGGTATGTGGAAGATTCACTGTCAGATTCACTGAAAGATTCACTCAAGCTGTCATGAATCAAAGAAAAAGGAAAAAGTCAAAATATTTGTCTTTTCAGAGTCCTTCCAGGCTAAACAGGCTGCCCCCCACCCCGCCTGCAAGCCCCAAGTAAAAACCTAGTAAATGCTTGGTCAGAGATTGCCCCTGAAATATGTGTACTGGTGTAGAATAACCACTGACCATAGTGAAGGCTCACATGTCAATAGAAGTGTTGGTCAGACTGCCCAATTCTGGTACTCCCTTTGTCACATCATGCCAAACATTAGAATAGAGCTGTGTGGATGCTGAATGCAGAAGCAGGTCAGATCAAAATTATCTTCAACATGAGGAAGAGAAAATCAGTGAGAATAGAGGAGACTTTCCTTTTAGACAAGTTTTACACTTACCTGGTTTAACCTGCATTTTCAGCTCCAAACCAGACTGTAGTAATCAACTGGACAGGTGAGTCAAGTGCATGATTTTCCTCTGGGGAAAAATTAAGAGAAAAATGATGTGATCCCTTAGAATATCTTGTCTCAGTATCAAAAGGCACTAAAGACTATGTAAGAAACAGGTTTGTAGTGACCAAATTATTTTCTATCCTTCCCACTGTCATTATGTTAATCAAGGATAGGGGTGCTCATCTGCCAATGTCTCATTAATGTTCAAAGGCACTGAGCTCCTATTTTTGCCTTTGAAATTCTCCCCTCATGGTACCAAACACATTTCCAGCAGTCCATCATGTTCAGCATTTATCACATACCCAGTAATCCCTTCTTATCCAGCTTCTGTGGAGAAAAACATTTCTGTGCTGAAAAATATTAGCCCTAAATTAAAAAAAAAAACCAAAACAAACAAACAAACAAAAAACCAAAACCACAAATAAACAAAAAACCAAACAAACAAACAAAAAACCCCACAGGGACAGGTTTCAACTTAGCAGAAGCTCAGGATTGCCTTGCTGTGTTTTCCACAGCAACCATCAAGAATACTGGAAGAAAATAGGTCAAATGAAAACATGATTCCATGACAAAATCAGAGGCAGAGTGATAGTGTTATTTCTGAAAGCTGGTTGCACTATTGTTAAAATGGGATATCCTCTAAATTATTCTATTAAAAAAAAAGAAAAAGAAAAAGAAAAAGATTATACTGTAGGAATGTTTGATCCATTTTGGGTAGAGAACAAAATTAATGGATCAAAGAAAAAAGAAAAAGCAATACTTTCACCTTTGTGTGGCATTTTAGTGATACATTTTCTGGAAACTTATGAAGAGAGTTAATTCTGTGTTTCCTGTTAGGGATATTGTTATAATGATTATAAATTTGGCAGCTAAAACAATCTATAGTGCAGATCACAGCAAAATATTGATCTATGATCAACAAGAATTTAACGTTAAGCTGCCTCTCTTTCACAGTTTCCTTGGTTAGTAACATGTGAAGGCATCACAGTTTTCTATTGCTTTTTCAGTTGCTATTTGTTATTTCATCCCAGAAGCATTTGGGGGAGTCTGTGATACTCTAGAGGATTCTTGTAGAGAACACAGAGAGCAGAGAAGACTTTAGGGTGGTTATGATCCTTCCACAAAGACAATCTGTTCTTCGCAAAGGATAAGCTAAATATGTTAGTGAATGAGGTGGATCTCTGAGAAAGTGTAAAGCAATACAAACAGGGTTTAAATAGATCATATACTTGCATAGAAAATAAAGTAGGATTAAATATAGAAATAGTTTGGTTAATAAATAGAGAGAAAATGCCAAATTTTCTATCAAGTGGATCAAGTTTGAGAGAATATATGTGTTCAACACCATCACCTTATTTTGAGTAGGAATTGATTGCAATGAGGAGAGTAAATGTTCCCCTTGATAAGCAGACAAATTGAATTTCAGAACCTAGATGCCATCTTTATAAGCTCAGGAGAGCAAAACACTTCTCTGAATATAATATATTGCTTAGTTTTCCTCAAAACACTTTCTACAGGAGAACAGAATTCTGTGTTTACTGGGCTGAATAGTGTGAAATGTTGATGAATGGTAGGGGTGTTGGTTGGTTGGGTTTTTCTGCCTTTTTTGTTTGGCTGTTTTTTTTTTTTTTGTTGGGGTGTTTTTTTTTTTTTTTTTTTTTTTTTTTTTTTTTTTTTTTTTTTTCCCCCCACCTGAAAGGCATCATAGCACACAAGTCTTGTGTTTCTAGTTACATTGTGGAACCAAGCTAAAGGTTACCTCTTTCTTCTGCTGGTTCTGTTCAAAATTGCTGCACAATGAAATGTGGTGCTGAAATTTTTGATTTGTTCATTTTGGTTTTGCTAAATGGTATCTCCATCCTTATACTTTTGAGTCCTCTGATCACAAATGCTAATTACCCTCTAGAGTCATTCTTCTTCCCCTTTGGCCAGGTCCTGGCTTAAAACCTGTCTCACCAGGGAGCAGTCTGGAGTGAGTGGCCCTCTCTCATGGCACCGATCAACTTGTGCCACCCTCCATCACCTGGACCTGCTCAGCCTCCATCCCAACCCCACAGAAACCCTCTGATACCTCTGAGTGGAGGTGTGTGAAACCTCTTGCTTCTCACAGACTCTCACCTGACTGTCACATCCTTTCTCACAAACAGGAGTCTTTGTGTTGATCCCATGTTTTTCAGGCATATGGATTTAAGATTATTTTCTATGCATAATTTTATACAAAGAGCATGGTATTCTGCTTTTACAAATAAACAGGAAGGAAATAAAGCATTAGATACCAGCTGTTGAGCTTACTGTCATCTATTTTGGAGCAAACTGTGACTAAATCTATGTAACAAGGGGACTTGCATAATAGAATTTACTTTATTCTTCATTATAATGCAAATCTCTATGTCCTATTACTCCAGCTACAGTATTTTACACCAAAATAGCTGATGATGCAAACCAGCTTTCACTGCTGCTGAGACCTTGCTCTCTGACATTTCTTCATTCATTTGGGGAAAAGGCCCACAATTTCCTTCCAAATATCTCCCCCAAAAGCTTTCAAGACATAAGCATTTTTCCCCTGCTTTATTCTAATGTAAACTTGAGCCCATAAAGTTTCATCAAAAGAGTGTAAATCTTTCCCCTCCAGAAGTTATCTGCCATGTTTCTTCTTATCCTTTGGATGACTGCAGTAATTTTTATGCTGTGCTGTCGGGAGTGTAATGTTAAGTGCTTCATTAATGATGATTTGTGCCATTGAACAGTTTAAAATGGGCAGATCATGGCAAGGACCTGACATTATTTATTTTCACTCTTTGTATTAAACTCTGCAAAGAACATTTTAAGAGCAGTTTTGCTTCCACTTGGGATGCCATAAGCAGTATTTCATATGCCATTGCCTCAGAGACAGCATTAACCAGGACAACAATAATAATGGCTGCACACATTGCTAATAAATATTTTCATTTATTTGTAATAAAAGGGATAAATTTCACTGTGTGAAAGGAAGGAGATAAGTAGAGATGCTTGTCTGCATTTAGAGTAAATGATAATTCCAGGAATTTTCTGCTTGAAGGGTTAAGAAGTAATAATTGTATCTCGAGGACCCAGGCCCTGCAGAGTGTGGTAGAGCAGAGCAGCTGAGAGAAAATATAAACTGGGAGCTGGGAATTGGCCTAGGGAGCAGGCTGGGGCTCCTGGGGTACCTTGCTTCAAATGAAAATGAGGAGATCTCACTTTACCTTAGAGGTGGGGAGGGATAGGAAGGAGCAGGAGGCAGGAGAGGATGCCTCAACAGTTGGATTGATGGATTTAGGTCCTGACCTGATTCTTGGTTTGGGAGCTGGTCCTGGGCTTGGGGTCCTGTCCAGCTTGTTCCTTGCCTGGAGAGTGAACCAGGGGGCAGAACTTGTGCTAAAATCCAGGTGGGATAAAGTATTTACAGCACCACTTAATACAGGAAAACTGAAAGACCTTTTTAGCATTTTATTATCTATTTTTTTAAAATCCTCACACTATATTAGAGTATAAGAGGAAACAGAGGTTCATTTGCTAAGCAAAATTCTTTTTTTGCTAAGACCAGCACAGGGTGGTATAATATGGTTTCTTTGCTTAATTACAATTTTTACAACATGTTGGAAAAACATTAATTTGAAACAAATTAAAGGAAGTGTAATTTTTTCTCTATTTGATATATAAATGGACACTTTACTGCAGCTGAAATTTCACATGACCTCATTTAAACACCAGGCACAGGTAATGCCAAATGATAGGTAATTTCATTTGTGTGTTTTAGCTCATTAGGACTGTATTTCTCTAGGGAGACTGAAGCTTAAAAATGTACATTAGGAAACTGAAGAGAATGACTTCTGAGGATTCTAAGCCCTTGTCTGTGGATTCCAAGGCGGCTTTTGGAAATAAATAATGAGAATAAGCTGCATTTCACAGTCAAAAAAAAAAAAAGTTAAAAATGCAGTGTCCCAAAAATCACATTTAGGAGCAGCATTAAATAAGTTTGTAGGAAATGAAAGGTCAAACACAGTATTAAAGGGCTCTGAATTAAATACTGTAAAGAAATTAAATCATTAATAAAGACTCTTAGAGCCCCTTTATGATTAGTGTTTCTTGGAACTTCGAAGAGACCAGATTGCCTGTGCAATGTAAAACATCACTGGAAAAATATTCATTTAATCAGCATAGATTAAAATACATGAATCTTTGCCTAGTTCAACTCAGATGCAATAATTTCCCAGCACATATCTGTAGCAGTCAGACATCAGCCTGGATGAGTTTGTGCTTCATAATTCAATCATTCTTTGGTGTTCTTGTATGGGAAAAATCCAGAAATTAGTTTTATAAAGTGAAATTTTTCAGGAGTTACAATTCCCACAATAGAAAGGAAAACACAAATTAAATGTTAAGAGCCCTCACCAGTTTCAGTGACCAGACTGCTACTTATTTTAATATATCTGGGAAAAAATCCCACAGAAATGGGTTTATGACACAGGACTTATTTAGTACAGATTGTATTTAATTTTACACTCAATCAACAAGCATAATTTAATTTAATGGTAGAGAAAGAGAGCAAACAAGGAGGTGCTTACCACATGGGGACGAAGGGACCTCATGAGGAGAAGAGTCACCAGGATGGAAAAGGAAGGAGGGAAGTCTAGCTGGAAGAGCATGCCAGTGCTGGTGCCTGCTGGGATTCATCCCATCTACCACACTTCTCCTGACAAGAAATAGATCAGCTTCTCACTCTCTCTGCAGGATGCAGCAACCTTGACACACTGCTGCTCTGTGGGATGATGTGAAAGACAATAAAAGAAAGGAATATGTTCACTCTAATTGGCAGGGAAAAAAGTAATGAACAAGCCAAGATATTACTCTGAGCTAAATCTTGCTAGAGTGCAGGCTTGCTTTAAGAGTTGTCCAAGTGATGCTATTCCCAACAAATCAAATTAATCTGAAGTATTGATGTTTATATCCAGGATTATGCTGACTTCACATGAGCAACAACTTGCTGGCAGTATTAACAGTGGAAGAACTGATACTCAGAAACTCCTAATATATTAGAAGCAACACAGATGTCATATGTCTATTCTCAGAAGTGGGTTGGATTATCAAGCTCAGTGGTCAGTTTAAAAAAGTTTTATAAATCCTGTGTGCATCCATTTGCCTTCTGAATAATGAAACTGCCTTGCGGGTTCATTTTCCTCTCCCATTTTCTCCACCTAAAAGCAGCAGTTTGGGAGGCTCATTTCCATTACAGATGCTGTATTTGCATAAAAGGAGAGTGCCTGTGGAGAAAGCTCCATTTTAGATGTGCTCCCTGTGGAGAGCATTTTTATCAAAACCCATTTCTGATAAAACATGCTATTTGAGCTATTTTTCAGTTGTAAAGAATCACATGCAAAACTGCTGCAGTTGGGCCACAGTGTGCAAAGTCTGGGGTGCCCAAGACTTGGTGTATGAACTGAAGCTGCAGAAGTGCTGGGTAAAGGCATGGGGTACAGTCAGGACACTGCAAATCACAAAGACAGCTACGTGGAATTTTTCAAATTAATACATTACTCTCTTGAAATGTATCTGCAGAGAAATCAAAATATTTTGTCAATATATGCTGAGTTTCATAAGCAGTTCAGCCTTCCACTTCTTCTCTTCTCCCCAAGTAAAAGTGAAAATATTTTTAGGCCTAGTTTTACCTAGTTCCTCCACCATAAACTTGTATCTGTTCGTAGATTTCAGACTGACCACCTGTGAAAATCTCAGTTGTTTTATTTTCACATATTAAGGAGCTGGGTAGATGAGGAAAATGCTTTCCAGGCCAACTTTGAAAAAAAGGCTGAAGTAAATATCCATACACAGAGAAAAGTGGATGCCTGTCCCAGAAGAAACATTTCAGGGAGACTTAATGCCTCATCACCTTAGTTATCAGAAACTCAACAAAACTTGTAAGCAATTAATCCTGTGGAAGCCAAAATTCATTAGTTCCTGTTCTCATAACAGTAGAATCTAAATAAAACTTCCTGGCTTCTATGTCAAGTGATCATAGAATCACAGAATGTTTTGGGTTGGGGGGAACTTTGAAGATCATCTGCTTCCAACCCTCCTGCCATGGGCAGGGACACCTTTCACTAGACCAGACCCAAGGCTCCACCTAACCTGGCCTGGAACACTTTTAGGGATGGGACATCCACAACTTGTCTGGGCAACATGTGCCAGTGCCTCACCACCCTCACAGTAAAAAATTTCTTCCTGATATCAAACCTAAATCTACTCCCCATGTCCTTGTAAAAAAAATTCCTGTCTCTCTTTTGCTCTTGTAGGCTCCCTATAGGTACTGGAAGGTGCTCTATGGTCTCTCTGGAGCCTTCTCTTCAAGATGAACAACCTCAGCTCTCTCAGCCCATCTTCATAGGAGAGCTGCTCCAATGGAATCAGATCCATTCCTCTGATCATCTTCATGGTGTTTCTCAGGACTCACTTCAGGAGGTCCATGTTCTTCCTGTGCTGGGATCCCAGAGCTGGATGGTTTACTCCAGGAGGGTCTCACCAGAGCAGAGGGGCTGAATCACCTCCCTTGACCTGCTGCCCATTGCTCATGTGACATAGACCAGGATAGATTTGCTTTTCTGGGCTGTGAGTGCACATCACTGGGTCAGGTTGAGCTTCTTGTCACCTTCATGTGGGTAGCAATTATCAGTCTTAAAAATAACTAGTTTTTTTTTTTGTTTGTTTGTTTGTTTTTATCAGTGATAAAAATGTTACTCCAGTGTCCCACCACTCTGGAAGAAAGCAAGCAGCAAACAAGGCAGACAAAACTGGAAGTAACCATGAAAATATAGGGGATTGAGGAGGTGGAAAGGAGGGAGAAAATGTCATCCTCATTTGGGAGGAAGACCTTGAAGAAACTGAGAAAGCATGACACAACACTAATTGTCAGCAAATGTAGGTGTTAGTGCTTCTTCTATAAAAGGAGGAATTTTAGGAGCTGATATTTATCTCACAGAATTGTTTAGACAGGACAAGGCAATACAGGAAGGAAAAGCAAGGTGCTGTGCTGTGGCCTAAATTGAGTATATATATATATATTTTTTTTTCATTAAATTAAGACAGGGTATTTTTGAATTTTTATTTCCTAAAAAGGGAATTTATGGTTCCCTGGTAATATGGGTGAATATGTCGCAATATGTGAAATATGAGTTTGTTAACATCAGTGATGATTTTGATAGATAGACTGAAACATTTTCAGTCATATATTAAAGAGAAGGAAGCTTATTAAAGGAATTTTTCTTTCAACTTTTTTATTAGATCAACATAAATTCAGTGTTTTTGGCAGTTTGAATAAAAAAGCCATATACTGTGTGAATCAAACTCATGTCCTCTTTCAAACACTGGGAGTTTTTCTTATGAAAAATATCTATATTTGTGAATCCTGAATATTTTTGCATACTTTTCCTACAGAAAATGCAGGAAGCCATACAGGTGCAGTATATCAATATGCCCCACTCATGGAATGACCCTGTGTGGTATTTCAGTTTGAAACAGGATTGCATTTTTGTCTCCGCTTACTTCATCTCACCTCAGAGATTTGTCTTGGAGGATGCAAACAAGATTCCTTGGTGAAAGTGAACTGTCAGACACTGTCCTGGTGGCTACCTAAGGCACTTCAGCTGCTAATGAGCAATTAATCCATAAAGCCAGAGCAAAGCTCTTCTGGCACAGCCCCTGCCCCCACCCCCAGTCATTCCTATGGTGCAGTGACTGTGCTCAGCATCCACTGCTGCAATCAGCAGATCTGCCTTAGCAGTCTTGGTGGTGTAAACAGCTTAAAAGTGCTTGAGGCAGCACCCAGCCCATGGGGGCTGAAATGCATTTCCCAGTCCTGGCTCTGGATGCCCAACCTGGTCCTGTTTGACATCTGGACCCACAGCCAGGGGCTGAGCTAAGGTGCACCTCCAGGCTCCCTGGCCTGGACAATTTGGGGTCAGGATGGTTGGGTCTGTTATCCTGATAGACACTGCGTGTCCAGGACTGTAGACACAGCTGGAGAGGAAAAACTGCTCCTGTGCTTGGACACTCAGAGGATGAGCTATTTGGGGCTTGTTTTTTATATCTCCCGAGAGCCCAATGTGTCAGTCTGCATGGTGTCTGTTTGACAAATATAAAGCTTTGCTCTTGCTTTTCAGAAGCTTTTCAGAAGTCACATCTGCCTTAGAAAAATAGGATGTCTTCCCTGAATATACATTAACCATTCCTATAAACTGCTTTAAATTCAAGTTAAGCAGATAATGCATGAGAAGCCATAAGTTACTGGTAATGTGTACAAGGATGTTGTACTTTCTTCAAGGCAAACACAAAATTAAGGAAAAACACAAGAAATACAGAGAAGGCCTCAATTTATTAAAGTAATCTTTTCTCTTTTTTTTCACTAAAAAAAATGTCTGCTTTCTCAGGTGTAAGGCCTCATTCCAAGGGCTTTATTTTTAGTGAAAAGGAACCACCTTGAAAAAACGCAGAGCAGTATATAACCATACTAGGCAGACAGCTTTGTTAAATGTTTTCCCTTCATAGATTGCTCAGGTGTCTTAGGCCATATGTGTGAGCAATGCAGCACATACAGGAAACAATTTCTTTCTGGACACAGAGGTTGGAACACATATCACCATACAGACATTTGCACTCACTAATAAATGTACGTGTATACTCACATGCACAGCCAAATAAGCTTCTGTCTTCTGATTTGTGTACAGCTATAGAAGTATCAGTGTCTATATCATTTTGCCCATCTATATGTCTTTCTATGAATGATAAATAATTAGTGGTGTAGCTATAAAGCTTATGTATTTCTAGCCAATGACACCTTCAAGGTCCCTCTGCTGCCTACTGCTTGACCTTGGTTTAAAAGCACACAGAATGGAAACCTTGAAACCAAGATCAGCAGGATTCATTCTGACAGAAAACAGATGCAGCACAATGGAGAAAAATACACATTTAATTTTAATCCTTTTTTTTTTTTTTTTTATTTTTTTTTTACAGCCTGACTATTACCAGTTCTCAAAAAATCCTAAGGTACAGACTGTCCTTCACACAAGTATCATACATTATACATTTAATACTCCAATCAAGTTTTGATTGGGTAACATTGTAGCTACAGTCACTAGCCATGTCTACATTATTCCTCCCTTTGGAGAGGGAAGCAGGAGAGCAGTGTGGAAGTAACATAGCAAAGGGCTGTGGCCTTAAGATGACCCTTCTTAATGGAAGATTCCTGACTTCATAGGAGTACAATAAGGGGCATTTTATTTCATAATATTTGGACAGGAAGGTTACAAGACTGCAATATAGATAGATGACACACAACGATGTGACCTTAAGCATACTGCTTTTGTCTTACATGACTTTTCAATTTTATGTTCTGTCTCAAGCCACCTAATCTTAGGTAGGGCTTAATAGGCTTCTTGTTTTCTGAAAGGGAATGAAAACAATTACCTTTACAAAGTGGGGAGCAGTATTTGAGATCATGTCACCTGTCACTGGTGTAGGTCCATGAAATGGACAAACCCATGCCTGGCTCTCCAGCTGCACTTGTCCATGGGAAATGATGACTGAATACAAGTCTGCCTTAAGTCTTCCCACTAGAATGACTCCTTGCCACTGCATTATTTGGTGATTTTATAGACAAGAAAATATAAACCTTTGCTGATATTGGTTGTCAATTTGGTGCTTTTATTAGGAAGAAAATATAAACCTTTGCTGCTATTTTTGGCAATGTCAAAAAAAAAATGCAAGGGTGCTTAAATAATGAAAAGAGGCAGATAATGTATTCTGGATTTCTCAAGCTGTTGGTGACCAAAGAAGGAAGGTCTTAACACTGCTAAAGCATAGGGGAAAAGAATATAGGACAATGTTCATAGGGAAAGCAGTGATACTCAAAAGAATTATCTGAATGGGAAAAGGGGAGCATTGTAAAAGGATAGAAAAAGATACAATTGTTGTGGGAACGCTGGCAGACAGTGTGCATACCCAGTTTGTTCTTCATCAGAGTATGAGAGTATGGTTTGTAAAGACAGCAAGGTCTTGAAGACCTTTCTAATGATGTGTGTAATTTAAATAATCACAGTGTGAATGTTTGAATTTTGGAAGCACATGAAAATTAAGTACATTCCACAAATGCTTGAAGACCCAATATAACAACAACTGTTGTGCCTACTTTGACAAGGCAAAAGATGGCTAACAAATTGGAAAAGTGTGAGGAATGAATTGTTGTGACAAATTGAATCTTCCTTCATGCCACAAGACATTTCTGCAGCAGAGAGGACTATTCCTCTCTTTTTCAGGAGCATTATAAAATCTAGTAACACATGACTCAGACTTCCCCAATTTGTGAAAATAGAACCATTTTCCAGTGCCCATGCACAGACTTTTAACAGTTTTATGTAGAAGGTTAAAGATAGTTAAAGACTTTCTGAAATGGTTCAATTCTGTAAATTACATAAAAGCAGCCATCAGGCTTCCAGAGGTTTCTTCATCACACATTAAGTATCACACCATCCTCTTTTCTGTAAGGGACATCTTTATGGACCTCAAATCACCAATGTGGTCTCTTCCCAAGCCCTTTTCTAATGTTTCCATTTATCCAATTTAGTTCTACTCTGATGATGCTCTTCAGTGCTGCAATTAGGCCCTGCAAAGGCAGGAATTACCTGATGTTTCAAGCTTCCTTCTGCTGTTTTCAGGCATCACCATGTCATGACTGGTCTCGCAGTTCAGCACAGAACACACTTCTCTTTTTCACTTTTAGAGATTTATTCTTCATTTCTTTAAGGATCACTGCCCTCAGGTATAGCTAGAGAGTCTTTGTCATGCTGATTTAGTAAGCTCTTTTTCATCTTTGCTTCCATTTCTGTGTGCACACATACTCAACATACATTCATACCCATACCTGGATACATCAAAAGCTCAAAAAAGTTTGATTTTAAAGCTAAGTAAAATATAGGAAAGAAAGTGCTTTATTTATTCTGGGAATACAATTATGTATAGTTGAATAGGAGACTGCTGTATAACTACACACAGCTTTTTTTTTTCCCTTTTCTATTTTCTTCTTTATAAAATTGAACTTTTCTATGGGAAAATGTGCTGATAATAATGAGATCTCTAAGCACAAAATGTCTGATAATGACAAGAGCAATGAGAAGAGAAGCAAGATGGACAGAGGAATAAAGACACTGAATGAAAGGCAGAAAAAAAAATCCTGGAAACCTGCACACAGGCCTGGGAGCATATTATTGAATGTGAACCATAAACTTTATTTATGTAATTTTATCAATTACACCTAATTACAAGAGTGAATGCTGACAGAGACAGAAAATACTTCACTGAATTTTCATGCTTATATTTCTCTCTCCTGATTTCTTTTTATTGTTAAACAATTTAAATGAATGTGTAGTTAAGACCATTTAATCTATAAAACCATACATGCCCTATAGCATATTTTGGAAGGCAAAATAAGATCCTAACCTGAGAGATGAGTAAGAAGAGCCTGAGGTGTTTTTATCAAAGCAGCCTAAGAAATGGCACATTGCTGACCTCAGCTGAGATAGTGCAATTAAAGGGAAAGTCAATTGATCACAGGAAGAGAAGGACAAATATTAACAGATTTTTTGTTAATTAGACTTCTAAATTATTGTGTGAGATTCACAGTTTTCGGGAAAGGTTAAAGCAAGAAACTTTGTAATTCAAGACCAAATATCTCTTGGGGAATTCATTGCTGATCCTCTGAACAATTTTCCACCCTTAGGTTGCTGGGACAAAGGCTGGGGACCAGTTTCCTCAGTGGCTGTTGTCATGCTGGGTAGGATGTGTCATTGCTTCTGACTGTACCAAACCACCTTTAAGTAGGTATCAAGGGATGTATTTCACTCTTCAAAACAATGAATCCAGCTAGAGATGATGTTTTGGGGTTTTTTACATGAACTGACCTCCATAGGCTTATGTACTTGGCAAAACATTTGCTTTATATTTTAGTTTTAGGATGATTCTTTAAGCTGCTTGATCACAAGTAGAAATTTCCCATTGCAAGCTTCTGTTGTTTTTGAAGAACTATTCATGAATGGGGCAGGTCTCATCTTCTTATCTTTTGAAGTGGTGTATCTCAAGGAGTCTGGCTCAGATTTAAATTCTCCTAATGTTCTTACAGGTAAACACAAAGCACTGACAGTTCCATGAATAAAGAGAACTCTATAAATAAAGAGGACAATTATTCATATACTCTGAAATGTATACTGAGAAATAAGAAATGGATTTCAGAATATTGAAATATATAGGACACACTGGCTTAATTAGATTTCTGTATCAATTTAGAGCTTAGAAGAACATCAAAAGGCTTGATTCAGAAAGGAAAAAACCAATACCTCTGATTTTCTAAGTAACAGCTGGCAGTTTAATTTTACTGCCATCTTCTAGATTGTAATTTTGCAACAGTTTTTTTTTTTCCTATTTTAAATGAGGTTCTATAATAAGTCCTACATTACACTGAAATAAGGTTTTAACTTTCGCTTTGTTCAAGATCTTAGGTCAGAAATTGAAATATTTTAATGATTTATCTTGAACTTAACATACCCAAGCTACTGTTTTAAACATTAAAACTATCTTTCCTTCCAAAATAATATGGTTTATGTAATACCTGAAAACATGGAGCAAAGCTGGAGGTTCTGAAGTACTCCCTCCTCCTCGTCCCCCTGGGCTCCCGTGCTAGCTCAGTCTTCTGGGGAGCTTTGGGGGAAATATTTCAGGGGATAGGATAAAAGATTCAAAAGAGGCTCTTATCTCAGGATATTTCCAAGGCTTTATTCTCGAAGGGGTCCCAGGGCAAAGAGGGCAAAAGAGGAAGGAGCACAGGTTTATCTAGACTCTGTCTCAGGACAGATAGCTGGCACTAAGCCAATTGGCTAGAGATAAGGTAAGGTAGGGTCAAACTAAATAGTTACAGGCTTTAGGGGGTTCTGGGGAAAAACCATTTCCCCAGAGGAATACAACAAAGTTCCTGCTCATCAGCTGAGTTAAGCAGTTCAGCGAGTTAGACTTCAAGTATCTGGAAGTTTTTAAGAAATTAACAACTCAAATCTACACCTCCTGGTCAATATGTATGTCTGGACTTGGCCATATTTCTTTATTGCAGTGCAGGCAGCTGCCTCTCGTGTCAGTGCTCACCTCCAGCCAGGTAACAGAATGACCTGGATCTGAGAATCCATAGTTAACCATAGCATTACAGGTATTCTACATTTATAAAATAATCATAAGTCACTTTGGGCAGTCCATTTTCAGAAGGTGACTGCCTTGCTCTCCAGACTGAAATCTCTATTCTCTCAGCCTTGTGACTCATAATGCACCTTTAGTCATATTTTAACCTTCAGCATTGCACTCTCTGTCACATTTTATTGCTTAATACATGCTGTTGAGCACAGCAACATCACAGCACCAGATAAACCTCAGTGATTTCTGCATGAAAAACAACTTTACTCGCCTTTTTACTAAGAGTTCCTTTTAATTTGAATGCTTAATATGATTGTTTCCCTATGATATGAATGTTACATTCATGCCCTTGACATACTTGCTCCATAATAATAACAATACTGTCTGTATACAAAAGAGTAAAACAGGATATTTTTGCCATGTTATAAAACCATGTCAGTACACTGAGTTTCATCTCATTAGACTTAATACCTTTTTTTAATTTTTTTTTAAAGTCAACTGAGATATAAAGCACAATAGATTTTGGGATATTTCAGGAATCGCTTGAATCTCTTTATGTTCAAAACCACCTTCCCTATCTTTGTGTATTTTATTTGGAATTTAATGAAATAACAGTATCTGGGGAGAGGTAAAGGAGCCCTGAAATGCAGTTGGTATTTCAGATGTGGCAATAATTTATTCTATGGCTTTACAAACCATATGGATTTGCAAACCTATATTCTGTGGCAAACAAAAGATCGTGGGCTTTTTCAAAAAAGAGAAGCTATCAAGCAATATGATATGGAGTTGATAATCCTTACCAGTCAAACATCACATTAATAAAAAGATAATGGGGATTTTACCTGACATAGTTATTAAAGGCAATTTTTTTTCAATTTGTCTTTCAGTCATTTTCACCCTTTGCTCAGTGTTCACCTCAAGCATAATTCCACTCAGATTTCAGAATCTGCTTGTAAGGATTTAGGGAAATTAATTGGAAAACCTACTTTATGGAGAAGTGTATGGAAGTTCACAAAAATGAAGAGATAAGCTTTACTCGTATCCCAGTGAGAGACTGAGTGGGATATTAGCAAACACAGACTGATCTCTGCAACTGTGGCCAGTGAAAAGCATCATTAAATTCTCTAGCTTTTGCTTCATTAATAGTTACTACTTGCCATGGCCTTATTTTCACACCACAGTAAGCAGGAGTAGGAGCTTGGCCAAACCTTTGCAGAAGTGGGCTGTGGTGTGGGGGCTTGGACCACACTGGTTCCCCTTGGGTCACCAGGCAGAGGCAGCTCCCTTACCTGCATTTGTTTGCACTGCTGTGTCCTGCAATGCCAAAGGAGGGGATCCTAAGGAAAACAGTGGTGGACATGAAGAATTTATTTCCTGCTAAGTCATTCAAGTTGCATCTTAGCTTAAAGCACAGTCCCCAGCCATTAGAGTGAAACTCCAGTGGCTGACAGACACTGCTCCTTCCCTCTTAACAGAGGCTACAGCACCACTACATGTGCCCAAACTGAGTCCTTATAACCTCCTTAGTAGCCCCTCAATTAACTAGAAGACTTGCAAACAGCTTTCTAAGCTTTAATCTGCTTGCTTTCATCCTTTTACTGCTGCTTTGATGGATTGCCAGGCAGGATGAGGAAGTGGCAAGACAAATACTTTCAGAGATGGGAAAGCATTGAGTTCACAGTGCAGAAAATGCATGTCCTCCTGTGATGGAGTCTAAATTCTAATTTAGCAACTCTTATTTCTGGGAAAGAGTGAAAGGGTGCCACGCTTTCTCTGGTCTACTGGATGTATTTAAATTAGCATCCTGATTTGGATCTGGAGTAAACTCTTGAAATTCTGCACTCAGAAGGAGAATGCCAAGTCTCTGGCTGGAATGGCTTCCCTCTAGGGATTGGTTTCTGTTGTCCTGTCTGACCTGCTGTGGGGCTGTAGACAGGCACAACAAAGGTGAATCGTTCAAAGCTCTGGCAGAGCAAGCAGCTCTTGCTGATGCTACAAGAGAACTGTCCTGCTGCTTAGGTCTGTTTATGGATATCTCATATATGTTTATCTATATGTTATATAGATATACTATGCACATGTTATATATCCTCAGGCTGGAGCTGCTTCTATCAAAAGCAGGCTTTAGTGAGACAAAGGAAATCCCAAAACAAAGGGATAAGTCAACATTCCTGCACGGGGAAAGCAAATTTGCTTTGCTTTCCACATTTGGGACCTGCAGCATTGCTACCAGTGGGACAGAAGGACCTGTGCTATTTTCTAGCTGTGTCCAAAGACTTCACATAGGCATCAACAAAACGTTCACTGGTAGTGCCAAGAGTAGCTTCTATTTTCTTACTAACCTTGGAAGACTCCTTTGGGAAATCTGAGATAATTCTGGGCTTCAATCAAAAAAATGTAAAGAAATTTGCAGCAGAAACTGTTGTACGAAATATCAACTTCCTCTGGGTGTGTTTGATGAGGCAAATAGCTACTCTGTGCAAGAATTTTATTGACATGCATCCTGAGAAGGTGGTAGCAAAGTCAGCCTGTGTGCCTTGAGCCATCAAGGAAGAGATTGCACAAAGTGTGTCCAGTTCCCCTTTAGACCCATGAGATGTGAGTGCTCAGCACTTTTCTGAGATCCAGAGGGGATATATCAACGTGCAACAGACTTCTGTCTACTTTACAAATATGTGAAGTAGCTCTAAAATTCTTTTACAGGCTTAATATTCAAGGCTGAAAAGAACTTTGTTTTTTTAAACCTGAAATTCATTAAGTTGATAAATAGTAAAATCAACACTAAACATTAAACTAGGATATTGTAAATATTATTTTATTCAAAGTTTCACCTTGGAGAAAAGCAACAATCTCTTCAAATCATACAGGAATTGCAAGTATTGGAAAATATGATAAGAGAGAACTTGTAAAAATCATGCAGANGTACAGGAGTTGCCTGTATTGGAATATAGGATATTCCAATTGGAGTATTGGAAAATAGGATAAGGGAGAACTTGTAAAAATCATGCAGATATGCTGTTTCACCATTTGTACCCCTAATTTAAAAAAAGGAGGTAGAAATTAAGAGCCTTTTTTCCTCTTCTAGTGTTCAACAAGACAGATGACAAATAATATTGTACTGGATAAGAAATAATACTTTCTGTAATCTTAAAAATATCCACTACAATGCCATCAGACACTGTAGCTCTATTAAAGAATTATTTGGAAATATAAACTTATTTTCTTTTAATTCTATGGGATTGTTTTAAAAAGTGTAAGTATTTTGATACTATTTAATGCAGTTCAGTGAAGTGTTACTCTTTCTTCATAGAAGTTTCAGGGGATTTAAAGCAATCCAAACATTAATCTTTCCTATGAAGCATCATTAGCAAAATTAAAATTCTCATATTCTACAAGGTTTTGGAGCACAGTAGCAGAAATTAAGCAGCTGGTTGCATGGTCTCAGATAGATCCCATCTCTATTATTCAAAAGGTTGCTTGCTGGAACAGAAATTTTATCCTTTCTGGTGAAGGGGTTAACTCACTTTAAACTTACATTGTTTGCTGGATCAAGACTGTCACTGGGGTTCTTGATTTTCAGCAAAAGAATATTTTTCAGAGGCACGTGGGGATTCAGTGAAATGGTATTGACTTTGTAGCAGCTGTGTTTACTAAAAAAATGCTGCTAAATTATTTTGTGATCTTTGAAAAATAAAATCAAGAAACTTCCAACAAAACCCCTTTTCTCAGTAGCCCCAAGTTCTGTGATTTGAAATAGGGCTTCAATAATGTACTCAGCACAGAAAATTCTGAGTATTCCACTGGAAAATATAAAAAAAGTACTAAAAGATTCCTGTTAAACAATGAGATTTTTTTAAAGATACAAACAGCATTCAGGCCTCAGAGGCTGAGGAGAAACTTGTGAAAGAAAATGCTTAGTAGATAACTGTCTTTTTATAGTTGGAATAATCTCCTGACTCTTAAAAAATTTCTTGCACATCACCCTGCTCATGGCGGAGGAGAGAGGAGGGAGGGGGAGCTAGCTGACTCCTTCCTTTCTCTAGAACTCTCTCACTGCACAATCCTAAAATAAACTAAGATGCAAGGGGCCTCTGGAGACCCCCTGGCCCAGGCTCCTGAGTAAAGCAGAGTGATTTTGATGTTGGACCAGGCTGCCCAGGCCTTGCACCCACCATGTCCCTGGGCACCTGGCTACCAGCAGTACCAGGGAAGAGGGTGACCACTTGCTCTCTCCTAACCAGAGTCCCAGGCTGTGTCTGAAGAAGACTCTCAGAAAATTTATATCCCCTTGCCCCAAAGGATCAGAGAAATCTGAGTCCACTTCTGTCTCCCTAGCAGCTCCATAGGATATTTCCCCTGCCTCTCTGGACATGTGAAAGAGGGATTTGGAGCTCCCCCTCCTCGTCCCATCCACTGCAGTGAGGACCCTGTCCTGCCATTGCACACAAACACACTCTTGCAAGCTCAGGTAGCACAGTTTGAAGAGGTAAAAATTGCAGTCTTCAAGGTAGTTGTGTCAGCAGGACATCCCAAGGAGTTACACTTCTACTGCCAAAAATACATTTTAAAAATATAGTTACTTTTCCTTAAAATTCATGGCTTTATTCTGCTGCTTTTCTAACAAAAACAAGCCACAGACCTGCCAATAAAACTGCAACTGCCTTCTGCCTGGGAAAGCAGGCCCTAAAATAGCTTCTCTAAGATAAACATGACAATTTCTTTTACAAAAATAATGCCTACACCAAAAATTACACTGATGTAGCCATACAGATGGAGCAGTAAGATTCTTCAGGATTGATTCTTCCCTTTCAAGTCTGGCTGCCTAAAGTTAGAGCTCTCAATCTATTTTCTGGCATGTAGACAAGTGATCTGATTTTCATGAGTGCTCAGCACTAGGCAGATTCCCAGAAAACAGTTTACCTTTTAGTAACTACTGTCACTTTTAGAAACACTGAAAGACAGACAAATCTGCGTTGAAGGGTTTCCTCCAACTCTTTATGTATTGTAATTTTTTTTTTCTGCTCAACTTACCTAAAAATAGAACAAATGCTACCAATTTATTTAATTCCCTGAATTAAAAATAAATGCCTTGCTTAAACAGCATCTCCCATTATGACTCTTCTCTAGCCTCTGGGAAATGGTACAAGCAAAATGACATTCCTATCCCATGTGATATATGATTCCCCCAAGGGAAGAAAGTTGACAACACAGGTAACACATTCTCTCTTTCTAGTTTTTGTAGACATTATTTAGCACTGCATACAACTTTTTGTTCAAGTATTTATAAATGTCTTCAATGAACATGAAGGCAGAATGCTTTGAAATGAAAGATACAATTACTATGGTCAGGTAATGGAGAAAAAACTAGCAATCACAGAAGAGGAAAAGTGGGATTTCTGGATTGCTGGTTGTTAATTAACTAGAACACACACGTGTGCACACCCTGTCTCAGGAAGCACAGCCCAGGAGGAGCAGTGGTGTGGGATGTGGTGCCTTCTGGCTTCTGTCCTGCTGCAGGGCAGCAGTCAGATCAGGGTGACTGCTGTGGGAAGGTGTGATAAATGCCAATCACTCACTTTTAGAAATTTATGAGAATTTAATAAAGAATAAAAATTGGTTACAAAAAGAAAATTAATACAAATAAAAGTTTAAAAAGTTTTTAGAGACAGGACAAATAAAGAGAAAATAAAGGCAAAGAAGGCAGTCTAGACCACCGTCCTTCCNGGCAGCTCAGAGAGGAGCAATGGGTGATTGATATGGTTGGGATCACCAATTTGCTCTTCCCTCGCTAATGTGACAGCATTAATACACATGGTGCTTCATTTAGGGTTTTTGGCACTGTCACAGCCTAGTCCTAATAAAATATGAGACAGCACACTGTAGATTGTTACTGCACAGAGATTTTTGGAATGGCACATCCATATTTTTTATGTCATTTTACTCGCTGATATTTGAGCACAATGAAGAAGTCTGCCTGCCTGGTCTAGTGAGCATTTGTAGCAGGCGTTTTTAAAAGTAATTTCTGACCTTGTTAATGTTCTTTAGTGTCCTTGAGCTTAGCTTTAATCTTAAATAAAAGCGCAAGAAATGCTATGTTTCCAAAGGCACAGCTGAAAAGCCATTGACAACAAATACTTGTAATATTTTTATTCCACTTTACTAAACTCTTCTACTTGTTAGGAGCTCTGATTCAACCAAGTTAACAAGGTTATCAGGTTATATGTCTATTGTCTTGCTCTGGCTTCCTTGGCTGCGTTCCTGCAGCAAACAATGCAGGAGCGCTGCTTTGTTCAGGCGGCAGGATGGAGGGAGCAGGGAGGGCTCAGGGAGCTGCCGAGGCCCCTGCGGCAGCGGGAGCCCCACCCGCGGTCAGGATCCGGCAGCCTCGGGCTCCGGGCACTCCCCGAGGGTCCCGGGCAGCCCGGCATTCACCTCTGGGAACCGGCAAGGCATCCTCACACCGCAGCAGGGACACAGCAAGCAGGACACTGCAGGCATGAGTTATCCAGGTGCTAAAGACCTTGAAAGAGGCGTAATTAAAAGCAGTTAATGGGGTTAGAATCTATGTGTTAGCTTAAAAATACATTTCCACTCACCTCAACCTGTGCCAGAGTGCCTAAGTTATAAGAATAACTGTTTAAATTACCAGTAAAAAGGCAAGATCATTTCTTGCTCCCTTTTCTGCTCTTCTGTGTAAATGCCAGGTGCATTCAGCTTTCCCCTAAGCATTGTCATAAATTTGCTGTCTCCCTGCTGGCATAATTAATATATGCAACTGTTGCTATCTGAAGAGCAGAGGGTGCCAGGGCAGCAGCTGCACAGTTGGAGAACTCACATTAACATCATGCCAGTTGGCTGGCAATTTTAATCACTTTTGTACTGTCATGATACTTTGAGAAGCAGAAAAAATATTGGCTCCTTCTACAGTATCAGTTGGTGAAATAGAAGTAATGGGAGTACCTCATGTGGCTGCTGCAGGATTTACAGCATAGTTCAGTATTCAATTTTGTTCTGGAATGGTATATGTGAAAGCACATAAGACATCATGGAAAACTTTGATGCTTTTTCCCTTCTCCTTCCTGCTCCCAGCAACTTCCAGTGTTACTATTTATATTCCTGCCAATAAATTGAGATTTGTTGAAGATATCAGTGGATCCCTTGAAAAAATTTAGAGCTTTTATTTGACACCAGTAAAGAATAAAATCTGAGGAGTTTCTTTGAACTTTTAATGACTGAAGGATAAGAAACCTCACTCTGCTCAGTTTTCCACTGACAAGTTGTAGCCAGCATCCTGCTTCTGAACAGGATGGTTCAAAAATTATATTCAAACATTATCTCAGCTGTAACATACCTAGATTACTGCTGCCTGTGTAAAAACATCATGCTGGCCAGGGCCAACAGCACCATAACTCAAAAGGTGTGTGAAGCCTTTGTCTCAGCAGTGTTTTAGCAGGTGTGAGCATGGTGCCAAACCCCAGCATCTTCTCCCATGAAGGTGTGTGCCTCCAGCTGTGTCTCCAACACTGTGCCCTCCACCTGCATCTCCTATTTCTCCTCCTCCTGTGGCTGCCACTTGCCCTTGCACTGTCTGTCCTGCCCTGTGTGCTCTTCAGCTCCTCTTACCACTTTCTTATATATGTGCTGATTGTCCATAAGTTATCAGCATTTGTCTTCACTGTCCTCATTTTCTAAATAATCTCTATGTCTTTTGTAAATGCTTTTTCCAGGGGATGCTGCCCTAGTTTCAACTTATGACTGCTGAAGTCTTTGCATGCCCCATGTGTTCCTTACCCTTTTAATCCAATAAGATCACACTCAGTCTCTCATGTCACTGTAGCTCCTGGCTTCACTTAGGAAAAAATTCCAAACCAGCCCAACTAAAACACCCTGATGCTTTCTTTCAGTGGGTGCCTTCAGAAGGATGTAACCTGGGAGGGACAGGGAGTGTGGAACAGCATTCCTTCCTGCAGCTCTCTGTGTGTGCCAATGCACCTCAGAGCTGCTGTCACAGTGTCCAGACTCACAACTTCCAGAGGTTTACCAAAATAAAACACTCAATTGCCTTCAAATCTAGGGGCAGATTGGGGTACTCAACACCCTATATGCTCCTCTGTTGTGTGGAGCCAATGTTGGAGGCCAAAGGTGGAGCGAAGCCAAGAGAAAGGGTGGTGGATTCCTGCCTATCCCCTTCTCTCCCCTCACCTGAGAATGAGGCAGCGGCTCTGAAACAGTTCATGTCCTCATCCAGGTGCACCCCTTGTTAGGACAAAAGCTTGTCCAGTTAGTATTAAAGAAAACCCCACCCTACTGTAAAATGCTAATGAGGGCATTTCCAGACTGCTTTTTTGGGTAGCAAAAATAGTGTGTGTGTGTGTGTACCATGGGCAAGAACAGATTTCTAATTTCAAAAAAAATCCTTGGCTTCAGACAAAGCCTTGCTGGGTCACATTCATTTCAGGCCACTGCAGTAAGGTATTTAACTGAGGACACTTGATGTTGCTTGCTTCCTAGTACTTCAAAATCATTTTAACTTTCAGGTTAAATACAAACAGGGCATGCATTGTTAGATACAACAAAGCATATGTTACTAGAATTCATCAAGTGAAATGTGACTCTTTCAAAGGGAAATGTCAGAGAATCCAGAAGGTTTTTTGTCTGTATTTTTCTTATAAGTGCTGGTTTTCATCAGAACTTCACTCTTGGCAGTTTTCTTTGTGCCAGTAAAGTTTCAGTGAAAAGAGCTGAAAACAACTCACCTGGGGACTTCACTAAAATGTCTTATCCCTATAGGAGTAGGCAACCAGGTCCAGTCTTTGTGGTTCAGGAAACAGGATCTACACAAAGGGCACCAGATGCTTCAGCAGAACCTTTGAGTCTCCAGATCCTTTGAGGATTTTATTTTCAAAATGCTGTTATGAGAGAAACATTTCAGTAACAGAGACACTTCAGAGAAACAACAGGTGAGTACTTCACCACTGTGCTGTACAAAGACATCTCAGTCTTCTGGGTTCCACAGGCTGAAATCCCTCTTGAAGAATTGCACTTATAACCTTTCAAATAAATCCCTGTGGCACCTCCTACAACCCGAGACACGCCCCCCCCACTGTCCCTCCCCATCTCCCCAAAAAAACAACCAAAAAGCCAACTCAAAACCCCAAAGGACAAAAAAACCCCCAAACCCAAACTCTACAAAACAGAGAGAAAGAGAGGGAGAATTAATGTTTCACATGGGAAACTCCTGGCTAGCACCAGACCATCAAAAATGTTCCGGGGACAACAGTGGGGGAGAAAATGCAGTGTGAGTCAGGAATGGCATCCTGTGAAAAAGACATACTACAAATTAGGATGCATAAACAAGGCTATTGTTTTTACAGCTTGTCAAGGTCTGTTCCATCTCTATTCAGCACAGTGGAGGCTTGGCTGTATCCAACTCTGGACACTGTGCTCAAAGGATTGAGAGTGTGCACAGAAGGGTTACAGGATGATCAAAGATTCTTACATTCCTGGCATGGACATCCATAGCAAGTGTGTGAAGAATTCTCCATTCTGGAATCAAGTCACTGTTTTAAATTTCCATTAAAATAAAGGATGGAGAACTGTGTACCAATAAAGCAAATTGTTTTGGAAAGTCCTGAGGGAATTCTATCCATGTAGCATTTTAAGAGCAAGATAGACACAGCTCTGGTAGAAATTATATGTATAGCATTGATTTCCTCAGGCAGAAGAGGAAATCTGTGTATTTCCCATTTTGCATAAGAGTTTTCCTCAACAAAATTCTAGGTGAAAGGGAACAAGTCATGATTTGTGAAGTCTGCTTCACATGTTCAGCTGAGTCTGGAAAGGGAAGTAGCTGGGACTTTACTGAAGCGAGTTTTCAGTTTTCAGCTAGACACTCTCCAACACAGGGGGTATTTTGAGCATGCCCTCAAGTAGCTTCTATGTCCCTGTGAATAAGTTTTGTGAAAGCTCGTGGCTTCAGGTATTCTCTGAGCTGAGTTGAAAGCAAGCAGGAATTTTACAGGTATGAACTTTGAGAGCTGTTACTTAGCAGAATTTTGGTTTCCCTGCATCCTTTAGAGAAAAGACTTTCTTTGAAAGATGATAGGAAAGAAGGAAGATCCAGGGAACCACAGGCTTCAGGCTTCACAGGCTCAGCCTGTCCTCAATCTCTGGGGTACCAATAGTTTTGGAAGTCACTTCCAGCCACATGAAGCATGAAGGTGGATTTGCTAAGAGCAGATTATGCCTGACTAACCTGCTTTCTCTGAGAGGCTGACAGTGTGGAGGAGTAATGGGTGTTTACCTTGCCTTTAGCAGGACCTTTGTCAGGATCTCCTATAATATCCTTAAACTGGTTGTCTTAGGTTGGATGGTGAGTTACAAATTGTCTGGACTCTTGGGCTAAGACAGGGATGGATGATCAGCAGTACAAAGTCCAACAAGTAGCAGGGTAGTAGCTGTGACCCTTGAGGTTCATAATCTCCATCCTTGGTGAGATTTAAAAGTGCAACAGGACACAGCCCAGAGCCTCCTGCTGTAACCAGACCTCCTTCAGACAGCAGGCTGGGCCAGATGGCCTCTAGTGGTCCCTTCTAACCCACAAGGCCCTGTGCAAAACACTGGAGTGGAGTTTCCTTAGACAATGTGCTGAATACAGTGGGTTGTTTTGTAGATCAGGATGGGTGAAGGACAGTTATAACAATGTGATCCTTCTATTTGAATGAAAACTGAATTCAAATGAAAACTAAGTGGCCAGGCTATTGAGGATTGAGAAGTTTTCCAGTGTCAAGATTGTGGTGTTGTAGTGTGAGCAGGGAATCTACAGTAAATCCTGATGGTACATCAATCTCACTGGCAGCTCACCCTCCTATCTGCTCCCTAGCTGTTTGCCTGGGAGGTGTGAGAAGAGAGATCTCTTTGACAGTAGATGTTTTCCTTTGATGTTTGATTAGGTGTCCTTGAATTTCTTGGCCTTTTCTGTCCTGGGAGCATGTTGATGTGCATCCTGTATTGCAGGAGTCACTATAAGCCTGCTAAATGTGAATCTCTCCCCTTATTTCCTTCCTTTACAGAACCAGGAACGTATGAGTCTATAATTTATTTAATACTATTACATATGTTTCTCAAAAAACTCTGGCAGATTTCTCACAGCTAAACTACCTTTCTTCAGGATTCAGATATGATAAAGTGTATCTTGTACTTGAAAGAAGTTCTAATTTGAATCACATTCTTTTGTGCCCAATTTATCAGCAGTTTGTAGTATGGTAAGGGTATCTGGGAGTGAATCACTTTCCAATCCAAGTTCTACAGTACTACTGACCTATTGAAATTATCTATAGAATACCCTTTAGGCATTTCAAGTCTATTGCTAAAATTTCAATGGACAATTCCATATGATGCCATATTGTTGAGCTGGTGCTTTATTTCAAGTTCATGTCTATCAACCAGATGGCTTATGGCTCTGAATGTAAAAAGGATTTTAAAACAATCTTTTTTAAAAAAAAAAATGTTTTTGAAGGATGGCAACTAAGTCCTTTGTGGCTGGACATAGATATCATACCACAACCTGATCAGAGAAGGCAACATCTTCATGTATCCCAGTCTCAGCTGGGATATCCAAACCTTTAGGACTCAACACATGCAGGATTTATAAACTGGTTAGGATTAACCTAACAGATCCAGGTGAGATCTCAGCTCCTGACATGTCTTAATTCAAAACTCAAACCAAAGGAAAAAATAACCATCTTTCAAGACACTAGAGTTTGCTACATTTTTAAAAATTTCCAGCATAGTTTCCTAGCCGAACATAGCTTTTGTGAGTTTGCCATCTGTCTGTTATTCCTCTATAAACATTTTTTTAAGTTCCAGTAACAGTGATAGACATGTCATGGCCTCGGAGATGTTGTGTTTACGTCTATGGCCCACGTATGTTATAATTCCAATCTATTATTTCTGATTGGGTTCATGCAGGATGTGCTCCCTGGGCCAGGAATTGCAAGAGCAGAAATTCCATGAGACATGACATTTGAAAAACACCCTCAACAAATCCCACATGTTATTCTGTAAGACTCAACATGTTTTAATATATTTCATTCACACATAAAAACAAAAATTTTAGTTGTTTCTCAGTGTTCAGTGAAATCTCAAATACAAGATTTAGTCATTATTGTTCCTGGTTTTAGAATAGAGCAGCTGTTGGGATTAGATACCAATAAATATAATAATTAAACACTATAAAAAATTCTGCAAAACTCTGGGTAATTTCTCTATTGTCAGATCTCCCCTTCTAATTTCTCTCTTTTCTACTTAAATTGTAATCTTTACAAGAAAGGAACTTTCTCAAAATATATTTTTGTAAAATCCTTGCCAGCTTGCTCCTCTGGGCATGAAAATAATGATGAAAAAAACTCCAGTAATAATATTTTTTTCAGGGTATTATGTGGGAAAAACCACAAATCCCTTATATGTGTAGGATTAATGTTCTGTTAGGGTGGTAGACTCACAGCTCTATCTTGTGTGTACCCGAATCTCTTGAGTAACGTGTTTGTTCAACTGAACATAAATAGACTTTTGTAAAATGAACAAAACAGAAATCTTAATTTAAACTTCAGGGGAAAAAAAAGTTTGTATTCCACCCATTGCTCTCCAATCTTATTACAACTCAGGTCCTTAGAAAAACAAAATAAATCTAGGTAGTCCAGATTGTTTTGCTTCATGTTATTATAAAATATAAAAAATGTAGGAAAGAAGAAAATGAAGGAGAAAATAATTTAATGAGCATTATCCCTCAGCAAATGAACATTTAATGAACATTTTTAAACTCGTTAAATAATTACCTATAAAAAAGCTGTGCCTTTTGTGAGAATTATGAATTTAATTATAGCAATGTCATAGGTTTGACCCAATTATCTTGTGGTGGTTTTTGTTGTTGTTGTTTTTCAGAAATAAATTCCTCTTAGCCAGCAAACTCTTTGGGATGATTACTCTCTTGGAGTCCAGTGTTTGCAGAGCCTAGCAATAGGTAATACAAATAATAATAATTTAGCCTAATTTATGAAGTTATAAATAAGGGTGGTTGTTGGGTCATCCTGTCCCAGAAACATATTCCTTACCAGTGCTGATTTGAAACCATTTTTGGCATTTCATTATTACTTTTTTTCTGGTTTTCTTGTGAGTCATTTCCCTGGGAAAGATTTCTTGAGGGGATTTGGCAGTGGGCTTGATTGCTGGGCTTTAGGAATGACTACTTTTTCTCATCAGGGATATAAAGGAACAGGACAATATGATTTCATGTCATTTCAGTGTTGAGGAACCATCATTTCAGTGTTGCGGAACAAGATGAGCTTCCACAAGTTATATAATGAAAAATCCATGTTTTTTTTTCATTTTCTCAAGTGATTAAGATATTATATATGTTCTTTAACCTCGTGTAAGGTATTAAGAAATCTTTGGAAGTTATGGTGAGTTAGATGTAGTATATTCATGTACACCTTCTGACATTGGCCCTTTTTCTTTGGAATTCGACAAAGTGAACCAGCTTAAGGTTGTTTAACTTCAACCCTTTTGCCTCCCATGGAAATGCTTCAATGCAGTTCTTGATTTGAAGGTCTATCCTGCAGCCTTATGGAAGAGTCTGTGAAGTGACTCCCTGATTTCAAGGTATACACAACAGAAACAAGAAAGAAAGAAAGAACCCAGTACCCAGGAAGAGGCACATTTTTGTATCTGTCTCCTTCCTTGCAGCTCACCAAGGCAAAGGGTGGAGGATCCTGTGGGGAGACAGATGGAGATGCTGCTGAAGGCAGTCTTGCCCTTGATATGTTGCAGCTGTGTTAATTATCCTAGAGTGGGAACAGCCTTGCCCTCACAGCCATGGGTGTGATAAAGAGTGAGATAGATGGTAGGGAGTTGGAGTCTGCTTGCTGTGCAGAGGAGGAAGGGACAGGAGGTCATGTGAGGGACACAAAAGGTAAGATTCTGTACATAGGATAGATAGGGTTATGTGGCCGTGCTAGGGACAGGAAGGAGCGAGCCAGAACAGTGTGGAGCTGCCCTTGGGATGCTACAGAGAAAAGGTATGGGAGAGTTTTGAATAACAAGTTGCTGATGCTTGAAGCTTTCTGATGTTTTAAAGAAGCACTCCAGGTGCTGTGGCCATTGACTTCCACATTTTGACTACAATAGGATCCGTGCACATTCCAAAAGGTGCTGGACATGCCTGTGATGTCACTGTAAGGGTTGGATCCCTTTTTCTGAGATAACAAACTGTGGGTCATGCTGCACTGTTATTCCCTCCCAGATGTGTGTTGTCCCCTCTGTGACACTGTGATGTCCTGTCTCATCTGTTCTCAACCTGACTGCTATGCTGGCCCATACAGGCAGGAGGGAGGGTGAGGGTACAGTTAGATAGCAATAAAGTGTATTTACTGCTTTTTCAGTCTGCCCGGTCTTTCTCTGGTGATGAAAACATGAATATGAATTAAAGTTTTTTGTTTGGTTGTGGCTTCCCCCCCCCCTTTTTTTTTCCCTTTTGATTGTCTAGCTATGCCTTTTTGAGAAGTATAGTCAAAGGCAGAACTGAAACTGCTTCACTCTTTCCCAAGGTCCAAAGCTTCTAAATTTTGTGCATATTTAGAATCAATTCAAATTGTTTAAATAATAAAATAAATAAAGTTTTATGGAAAAAAAAATCCTTAAGCTGGAACTATGCACACTACTGATGCTGGAAATGTTGGAGCTGGGTGAGAGGAGCTGCCTTATGGTGTCTGAAGACCTTGATCCGATGCTGAAATCCATCAGATCGTGACTTGAAATCCAGATTCATATTTGGTTGCCTGCATTTATCTTACATTTTCCATGAGTAAAAGTTCCAAACAGAAAGATATTGGCTATTTATTCCACAAGTTACTTTAGATTCTTGTCTGTTATTAAACTGAAGTCCAACACTGATTTTGTGAGCTACAAAGAAATCCTAGTCTGATAATTCCATCCTAAAAGAAGCTGAACAGAAGCACACACAGACTTTTGGCGTTTTTTGTGTCAATATTTGCACATGTTATGGTGGGTTAATGGCAAATTCTGAGTGTCTTAGTACTGGAAGAGAAATGACACTGAAGTTAGATTATCTTTCCTTTTTTTAAAAATTAATTTATTTATTTACCTTGAAATTCCTTAAAAAAAATTGCATTTGTTTAAACTCTGAGCAAAATATAAAAGGTTAATGCACTACAGCCCATTCTACCACTTATACTAAGATTTTCAGTTTTCACTATCTCTTCCTTCTTACAAGATTAACCAGAAAAGAATTAATAGAAATACCAAAGCTGAATAGATAACAGTGTTAATCCACTGATTTTTTTTGTTTGCTCTGCTTCACAATTTTATTCATTTTAAGAGATGACAAAAATTCATAAAGACACAAATATTTAAGGTACTGAGCTAGCCTGTGATTTAAAGGCTCTTTCTTTGTTTTCTTTGAAACACACTTCTATGACCTGAGGCTCTTGTAAAATGAAAATAATAGCACTCTGTAGCTCATGAAATGTTGTGAGAATTAATACATAAATATTTTTAGATGTTTCAAATGGATAGGGATTACATGGGTAATAAGGGTAAACCAGCAAGTGAATTTATATGTTTTTCTAAGGAGTAAATGAGCTCTTTTAAAAGCATTGAGGACATTATTTGAGGAAACATCAGTTTTACAGTTTTAAGTTCTTGCAAAGAAATTGGGAACAAAAGATACGTAAACCATAACAATTATAAGTTTTCCAACCTGTGGAAAAATAACCTTTTCCCCGCCCCCCATTCATATAAAATGTGAAAGAGGGCTTTATTGCAATGTAAAAATAATTATCGAGATTTTCGAGGTGCTTAATACAATTTCAGATTTTTCAAGTGAGTTTTTCTGTAGCCAAGTAATTTAAAATATTTTTAGACTCGTGTCTAGGTACATCCTGGATTGGATGAATTTGAAGATTGGAATACAAAGGTTATTTTTTTTTGTTCCTTCAAGCACTAAATGGCAAAGTTTGGAAGATCACAGGAGACTAACAAAGAGCAGATTGCATAAAACTGAGAGCTCAGTGCAGAAGCATTAAACAAATACCACAATATACTAAAGAATCACAATTTGTTTAGAGACAATTTCATTTGAAGGAGTCCTGTTAGTACTTGTGATTGATTCAGTAATGGCCTCAGCATATTTGTCAGGGGGGAAAATAATAAGCTTGTTTTCATGGTATCTAGGTGAACAAGGTCAAAATGAAGCATGAAATAAGATAATACCAATCCCAGTGTAAATATGAGAACACTGTAGAGGCCAATCAATACTATGATGACTTTTCCAAAATGCACCTCTCCTAGAGGAGGTTTGAATGGTATTTCTCTGCTGTCTTTGGGAGTATGTGTTATCCTTAATAAACCCCCAAAATTGTCCATAATAAAGTGAAGAAGTTGTAGTTCCGAGAATAATCAATATTTACAGTTTCAGCAGTCAAACTTAGCTGTTCTTTCTTGCAAAGAAGTGCTGTTTATTTCAAACCCTTTGAATTCTTTACTAAGCAATGCAGCTGATGATGGAGTAGCAGGATGTGCCTACTGTTGCAAAGAGAGGAAATAAGTAAGGAGATGTTGTTTCCTAAAATTTACTGTTGAGTATTGCTCTCTCTTAGGGTGGCAGCTGAGGGAGAGGAACTGCAAAGCAAGGCAGGGCACAGCTCTCCCCATCCTTACCAGTGTGCTGGCTCAGTCCAGGGCGAGCTTCAGGTGAAGCTCCAGTGCTTTGTTCTGTAACACAACTCGTGAGCTTATAATATATCATGGTGAAAAGGTGGAGTTTTTGGATCATGGCACTTATTTTCTTCTCCAAATTATTAAAATGAATCATTACTGTAATTGCCATCTCAGGTATGGCAACTGCAAATGCTGTACTTTGTATGTTGTAGCCTTTTAAAAATCTAAGTAATTTACTTCAAGTACATTCTATTTTGGGTTTATTACCTTGTATTTTCATAAAGAGCCCTCTTGTCCTTCAAAATAGGAAGGCTTAGCTACCCCCCTCTGTTTTCCTCATTCTGTTGTATAACTGGCCCATACCTTTCTTTTTAAAATCAATCTTTTAAGTCTTGTTTTAAAAGGAAAAAAAATGCCCCCTTCATTTCTGTTCATCATTCCATAGTCTCACTTTTTATTTTTTTTTTTCTAGCTTGGTTTCCTAAGGCTTGCACAAGAACTCACCTTCTTTGTAGATGCCTATATACCCTCATATGTCAATTTATAATGATGTTCAGTTCATTGACCAGTTCTATCTAAATTTGTCAGGGGACAGACATCTCAAAGACAATTAGTTTCCTATAAATAACATTTGAAGAAGTGCTAAGAGAAGAGAGCAATGTGACCTCACTTTAACAGACAGCAGAGAATTGACACCTGACAGGGCCTGAGGGTGCTCCTGGGCAAAGTCTCCTTCAGAGGAGCTCTGATGCCCACTGGCAGGCAGCTAGCAGGACATCACGTGTTTTAATGAGAGAAAAGAGGAGAAATTGAGTAGATCCCAGCGTGTACTGGAAAAATACTTGCACTTTCCCTCTCCTTCACTTTAAATAGATCTTGAAATTTTGTGCAGTAAGGGGCTGAACCCACTTATCATCCTGTTCCTCGCGAGTTCCTTCAATCTTTACAGGACCACTCCGGCGTAGGAGCCCCATGGGGCCAGCCTCCTTGTATGGAGCAGAAACTGAGCCCAGAGCAGCTCTCGGGGGCACGGGGTGTCTCTGCAGCCTGGCACAGGAGTGCAGAGCTGTGAGGTGCAGCAGTGTGGCAGGATGGTGAAACGCTGTTACCTTCCCCAAGCCTCTCCTTCAGAAGGCGCTCAGCGTAGGCTGCAGGAACGGCCATTTCCAGGCCGTGCACACACACGTGGCAGAATTTCTTAGAGAACGTGGGCATGATGGTTTTTGGAATGAGTCTTGAGCTATCTCAGATTGGGCCTCAGATTCAGGCCTGTGTGGAAGCTGCTAAAGCCTGTGGCGCAGCAAAAATTTAGATTAAGGTGTGTTTAGGTCTTAGGTAGTATAGTTATAGTGTGAACACGGTAGCCACCTTAAGGTTGAGATAAATAACCATTGTTTGCATTTTTCTTCACGCTGAATACCAATGAGAAGACACTTGTAACTGTAAATTATTTGGAGCTGTATATAACCCACCATTTCAGGAGAATAAAGGGAGAACGTATGTTTGACCCCATTGGTTGTATCTGCGTTGCTCAGTCCAGCTTTCCCATGTTATAAGGGGTCTCTGGTTTTGCACACACACCACAGTGAAGCAGTGGAAAGGCAGGAAGGGCCTTCTGTATGATGAATTCCAGTGAGGGGTTGTTATGTTCACCACACTGAAGGGATCAGGGATGAAAGATGCAGAGCAAAGGAGTGCCCAGGGCTAAGTATGGGGTCAGGAACTAATGGTCTGAGGGCAAGGGGTGGTACAAGGGCAGGGCAAAGGGCAGTGCCCTATAGAGGCATGGGAGCAGGGCACCAGGGATACCACAACCAGTAGGGAAACAGGGAAAGGAGAAATGTTGGGTTTGTACCCACATGATCACCAAGGGTCCAGCCCTGTTCAGGAGTGCTGGCTTAATAATAATTAACAGGATCGCATGATGGGTATGCCTTGCAACTCAAAAAGGTTTA
>VWYO01027048.1:2778-29952 GCA_013400275.1 Rhadina sibilatrix
TCTGACTGCAGCTTTTACCCAGCCAGACTGTGACTGCAGGTTCCAACAACAGCTCTAACTGCAGACCCAGACTGACCTCCCAGCAGTGATTTTCCTCTCCCCAGGATCCTTCTTCTTCTTCATCATCCTCTCCTTCCCTCTTCCCCAAGGTTCCTCCTCCTAACCCCCCTCCCCTTTTATCACGCTTATCTCTGTTGGCTGTAGCTGTGACTCCTCAGGGCTGGGGCTGTATTGGGTAATGAGCACAGCTGTTACTCACCAGGAGCAAGGTCACCTGCATTCCTTTCTCCTACATCGTGGAGCTTTTTCTCCTCCTCCTGCAGGCCACAGGTGCCCCCCGGCCAGGAGCGGCCATCGCTGCGTGGCCGACAATTCCAACCTCTACGTGTTCGGGGGCTACAATCCCGACTACGATGAGTCTGGAGGGCCAGAGAACGAGGACTACCCCCTCTTCAGGGAGCTCTGGAGGTACAACTTTGCCACAGACACCTGGCACCAGATGGGCACCGAAGGCTACATGCCCAGGGAGCTGGCCTCCATGTCACGTACGTATGGAAATCCATCTCATGTGCCTGTTCCTGGGGAGCTGTTTTAATCCGGGTGAGAACTGGAAATCTGGATCCTGTTTTTCCAAGCAGGCCCTGAGGTTAGGTTGGATTGGTGATTTTTTCTTTCCCTTTTGGCTTGGTTGAGGCGAAAGGAAAGTAAAAAAAAAAAAAAAATGGGAAAGCAAGAGGTGTTTTCCAGGCGTTTACCTTGTTGTGCTTTCAGCAGGGAGGTGCTTCGTGCAGACATCTCAAAGCAGCCAAAAATAGCTGGCTTTGTTCACTTTTCAAAGCAGACCTTTGGTTACCATGGTTTTAGTTGGGATCCTTTTCTCTTTTAGAGCCTCCTGAAGCTGTCAGTGCACGGGGTGGATTGTAGGGAATACGAGCAGCACTGAGCACTGCTGTGGCATGGAAACATGGGATGGTTTGGTGTCTTCAGAGCACGGAAACGTGGAATGGCTTGGGTTGGAAGGGAGCTTAAAGATCATCCAATTCCATGCCATGGTCAGGGACACCTTCCCTAGTGCAGGTTGCTCCAAGCCCACTCCTGCTTGGAAAGATCATTCTATTCCACTGATCTCACAGCAATGAGCATCCCTGGTTTCCCTCTTGTTTCTCTCCCAGTTGTTTTACATGGCAACAACCTCCTGGTTTTTGGGGGCACCGGGATCCCCTTTGGAGAGAGCAATGGGAACGACGTCCACGTCTGCAACGTCAAGTACAAGAGGTGGGCTCTGCTCAGCTGCCGTGGCAAGAAACCCAACCGCATCTACGGCCAGGTGAGGGAGCCCTGAGGGCCTCAGAGCACCAAAAAACCTCTCCTCTGCTCCTCACCAGAGTTGTTCTTCCTGTGTGAAAGCACAAGGAAAAGCAGGTGCCCTTCGTAAAGAAACAAAGCGGCCTCGGTTCTTTGAGGTTTCAAAGGAAAGGAGGTTTTTTGTTTGTTTTTTTTTTTCTCCTGGTTAGGAAGGTTGGAATTTGTTCACTTAAGTGCTTGGTGCAGCTGAATGAGAAAAAAAAAATCTGATGTAAGGAGTAGTCAAAAAACCTTCAAATTCTAAATGAAAAAGAAAAAGTGATTGAAGGAGCGGTTCGTAGCGAAAAGGTTCAAAACTTAAAACTTGAAATAAAAATTTGTAGGGTTCCTTTATATTGGAATTACACCTCGTAAGAGTTCCCATAACGTGGATGAACGAGGTGCCCAAAGAAATGGACTCACCCTCAGAGCAGGAGTGACCATTTTTGCTGGTGCACCTCTGCTTTGGAACAGCAGGAATTCCCTTTTTTTCCCCAGCCCCCTGGTATCCCCAAGTCCTTTCTAACTGGTTTCTCTGCCAGGCCATGGCCATCATCAATGGGTGTCTCTACGTGTTTGGAGGAACCACTGGGTACATTTACAGCACTGACCTCCACAAGCTGGACCTCAACACCCGGGAATGGATCCAGCTGAAGCCAAACAATATGTCCTGTGACATGCCAGAGGAGAGGTGAGCACCTGGGCAGCCTCAGGGAGCTTTTTTTTGGGAGGCAGGGAATGGGAAGCTTTGAGATTCCTTGCTCTGGTTGGCATTTCCAGCCCTCCTCTGCCTGGGAGTTGTTGTGGCATCGGGAGGAAGGGTTTGGGTCGTTCTCATCCTTGGTTTGGGTGTCCAGCTGAGAACAGGGAATTGGGAATGGGAGAATCCCAGCATGGTTTGGATTCATAGGAATCTTAAAATAAATCCAAATTCCACCTCTCAATTCCTCACCTTCCACTATCTCAAGTTGCTCCAAGTCCTGTCCAGCCTGGCTTTGGACATTTCCAGGGGCCCACTTACAAGGGGCTGGAATATTGATGACTGTCCTGATATTCAGTAATCCTTGCACTTAATTATTTAATAATTGCTCTGCAATCAGAAAAAGCCTTTCAGACTTCTAGGGTGCTGCTTGGAGGACTCAAAGAAACTTCCACATCTCCTGAATGCTCCCAGCCTGAGGGGCTGATGCAGCAGAGCCAGGCTTGGGAGTTTCTGCTCAAATCCCTGGAATCTGATGGTGATTTCCAGAAGGATTTTTGTTGTTGCTCATTGTGCTTCTTTGCACCCTCAGGTACAGACACGAAATTGCTCACGACGGTCAACGGATTTATATCCTGGGAGGTGGAACTTCCTGGACAGCTTATTCCTTGGATAAGGTGAGGCATTTGGAACCCTGGACAGGAGATTTTTTCCACACTGAGGAATAACCAGCACAGCCTCTTCATCTGGCTTTGCCTGGAGAGCCTGGTTAAAGTAAATAAATAAACAAATAAATAAAGATAATTGGGAGCAGATCGTTCTCCTATTTCTGTAAAATCTGGATTTGCCACAGAATGTCCTGGTGATGAATCTGTGGTCATTTTAAATAGTGCTCTGCTTCCAAAAAAAGTAGAGTCTGCAGCACTTAATGTGACATTTTACCTCTCCATTGTCCCATTTTTCTCTCTTTATGTGCAGTAGGAGAAAGGTATTTCTAAATCCCTCTGAGAACTCGAGGATGTGGATTTTAATTGGTCCAGCTCTTTTTAAAAAGAGCTGGACCAACTAAATATTCTCTTCTTTTTTTTTTTTTCCTGCTGTAGGGCTGAAATAGCAAAGCTGGGATGGAGCTTGGAAGGTGACTTTAGACCTGCTTAGTCACTGCCTGGGATCAGCTATTTTTGGGTTTACACTTAATGAAAAAATGGGATTTATTTCTAGTGGGTCAGAGCCTGTGGCTGCATCACCCCTGGTGCTGGCAGAGCCAGGAGGATCTCATGGCTCCTCTTTTTTCCCCCCTCCAGATCCACGCCTACAACCTGGAAACCAACACCTGGGAGGAGATCACAACAAAACCTCACGAGAAAGTCGGTGAGCTTGGAATTTCCCTTCTCTCCCTGTAAACCAGAGTGGCCAAGGTGGCAGTTTTTCTTGTTCAATATGTGAATTTTTGCTGGATTTGAGATCCTGCTTGTGCTTCAGCACTGAGGATTAACCCAGCCAAGGGAATTTGGCAGCTTGGCTTCCCTCTCTCCCTGCTTGGGAAAGGTGACGGTGCCTGGATCTGCTTCCAGAGGATCCACAGCATCCCTGCTCCCTTTGAGGCCCTGGGTTTTCCCTGGAATCTCACAGCTGCTTTTCACCAAGCCAGATTTGAGACTCAGGAGAACTGAATATCAGCATTTTTCTTCCTTCCCTGGGGAGGAATTAGGAATCAAACCTGAAACAGCTGCTTAAAATTCCACCTTTTATACCTGGGATAGCAGGAAAGCAGAACCTCTTGAGGATTAAACTCCCTGATTAAATGGTGAGACAAAAATCACCACTTGCACGAGCACTTCAAAGCAATTCCTGCTGATGTGTATTTTCCAATTTATTCTCCCCAGGTTTCCCAGCAGCCAGAAGATGCCACAGCTGTGTCCAGATAAAAAATGGTAAGATTTGCCTCTGGAAAATTGGTGTATCTTGTACAACCAAACCAGGGAGAGCTGGAGAGAACTGCAGGGAACTCATGGCTTTTCTGGAAGAGAAAGAGATTTTTTTTCCTCACTACCAGTCCTTAAGCTGCCCAGTTGGCCCCACTCTTTCTTCTGCATTGAAGAAGCCAGTTACAATCTTGATCCCTCTTTTCCAAACCCTTCAGGTCAGTGGCTGAATGCTCTCTGTTGAAGGGTGGAGGGAAATGCTGGATTTTATTTCCTAGGAGTGTTAATTGTGCCAAAAAAAGTCAGGCAGGAGGTGAGAGGTGCTTCCAGTCCAGCAGCAGGATGTGGCAGCCTCTGAGTTGAGAACTTGGGCAAAGATGGGAGCAAGGCAGGACTGGGAGCTGGGGCTTTTCCCTTTGGGTTTAAAAATCCCTGGAATCTGCTCAAACCCAGGTGTCTGGAAACTCAGCTTGGCTACAAAAAGAGGGAAGGCTCTCCTGCTTCCTGCATTTAGCCCTGAGTCTGCCACGGTGGGGTTGGGATCATGGGCAGGCAGGGACATGAGCCAGAAATCCATCCTGATCCCACAGCAGGGGAGGGGGGATTCTGTGTCCCCTCAGGTGAGGCCCCACCTGCAGAGCTGCCCCAGCCCTGGGGACACAGCAGCAGCACCTGGAGCTGCTGGGGAGAGTCCAGAGGAATCCACGGAGCTGCTCCAGGGCTGGAGCCCCTCAGCTCCCAGGGATCCAGGATGGGAGAGCTGGGGGTGCCCCCAACTGGGGCAATCTGGGGTTTTTCCTCACATTCCTGGGGCAAATCCCAACTTCCCTTCCTCTGGATTCTCCCTCTGCAGAGCTGGATCCAGCTCTGGAATCAACAGCAGAACCTGGAGCTGCTGGAGGAGACCAAAGAGATGCTCCAAAGGCTCCCTTCTGCTCTGGAGCCAGACTGGGAGAGCTGAGAATGTTCCTCTGGAGAAGGGAAGGCTCCAGGGAGAGCTTCCAGAACATTGCAGATGCTAAAGGGGCTCCAGGAGAGCTGCAGAGGGACTGGGGACAAGGCCTGCAGGGACAGGACACAGGGAATGGCTTCCCACTGCCAGAGGGCAGGGCTGGATGGGAGCTTCGGCAGGCATTCCTGGCTGGGCTGGGCCTGCCAGAGCAGCTGTGGCTGCCCCTGGATCCCTGGAATTGTCCAAGGCCAGGCTGGGCTTTGGGGCTTTGAGCTCCCTGGGATAGGGGAAGGTGTCCCTGCCCATGGGCTTGAAACTGGATGGGCTTTGAGGTCCCTTCCCACCCAAGCCCCTCTGGGAACCTTTAAGCAGCCTCTGGCTTTGTGCTGGGCCTGATTTGGTTGATCTTGAGAGCTTTTATCAAGATAAAACAATTCCTGAGCCCAAAGCTGTGAGGGGAAGGGGATCCCTGACCTCTCATCCCTGAGTGTCCCGGGTTCCTGGCAGCTCCCCACATCTCCTTCTCTTGCAGATGGCACAGTGTGCGGAGGCTACAACGGAGAGGTGATCCTGGGAGACGTTTGGAAGCTGAACCTCCAAACTTTCCAGTGGGTCAAGCTCCCAGCTGCCATGCCAGAGCCTGTGTACTTCCACTGTGCTGCTGTCACCCCGGTAAGGGGCTTCCTTTGCTTCCTCTGGAGCTGGGAAATTGAGCTGATGGTCCCAAGGGAAGCAACTTCCAGTGCACGCAGCAGCTTTTTGGGAGGCTCTTTTCTTCCTGCTGCTGTTTGAGGAGTGGTTCCACGCCGTGGGTTTTGCTCTCTGAAAGAAATGATAACAGAATTTGAGCTTTGAAACTCCACGTGAGAACAGCAGTTCCTGCTTGTAAAAGGGAAAAAAAAAAAAGGCACAAATATTCCCTGAGTAAAGTGATTTTATCCCGTTGAGAACAGCCTGGGGTGGAAGATGAGATGAGGCTGTTTCCAAACCCTTTGGAAACCACTAAGGAATGTTGGTGTTGACAGAGCTTTTGGCCATAAGCAGAAGGCTGGAGACCTGGGATTGACAATTAACAGCAGGCAGCAAGAAACTGCCTTTGGCTTTGCCTTCAGCTCCTCGGGGCAGAGATCACATTCCTCGGTGTCACTTCATTTGGAGAATGTTACAAATGTAGCTTTTCCTGGGAAGCCTGATAAAGGTGTTTCCCAGGCAGCTCTGTGACTGCCTGGACAGCAGAAATGGCCTTTCTTTGCCAGCTTTTGGAAATGAATAAATTAAAAATAAAACTAAACTACTCAGCAGCTGAGTTTTCCCCATCTCTGTGTTCCTGTCATCCCTGGAGCAGGCTTGTGCTGAGCCAAGGGAATGCAGGATGTCTGTGTGAGGTGGGTGTAGTTTAAAAATACTTTTTTTTTTAGCTGAACCACGAGTATGGCTCTGTACTACTTTTGTTACCAGTTTGCCCACACTCCTAAAATGGATTTCTTGGGGTAGAAATCACCTAAAATTCAGAGCAAAGCACTCTGAGGTGCTGGCTGTGTGGTTTAGGATGAGACACAGCTCCTCCAGCAGTGATTCCTCCCTTGATTCAGAGGATCCCAGAGCGAGTGGCTGAGGCAGTGACAGCTCAGCTGAAGGTGTGGGAGGTGGGAATGGGGACAGCCCAATCCTGCTTTTCCTGGCTGGGTAACTCCTGTCCCCCCCTTTTTCCCCACCCAGGCTGGCTGCATGTACGTCCACGGAGGGGTGGTCAACATCCACGAAAACAAACGGACTGGCTCCCTGTTCAAAATGTGGCTGGTGGTGCCCAGCCTGCTGGAACTGTGCTGGGAGAAGCTCCTGGAATCTTTCCCTCACCTAGCAACTCTCTCCAGATCCCAGCTTTTGCACCTTGGACTGACGCAGGGACTCGTGGAGCGACTAAAATGAGAACATCTTCCCACTTCTGTCCAAGACTCACCACACTGAAGAATTGCCCCTCCCACCCNGACTCAACAGCCAACCAGCAACCTGTCATGCTTTGCAAAATTAATTGGGGAGCTTAATGAGTTACTGAATGTCTGAGCCTGTTGCTTACAACGTGGCACCTTCACCTCGCTATCCCCACCCTGGCATCCAACGAGGAACATCTGCTGCAGAACGACCACCAACCACCTCCTTCTTTTGCTTTGGATAACCCATCCCCTCCCAGCCAGCTGAGCTCCCCCTCTCCTCTCTCCAAACCCACCCCAATTCCTTCAGCCCTGCATGTGGTTCCATGGGCATGTTCCCACCCCCGAGCATCCGGAGACGGCAGGAACGTCGCCCGGGGCGGCGAGCGAAGCCTTGGCCCCTGCAGCTTCCCCTGGTGCAGTGTCTGTGTTCTTTCTCCCCTTTTCATATTGGAAGGTTTGCCTTGGAAGACTGGGAAAAAAAGTTGCCACGCTTGAAGGGACTACTGTGTAGTTTGCTGCGGGGTGGGGAGGGAAAAGGTTTTCCCTGAGGCTTCTTTTTTTTAACCTTTTCTACTCACTTGGCACCCGGAAGGAGCTACAGTAACAAACTCACCCCGTTCAGAGCTCTTTGGACCTGCTCAGCCAAGCCCTGGTTCTCAGCATCTCCCAGCTTTTGGTTTTCCTTCCTCCCACACGTCCCAGGCTTGGCCTTTTTCTTCTTGTTTCGTGTTCCCCTGAGGGTGGGAGATGTGATTTAAAGCCAGTTTGGGGAGTGTGGCTCAAGCCCGGGTAAGACAGCATCCAAAAAAGGGGGAGAGAGAACATCTCTCCTTCCTGGTGGGAACAGGGATTGTCTCTGCACAGGAAGGGGTGGCTCTGGTCCTCTTGTGCTCTCTACACTGAATTTAAGTGGCCACTGAACTCTGAGCAGCTCCAGGCATGAGGTTTGTGCAAAAATCCTTTTCAGTTGGAGCCCATTTTTAAGTGCCTTTTGTTTTTAAAAATCAGCTTTTCCCAATGCTTTCCTTCATCATCAAAGACAGAGGCTACACTCTGGGGTTTTAGTTTCTTTTTAAGAGATTGCATTTATGTCGAAATAAACCATAGCATTGTCTTCATGTTGTTAATCCAAAGGCACTGCCTGCTGGAGTCACTGCCCCCCCACCTGGGGAACCCAGCCCTTGCCCCAAAATTAAGCTTCCTCTGGTCTTGGGAATAGATTTTCCTCCTTTTCCAGCCTCAGTTGCTGCTTTTTTTTTTTTCCTCCCTCAAGGCTCAGAAAAACAAAAGCTGGGCATCACAGCTGAGGCTTTCTCAGGTGCTTGGACCACAGGAGCTGCTTGGAGCTCTGTTGTCTCCATCCCCTGCATTGCACCTTCACAGGAATTGTGCATTTCAACCCCTCCCCAGCCTTCCTGGCTGCTGAATCCAGAGCCTGCTGGCAGCTCTGGGCTGGGGAAGGGTTCCCTGCTCTCCTGCCCTGGCTTGCAGTGACCTGCAGGACCATTTCTCCAGCTCTTTCTTCCATCCCAAACTCTGAGGCTGAATATCCCCCCTTCCACCTTTGTCCTGGAGCAGCCTGCTCATCCCTGTGCTGCTTTTTCTCTCACCTGCTTTAAAGAGCATCTCCCCTCCTCCCCAAGGTGATATTGGAGCCATTCAAGGCTGGATCTCTGAACAAGCACATTCCTTAGGCTTTCCTTACTCTGGAGCTTTCTCTGAGGTTGTCACAAAGCCTCTCTGGATGATTTTTGGATCAGTCTTGGCACTCTGGAGAAGTCTCAGCTGGCTGGAAGCTGGTCCCAATTTTCAAGGGATGACCCTGGAAACCACAGGGCTGTCAAGTCTCACTTCAGTGCCTGGTAAAATTCTGGACAAGATGATTCTGGGAAGTATTGAAAAAAAACCTCTGGTGGACAGCACAGACATTGGTCACACGGCTTCAGGAGAGGGAAGTCCTGCTCAGCCACCTTGATTTCCTGCTGCAACAGCACAACCCACCTGGAGGATCCAGGAAAGGCAGGAGATGGAATCTTCAGCAAAGTGCATCCAGGGCAGGCTGGGGAGCAGCTGTGGGAAGGGACATCTCTGCCCTGGGGACATCAGGGACAGCAGCAAGGGAGGGCATTGTCCTGCTCTGCCCAGGCTCCCCAGGGAATGGGCACAGCTCCAAGGCTGCCAGAGCTCCACGAGTGTTTGGACAGCGCCCTCAGAGCCAGGGTTGGATTGTTGGGGTGTCCTGGGTTGGACTTGATCCCTGCAGATCCCCCCAACCCACAGGAGCTGGGCATCACCAAAAAACCCACAAATCCCCAAGGATTTCCCTTTTGCTGCTAAAAGCTCTACAAGCATCACCCAAGTGATGGATTTCCAGGGGTCTTCCCCATTCCCTAACCTCCATTGGCTGCTGCATGAGGGACACAAGATCCTTGGAGGCTGCTCTTCTTAAAAAAAAAAAAAAATTACTTGGTTCAAGCACTGAGCTCACAGCTCCTGCTCAGGGGGCTTTAATTGCTGCTGGGCCTCTGCCTGTGGGTAAAAGCTTTCATTCCCTAAGGGAGAGGGAAAGGATGGAGAGGTGATAAGAGCATCCACAGTGCTGCCTGGGATGGGGACAGGATGTCTGGAGACAGGGAAAGCCAGCTCAGAACAGAATTCCCGAGCATCCCTCAACCCCAGGAGAGATGGTTTGGTTTAATCTCAGTTAAGATGATGGCACTGAGCTCCTCTACAGCTTCTGCTCTCCCATCCCTCTCCCTTTTCCATGTCCTGCCATCAGCAGCTCCAGCTACTCACCCGGCAATGCTCCCAAATGCCCCAGACTAAGGCCGGCAGGATTGTCTGTGCTGATGCCTCAGTAGGAAAACAAAAAGGCTTCATAAAGCAGCTTCATTAATCCCTAACGAGCTGCTGCCTTCCCCACAAAGGAGGGCAAGTCCCAGGCTGCTTCCTGCCTCACTCGGGGCTGTCCATCCTTTCAGAGTCCCACATTCCTGGGACAGCACTCCCTGGGTTTTGTGCTGAGGGACATTCCTGTGACAGCACTCCCTGGGTTTTGTGCTGAGGGACATCCCGATGGAACACAGAGGAGGGGGAAGGGCCACCAGAGCCTCCTTGCCTGTGTTAATCCATCTGTCAGCGTTTTGCTTTGGGGTTGGTTTTGTTTTTAAAAGATAATAAACCAGTCCAAGCCCCAACTTTGTCCTCTCACCACATCCACCAGCATTTCCCTGTGTGGAGGGAGATGTCTCCAGCCTGTCCCACCCTGCCAGGACATCCAGGAGTATTCCCTGACCCTTCTCTCAGGAGTCTGGTACCGACCTCAAAGGCAGGAGGACCAAGGACAGTCAGACAATTCCAGGCTGGAAACGAGCTGGAGCTTTGGGAGGGTCACGGAGAAAGCTGGAGCCCACAGCCACCCCTGCTCCTCTGTGACACAGGACAGGGAATGGTGGCCACAGAGGGGCCCAGGCTGGTGACTGAGCCTCATTTAAGGAGAAACAAACTTGTTTCTGATTTGTACAAAACTGCTTTAATGACAAAACAGCTGAAAATACCTTTGGGTGCATTTCTGGTGCCATCAAACATCCCATGTGCAATTCCCAGGCCCCTCCCAGGCCTGGGAGGATGAGGGACTTCTCAGGCACCTTCTTCTCAGTGCAGCACATCCCCAGGGAGGGCTCTGTCCTCCAGACATGCAGAAATCCCCTTCAAGACCCTTCACTAAGAACGATTTTTCCTTCCAGCCACTCGAGCGTGGGCTGGAGACGCCTCTGTGATGTGCTCTGGCTTCGAGGCTCCTCATTTCAGGAGCAAATTCTGTTTGCCACCACCCACCCTTCCCATCCCTGAAGCCCCACAGGGGGGGAACCCAGAAGCAGCAGGAGCTTCAGGAAACGGCGCTTCCAGACCGGAGCCAGCCCGGCCGAGTCCCTGAGATGCTGGAAAAGGTCTTGAGAGGTGCTGATCCCAACGAGGGGGTTGGAGAAAGGAGAATCCAAACCTCAGCAGCCGCTGGGCGAGGGGGCGAAGAAATACACAGCCAGGAGGATGAAGTAAACCATCACCAGCACCGTGCCTGGGGTGGACAGAGAGGGGTGGAGGGAGTTACTCCCTGGAGCAAGGAGTGACCTTGTAACTACCTGGTGTGGTCTGGATTAGCCCCATGTAGAGGACTTCCATGGTTCTCTACAAAATGTCCATTAAAGGGGAGTTTAAAACCTCCTAAAGGGGGAAATGGGAGCGATTCCCCTTGGAGCTGCTGCAGGGGGACAGCTCCAAGATGCTCAACCAAGACCCCAGGTTTGCTCAGGTCACCACACGCCGAGAGCCCCAACGAGCAGATGATCCCAGGGTTGGACCCAGGAGCTCGCCATCCCACATCCCAGGGGATAGAGGGATACTCCCAAGTCCCACAGCAGCCCTGAGGGAGGTGGTCACCTTGGAAATAGTCGCATTTGCCATCCATGAAGATGTAGTTCATGAGCACCACGCTGAACATGCTGGCGTAGACGTGGAGGTCGCTGAAGACGAGCGTGAAGTTGGTCGGCTGCGAGGAAGAGATTTGGGATTTATGGCCAACCAGGACAACCCTGCCCTGACTCCGTCTGGGGACTTGTGTGTCACCCCTTAAACCCCCTCCGCCACACGTCCCCAGGGTGGGGACAGCACCAGGAGGCATCTGACCCCACTTCCCTGCACTGAGCAGAGAGGAGACACTGGGAAGGGCAGCTGTGTCCTTTCCATGTCCCACCACCACCACCGTGTCCCCAGCCCTGCTGCAGGAGGGCCCCCAGGGCTGTCCTGGGGCTACTCACGTAGAAGATGGTGAAGAGCACCAGGATGGGGATCTGGAGCATGCAGACCTGCACCGCGATGCAGTTCCCGATCTCGATGCTGGGGAGGAAGGACAACTTAGGAGCCTGTCAAGCACTGGGTCTCTGGGTCAGAAAAATCCCAACCCTCAGAGCCCACCCCAGTTCTGACATCATTTTTTGGGTGGCTAAGTCTCCTTGAGGACTGGACCCACCAAGGGCTGGGCAGCCCATCATGGGCACCAAGGCATGGTGATGGGACTGAGACAGAGCAGAGGAACCACCCCAAAGCTCATCCATGGAACCATCTCACCTCAAGCTCAGATTGTTCTGCAGGGCAAACTGGATGCCATTGACAATCTCTGGCAGCTCGGGCACCATTGCCAGCACAGTGACACCGATGAAATACTGCAGGGAAGAGGTGACATCAGCCTGGGCCTGACCACATCCAAGCCCTGGCCAACTGTGCAGGGCATCTCAGCATCCTTCCCCCACTGCTTTTGGGGCTCCAACTGCAGCCAGGGCAGGTCCCCGTCCTTGGAGGGCACATCTTTGTCCTCAGGGACACCCAGGCCCAGCTCACCTGTGAGATGGTGGAGTTGGTGAGGATGGGGCTGATGTGCTCCGTGGCCAGGTCAGCACAGGCCGACATGCAGAGGGTGGAGAGCAGGAGGATGACCAGGGCCCGCCAGCGGGACCAGTGCACCACGGCGCTGTGGTGGTGGCCAGGCACTGGGGAGAGAGCAGAGACGTGTGGGACACTCCAGAGCAGTGACAAGAGCCAGCTCTGCAGCCAGGACACCTGGGGACACTCACTGTGACAGTCGCTGATGTGGATGTCGTAGATGTGCGTGTGGGTTTTGAGGGTGAAGAAGAGCCCGATGAGGTAGGCAGCAGGGAGCAGGATGGACACCGTGTACACCAGGGGTCTGTGGGACACAGGTGACACTGTCAGTGCCACCAGGGTCTGCCGTGGAGACCCCAGGGGACTTTCCCCTAAGGATAGAGGAAATGGGGCTCTGGATCACTGGGGGGGAGAGGAGCCCTGGGAGGGACGTGGAAACACGACCAAACCCAGGAGGTGCCACCCCAACGTGGGGACAGCCCTGTCCCCACCACAGCGGACACTCACTGGACGTGGCTGTAGTAGAGGGTGCCGTTGTTGTCCATCTGCAGAGAGAGCACCTGTCAACAGGGTGACAGCCCCGCTGCCACCACCCAGCACGAGAGCCAGGGGGGCTCAGAGCTGACCCCAAATGTCCCCTGTCGGGGATCCAGGTCCCCACTCACCAGGTCAAAGTGACAGTTGTGGCAGAGGTAGTGGCCCAGCGGGTTCTGGGTGACGTTGTGGCACTCGCCACAGACCAGCTTCCCATACACCTTGGAGAAGAGCGTCGGGGCAAAGACACCTGCGGGGACAGGACGTGGAGCAGGCACCCACCCTGGTGGGACCCCCCCCCAAACCTGGGGACACCGCTGTCCCCAACTCACCTCCCACAGAGAGGAAGAGCAGGGCCGAGCTGACGCCCGCAGAGCGGCTGTTGAACCGCTGCTCCTGGTGCCGGATGCCTCCGATCACCATGCACAGACCCTGGGGGGGGGGACAGAGAAAAACACCCCAGCAAAAAAAAAAAAAAAATAATCCCCCATCAGTACTTCACCCACAGCACCCTCCTGCCTCTCAATGCCACCCATCTCACCGGCACGAAGAGGACACAGCCCACCAGCGTCCCTGTCAGCGCCGACTTCACCACCTCGGCGTAGCAGCGGTTGCCCTCCCGCGAGCCCTTGATGAGGGCGGTGATGTAGAAGGTGAGCTCAGTGATGGAGCCGAAGGTGGCGTTCACCACCGCCCCCACTGCAAAGTTGCTCTGGGCTGAGATGCTGGAGAGGAGGAAAAGGGCGTCAGCAGGGCTGGAGTGTCCCCGCTCTGCCACCAAACGTCCCCTGACACCGCTCACCTGGCGATGGCCATGCCGATGTAGTAGGAGAGGGGCATGATGGAGAGCAGGGCCAAGCTGAACTTGACGGCGGAGCCCGTCAGGTGGTTGGGGCTGTCCACGTAGCCCAGCACCAGGGTCACCAGCACCAGTGGCAGCAGGTCTGGGGTGGCCAGTCAAGGACACAACAGAGGAGCGGGGGGTGGATTTGGGGTCTCTCCCCTCCCATCCCGCCCCAGCTGCCAGAAGGATACTGACGGCAAAGACGTTGATGCCGTCCACGGCGTATTTGTAGTAGTAGGGGTTGGCGGCGCGGTAGCAGCAGAGAATCACCTCTCCCTCCAGAGGCACCTCTGTCTGCAGAGGGACGAGAGGGTCACCCCCAGCCCAAAATCCCCCCTGGAGCGGGGTGTGGGACCTCACCCTGGCCCAGAGTCACCCACCATCCTCAGGCGCCGGACGAGCACCCGCTCCGGGGGCAGCAGCAGGACGCGGGAGGTGGCGCGGGCGCTGAGCTTGGCCACAGGGATGAGGACGATGAGGAGCCAGGCAGTGACACACACGAGCCCGTGGGCCAGCGCCAGCACCGGGTAACCCAGGCACAGCCACACTGCGCTGCTGGCACGGTGCTGTCAAAGGGAGGTCACCTTCAGGGACTGACCCCAAGGGAGGGAAGGTACCCATGGACACCTTCCCTGCCACGCTGGGGGGTTCCAGGGTGAGGTCACTGGGTCCAGCATGGGGCTCACCCAGTATCCAGTGCCCACCCAGCACCGTGGGTGCCAGCGGAGCGGTGTGGGACCCCCGAGCAGGGCTGAGCTCTCCTCCACGCCAGCCTCACGCGCCTGATGGGATTTGGGGACCTGGGGAGAGGGGGGACATCAGGGTGTGCATAGGGCACCCCAAGACCTCCCCGCCAGGGGCTTCCCAAGGCACCCTCACCTCCACTTTCTGGATCACTTTGCCAAAGGGCCAGAGGAAATACCCGGCCAGGTCCCAGCAGAGCTGCCCTGTGGGGATACAACCATCAGTGTCCCTTCCAGCTACAGGGACATTCCATGGACAAAGGACCCAGGAGAACCCAACGCCCACAGGTGCAGTTCTGAGCTCATCCAACCCTCACGTGGGGCTCCCAAATTTGGAACTCACCATAAGGAACCCCCATGACAGTGATGAACATCACGGCAGCCATGAAGATGTAGAGGAGCGAGAGCCACCAGCCAAAGAGCAGCAGGTAAAGGACGTTCCCGCACGTCAGCGTGGACCCTGCAGGAGGGAAGGCACCAGGCTGGGACCATTGTCACCTGCAGCTGCCCAAATCCACACTGCCACCACCCAGGGTTGTCCCCCACCTCCAGAGGCTCGGATGACGTTGAGGTCAGAGTAGAGCTCCTTGACAATCTCTGACCGGTCCTCCCAGGGCCGCGCCGTCACGTGGCTCTTCCATTTCTTGAAGCCAAACTGCAGAGAGAGGAGGGTTTTTTTGGGTGGGGGAGAATGAATGAAGAGGAAGAAAATCAACACCCATTACAGCCCTCCAGGAGCACCCATGGGTGCCCTCCACCCACCTTGTAGTTGTTGGAGAGCTTGTTGGCCTCCACGGCGTTCTCGGCCGTCAGGGTGGTTTTCACCACGCAGCTCTCGCACACCTCCTCCGAGTGCTGCTGGCAGCAGGACGGGGTGGACATGGCTGTGGGTGACACACGGGGTCACAGGGGCTGTGGGACCCCACCCCAGGGCCCCACAGCCAGCCCATCCCACAGCCAACCTACCTGGGGGGACACGGGGACGGTGCAGGTGGCAGCCCAGGTCCCCCAGGTCGCCGTGCACGTTGTTGATGGCAGCGCAGTGCCGGTCGCAGAGGGAGCCCCGGCGGGGGCCGTCGCTGTCACCGCGGGAATCCGGGATTTTGGGAGCATCTGCGGGAGCTCCTGGAGTCACGCTGGGGCCACATCCCCACACCCTGCCCGGGCTCAGCACCGCGGCACAGCCAGGTGCTGCTGTGCTGGGGCGTCGCCTCGGTCCCCAAACCCCGCAGGGAGGACACAGAGCTCCCAGGGAGCGGGGACCCCACCAGTGCCCGGTACACGGCAGGAAAATCCCGCTCGGTGCCCGGCGTGGGGGTCGGGAGGGATGTGACCGGTGGTGCCCAGGGATGGGGGACCCCCGGTGGTGCCCGCCCGGCCCCGCAGACCAACCCCGCTCAGCTCACCGGGCGTGTCCTGCGCGCAGCAGCGGCGGCGGCGGCCGGGCTCGGCGTCAGTGGCCATGGCGAGAGCAGCAGGTGCAGGCCCGGTGGTCCCGGTCCGGCCCGGCCCGCCGGAATTTAACGGGCGGGACCGGACATGCGCGCCCCCGGGAGCCGCCCCCAGCCCAGCGGGAGGGGCCGGGCCGCCCCCGCTGCAGGTGGGATGCGGCTGGAAACGGTGCGGGAATTGGGGTGCGCGGGGATGGGGAGCCGCGGGGAGCGCGGTGTTTCGGGGTGCGCAGGTGAGAGGATGCAGAGGTTGGGGTGTGCGGGGAACGGGGTGCAGAGAGAGAATGGGGTGCAGAGAGAATGGGGTGCAGAGAGAGAGAATGGGGTGCGCGGTGTTTTGGGGTGCAGAGAGAGCGGGGTGCAGAGAGAGGGGGATGCGCGGTGTTTTGGGGTGAAGAGAGAATGAGGTGCGCGGTGTTTTGGGGTGCAGAGAGAGCGGGGTGCAGAGAGAGGGGGATGCGCGGTGTTTTGGGGTGAAGAGAGAATGAGGTGCGCGGTGTTTTGGGGTGCAGAGAGAGCGGGGTGCAGAGAGAGGGGGATGCNAGGGGTTTATGGGGATACACAGGTGAGAGGGTGCAGATATCGGGATGCCCGAGGGACCAGGGGGCACAGGGATATGGGGGTGTGGTATCTCGGGGTGCCCGGGAATTGGGGTGCGCGGTGTTTGGGGCGTGCACGGGGATAGGAATGAACAAGATCCGGGGTTATCGGGGTGCACGGGGATGTGGGGTGCACATGAGGGCCTGCAGGAACAGGGGTGTGCGACGTGTCGGGGTACAGGGGCAGCAGGGGGTGTGCAGGGTTGGGGTGCAGGGTTGTGGTGCAGAGCTTGAGCAGGAATGGGGTGCACAGGAGGCACCAGGACTGGGGTGCACGGGACTCTGGGATCTGTCCTGGGAGTGGGGTGCAGAGTGCATTGAAGTGTGGGATGTTTTGGGGTGCACAGGCTGGGTGGGGTATTAGGGGATGCACAGGGACTGATTGGGGTGTGGGATATATTGGGGTGCACGGAGGGTGGGGTTCGTGATGTATTGGGGTCTACGGGGAGCAGAGTGGGCCGGGTGTTGGGGTACAGAGGGACTGGAATGTGTGAGGTATTGGGATGTGTGATCTTTTGGGGTGTGTGATACTTTGGGGTGCACAAATTGGGATGTGTGAGGTATTGGGATGTGTGATCTTTTGGGGTGTGTGATACTTTGGGGTGCACAAACTGGGATGTGTGAGGTATTGGGGTGATGCTTTTGGGGTGCACAGGGACTGAGGGGTGTGAAGCACAGAGTATTGGGGTACAAAGGGACTGGGATGTGTGAGGTATTGGGGTGTGTGATGTATTGGGGTGTGTGATGTATTAGGGTGCACAGGGACTGAGGGGTGTGAAGCACAGAGTATTGGGGTACAGAGGGACTGGGATGTGTCATCTTTTGGGGTGTGTGATGTATTGGGGTGTGTGATACTTTGGGGTGCACAAACTGGGATGTGTGAGGTATTGGGGTGATGCTTTTGGGGTGCACAGGGACTGGGATGTGTGAGGTATTTGGGTGTGTGATCTTTTGGGGTGTGTGATACTTTGGGGTGCACAAGGATCCATCTGGGGGCTGTGTAGGATCCTGGAAGCACAGAGGGATGCGGGGTTCTGGGGACCCCAAAAATGTGCAGGGTCCTGAGGCACCCAAGGGTGCCCTGTGGGATGGGCTCTTCCTGAGGATCCTCAATTTTGGTGAAAAAAGAGATTTCTGCACTTCAGGATTTTGGAACCAACAGAGCTCCAGGGGCTGTGCTGTCCTTGAAGGGGGGAGTTTTGGGGTAAAATCCCCAAATCTGCTTCTTGAACATTCCTCCTTGGTACATGGATGGATGTGGTGAACACAAGAAAAACCCCAAAAAGTGTTTGATGAAACATTTTCATTTAATGCAAGAACCAAATGAGCCATTTTTGTAACCAACTCCTTGGAAAAACCCAGCTCCCCCAGGGAAGAGAGACAGAGTCACCAAAACCAATCAGTTCACACCAAAAAAAAAAAACAGCAAAGTTCCAAAAATTCCTCTTTTCCCTCCCCTCAGTAAAAAATACAGCACAATGATTCTGTGTGTTCATGGTTCTATGGTCACTTCCAAAATGCTCATTTACCAGGATTTACAACCAATTCTTCCCCCTGCCCCTTAGAGAAATCTGACAAATATTGATTGGTTTGAAGCAAATCCAAGTGCTTTTTACCAAAAAAAGGTACATTCCTGAAAAGCTGTGGGTGTGCAGAGCCTGCTTTCCCACCAAGGTGCATGAAGCTCCCAAATGAGGTGGTGAGCAGTGATAAAAAAAAAAAAAAAGCTGAAGGAAAATGAAATTCCAAAGCAAAGGCAGGTGAGAGGTGCTGGCAGTGAAGGAACCTGGGGAGTTCAGAGCTTCCCCCCTAAGAGGTTTTGTACAAAACATTGAAAATAAAAATAGAAATAGAAAATAAAATTCTTAATTTGTTGAACTCAGCGAGGCAAAGGTGGTTTTGTCCTTCCTTCTCAGCTGCAGGAAGACCTTTGAGGGCTCAGCAAATCATAATTCCACCAAGGATCAGGGATCATTTATCATGCAGAATAAAATGAGGCAAAACTGAATCTGAGCTTCCAGACTTGGAATTTCTTGGATCCTGAAGTTGTCCAAGTCATTTTGTCCTTCCAAGTGCTCCCAGCTGTGCACAGACAGCCCTGGGGAGGCTGTTTTTGCTGCACCCTGAATTCAGGAGGTTTGGTTTAGCTTAGTCTGAGCTCAGTGAAGCTCAGTTTAAACAGGTTGAGAGGTGAGGAGCAGGAAGGAGAACTCCTCCTGCCTGGAGTTCACTCCCAGGAGCATTTCCACAGTGAAATATTCTATGAAATATTCCTTGACAGAATCCATGTGGGAATTACAGGCACCTCCTCCCTCTGTTGACAAAGCTGAGCTTTAATTCTCCTGTGTTGTAGCAAATCCACGTTGAAGGCAGAGTTCATCCCTCAGAGCAGCCCTGTCCTCTGGAGCTGTCTCCTGTTATTCCCCAAAGATCCACAGGACGTTGACTCCTGATAAACCCAGATTTACACGCCTGCAAAACCCAGAGGGATCAGAATGAACCATTTTTTATTAAAAAAAGCTGCTGTTATTTCCATTTTAACACCGTTAATTATCACCCCACTGTGGTGGTTTTGGGCTGACACCATTCCCGTGGGATACCTACCCCAACATCCCAGATTCCTTGGTCTTTATGATGTACAGGAACATCAGCAAGGTGTGGAACATGTTGTTCCTGCCCTGGAGCCACACAGAGAGACAAGGATTTAGAAATCAAAACAATTTAAAAAATCTCAGAATTTTCCTAGTTTGTAACTTCCCCTTGGTTTGGGGAGGGTCCTTAAAGAGTGACATCACCCACCAGGGATTGTGATTTGGGGTTTTACAATAAATTGGCAGAAAATAATTAAGAGGAAGCTGCTGCTTAGCAACTCCTGTCTCCCAAACAGACACCACCCAAGCAGCAGAGTGAGTACCACGTGCTGGGCAAAGACCAAGCTGGATCAGCCTTTGTGTAAATGGATAAAAAAAATGCGTCTAGGATTTAAAAAAAAAACCCCAAATCAGGCCTGGAAATGATTCCTGAGAGCAGGAGGAGAAGAAGCCCCTGTACCTTGGGCAGGCTGTAGATGTTGCACTCGTAGATCAGCTCGTAGTGGGGAGGGTTGATGCTGCTCTGGTAGATGCAGAACACGTTCTCGTTTGAAGTGTCTGAATTAAAGATTAATTAAAAAAAACCCCCAGATTTTAGAGGTGCTGATTTCAGAGGTGATCCCAGAGGAGAAGAGCAGCTCCAGGCCAGCACAGTTACCTGGTTTATCTGGAGTCTGGATGAAGTGTTGGGAGGTGAAGGTTTTGCCATCAGGGTACTTGGGGTGAGGCGGGAGCCTGGAGTCCAGGTAAGTGCAGAACACGTGCATCAGGATCTGGGCAAAACCACAACCAAACCTCACTGAAACAGCCCCAAAACCCAGCAGCTTCCTCCCCAGCAGTTAATCCCAGTCTTTGATAAACTGTGGTTACAATGCTGGCTTAACCCCGGGCTTAGGAGCAGCCTAAATCACCAATTTCAGATTTGGCTGAGAAGGGCAGGAGATGAAACCCCAGCTTTGCCCACCCCAACCCAACCCCAGCAAGGAAACCTCTCCCCTTCCCTCAGGAAAATCTGGAAAAGTCAGGGCTGGCCACGAGCCTTAGGAATGGCAAAATAGTGAAATAAAGTCTGAGGAGGGGCAGCCTGAGGGTTGTTTCAGCCCCTTCTGGAGAGTTCTCAGTGTTTTATGGGGTAACATCAGTGGGTTATCTGTGATCTGGTGCTTTCTGTGCTCCTTAATGCCCAACAGGAGCTGTTGGACAGAGAAAACAGATTTGCTGGGAAAAAAAAATGCCACACATCTTAAAAAATCTGGGAGATGCACCTTGGAGCTCACAGCATTGTGTTACCCACAATTAACAAAAATGTGAAATTGTCTGTTTGGGGTTTGGGTTTTTTACTAATAGGTTTAAATTAATATTAAACCTTCTTTAATTAAAACCAGCAATTTTGAGCTGTTCCTGTTTATCAGGACACTCAGAGCTGCTCCACAGCTGGACAATTCCAGATATTTAACCACATTCCCAAACCAGGAAATCAAATCCTATTTCAAGGTTGATTTTCTGCTCCGATCAATGGAACCTCTTGACTTCTCCAGCAGAAAAGCTGCAAAGCTCCATTTTTCTGACTTTCCCGTGTTCCTCAGAGATTCCCTTGGCTGCTCCCTCCAAACCCTATCCCAAAATCCCAGGAGATTTAAGCCCTGGGATGCAGGAAACTCACGGAGGAGTCGGTGGGAAGGTCGGTGTCCCATTTCCGACCCTTGAAATCCCCTCCTCCGTTCCATCGGAAGGAGCTCATGCATCCCCCCTGGGAAAGTTCTGGAATAACAACAACACTGAGTCACTTCCTGGGGGCTCCAAGTGCAAAGGGGGGTTCTGGTATAGGGAACAGGAAAAAAAAAAATCAGGAGATTGATAGGGAAGATATTGATGAAAGGAGTAAAGTTATGGGATGGTGTTTGTTGCTAGATAGTGAGTCAATCCCTTTGCACCCTGAGCTGGCAGGAGGGAATCAGGGAATGGTTGGGATTGGAGGGGAACTGAGGGGTCAGTGCTGGCAGGAGGGAATCAGGGAATGGTTGGGATTGGACGGGAAATGAAGGGTCAGTTCAGGCAGGAGGAAATCAGGGAATGGTTGGGATTGGAGGGGAACTGAGGGGTCAGTGCTGGCAGGAGGAAATCAGGGAATGGTTGGGATTGGAGGGGAACTGAGGGGTCAGTGCTGGCAGGAGGAAATCAGGGAATGGTTGGGATTGGAGGGGAACTGAGGGGTCAGTGCTGGCAGGAGGAAATCAGGGAATGGTTGGGATTGGAGGGGAACTGAGGGGTCAGTGCTGGCAGGAGGAAATCAGGGAATGGTTGGGATTGGAGGGGAACTGAGGGGTCAGTGCTGGCAGGAGGAAATCAGGGAATGGTTGGGATTGGAGGGGAACTGAGGGGTCAGTGCTGGCAGGAGGAAATCAGGGAATGGTTGGGATTGGAGGGGAACTGAGGGGTCAGTGCTGGCAGGAGGGAATCAGGGAATGGTTTGGATTGGAAGGGTCAGTGCCACCCCCTGCCCTGGGCAGGGACACCTCCCACCATCCCAGGCTGCTCCAGCCTGGCCTTGGACCCTGCCAGGGATGCAGCCACAGCTTCTCTGGGATAATAAATTCACCGTGACATGGGAATGTTTGGAAATCCCACCACCACGAACCTCTGATCCTTTCCACCAAATATTCCTGGTTTGGGGTGAGATCCAAGTACTGCACCAGGGCGTTGAGGGTGGGGATGAGTGGAGCTTTCACCAGGGCTGCCTGTTTGAGGCTGCTGATGCTGGCTTCTGCAACACAGGAACATTGGAGAAACATCTCACAGCACCCCAAACATCAGCTCAGTCACTACAAAGTAACAGAAATCTCCTTCACATCAGCTACAAAGAACCACCAAGAGCTTAAGAGAAGTGGGAGAGAAACAAAGTGAAAACAAAAGCAGCATCTAGGGGGGTTTTTTTAAGCACTTTGCAACAGGAGTTTGTGAGGAAACTCTCTTAAGAACCACCCCAAAAGAGGCATTTAATTAGAAGCCAGCACATTAAATCCACTTCTCAGTTAATTGGAAGCAACAGGAGAAGCAGCTGCTACAGAATCCTAAACTGACATGAAAAACAGAACCCCAGTGCATCAGGATTTAAAAAAAAAAATTGTTAGAATTTAAAAAAAAAAAAAAAACCAGTTTTTTCAGGAAGTGGGTGATTTGAAGGAGGAACTGGGAAAAGCACATAGCAGTGGAGACAGGGAGACTTTTGGGAGACACTGAGAATTTACAGCACATGAGTCTTTGAAATGCTTTCTGTCTGATTAATAATCAATTATTATTAATGATAATTTGAGCTGTAAAATGAAATTGATGGGGGAAAAAAAAGAGAGGCATTTAAGGATTTTACCCAAGTGTCCAAGCATTGATATTTACAGAAGGATGATGGAAAACCTTCCCAGCTTAAGGAAATGCAGGAGGTGCAACAAAGACAAAATATTTCCCAGAGCTCATTCACCTAACAGCCATTCCAAGGGAATTCCCAGGCTGCTGATCCTACCTCCAATCTGCAGCTCTGGACAGCCCATCCTCCTCAGCTGGGTGCTCACAGATTCCATCTCTTCCACAAGTGGCACCAGGATGGTGTCATTGATCCACTAGGAAGGGAAAAGGGGGAAATCCAAGCTCAGAAGCAACAGGAATGTTTAACAAACCTCCCCCAAGATTGCACTCATCCCCACCACGACCACAAAGCAGTTTAACAGAAACACTGAAGCCAATCAAGGAGAGGAATAAATTAATTTAATTATTATGGCAGGCAGAGTTTAAGTGACCCTTTAACAGCTTCTGAAAAGGCAGAAAATTCAATGTGCAGGAGTTGGGAAAACCCATCTGGATCAGGTAAAGCTTTTTCTGGACAATGAGGGAAGGGGATTATGGATCCCAGCTCTCCAAGCCCCTCTCCTGCTTGTTTCAGGATATCAGGGAGATGATAAATTTGTGGGATTTGTGTGTGACAGACACCCCAACCCTCAGACAGGCACTGCAACCCTTCCCACCTCAGGCACAGAGGACATAGAGGACTTTTACAACCTGGAATTCCTCAAGAGAGGGACTTACATTCCTGAATTTGGCTGTCCAGGAATCCATGTGATCCAGGAGCTGCCGGTTCATTGTCACCCGTGCCCAAACCTGTGGAAAGGTTTATTAAATCCATGTGGGAAACTCACAGAACCCAAGAGTTTTTAGGATCTGGGACAATTCTTGCTGCTTGCCAAAGAAAGGAGTTGGTTGGATGCTGGAGGACTTCTTTTTTTTTCTCCCCACACTCCTGACCCAGCTCAAATCCAAACCTTTGCACAAAGGTACATTTTAATATCTTATTTCTCCCTCTTGACCATTTTTTATCTGTGGAATTCACCTCTTCTGCAGCCTGTTTGGAGCTCAGATCAGCTTCATCCTTGTGTGCAGAAGGAGCCTGGGACCTGCAGGCCAACTGATACTGGAATTTCCTCAGGATCTGTGCGTGGTCTGCCATGGACCGGCTGTAGTTCCAAAACGTTGGGCTGCTGGAGGGAGAGCTGGAATCTGAGCTTCCTGAAAAGATTAATTCATTAATTAAAAGATTAATTCATTAAAAACCACTGAAGCTCAGTGATTGCCAAGTGATTCTGGAACAAACAGCACAGGGACAACAGGTCAGTGTGAGTGAATACACAGAAGTCACTCTGCAGAAATTCACCCTTATCATGATTGTTCCAATCCAGGAGGAAAATTTACTGGGTGTAGTTCACCCCCTTTATCCTTATCTTGATTGTCCCAATCCAGGAGGAAAATTTACTGGGTGTAGTTCATCCCCTTTATCCTTATCTTGATTGTCCCAATCCAGGAGGAAAATTTACTGGGTGTAGTTCACCCCCTTTATCCTCATCTTGATTGTCCCAATCCAGGAGGAAAATTTACTGGGTGTAGTTCATCCCCTTTATCCTTATCTTGATTGTCCCAATCCAGGAGAAAAATTTACTGGATTCAGCCCCTTTATCTGAAACCACCTGGACAAAATCCCCCTCTTATCAAGGTGATCTTATCTCAGTCCATTACAGCCAACAACTGCTACAGATAACCCATCAGCATTCCCATGCTTAGATCCTGTTCCAAGGAATAACTGGAGGAAAATTGCCCAAGGAGGAACAATGGGGCTCTACCTCACACCTCATTCCTCACTAGGAGCAAGTCCAAGCTCACAGGTGATCCATAAATGGCATTTTAACTGGTACTTCTCACATCACAAAAGCTTTTTTTTTTTTTGGATAAAATCAGCGCCTCTTCCCTGCCAAGCTTTTCCCACCAAATGCCCCAATTCACCTAATTGAACTCGGTGCTGTTTCTCCTCCTCGTTCCTCAGGAAGGTGTCCAGGGATTTGACATCTGTTATACAGTCGTCCTTGTAGGTGGAATTATTGTAGAGGATGGGGGAGAATCTGTAGTGAGACCTTATCCCAGTGCTATCCACAGCTCCCACACTCATGGAATAGGGAGATCCATTGGGAGAGTGGCTGAAGCTGGAAACCTTGGGAGAAAACAACAACAACAAAAAAAAATTAATTAAATTTTTTATTATTTATTTTTATTTAACAAGGCTATTTATGAGCATTGAAGATTTGTCCTGGTCATTTACCTTACTGTAGCTGCTGCTGGGTGAGTAAGTGACAGAGGTGCTGGGAGAAGGGCTGGCCCCTGGCAGAGCCTGGAGCTGGGGGCTGTAGCCACTCAGGCAGCTCCCAGAGAACTTGGGGCTGGCGCTGGGCGAGCGGGAGGGGCTGTAGCTCAGCACACACTGGCCCTGGATGGGTGGGGAGGGGGTCAGGGACAGGACTCTCTTGGCTGCTGGCTCCCGAGGAGGGGTGATCTGTACAGCTGCAAGGGAAGCAAGAGCAGGGTTAGGAGTGCAGCCTCAAATTGCTTTTATTTATGAGCACACAGCTGTGATATTTAAGGCTGTTTTAGAGGTGGTAAAAGGGGAACTCGAAATCTGGTCACTAAACTCACAGGATAAAACTAAGATCTGTGATCTCACCTGGGAATAAATTCTATAGGAGGGCTTCTCTAATATTCCATCATTACCACCTTAATTTCTGTCTCAGTTATCTGAAACACAATTAGTTCCACCTCAAATGGCCAAAAACTAAACCACAGCATGAGGAACAACACTGAGCCCAACTCCTGGCCCTGCACAGGACAACCCCAAACTCCCAGCTCAGTTTACAGCTCTTATCAGAGGAGATAATTCAGGATAAATAACCTAGAACTGGAAAAACAACAACAAAAAAACCATTAAAAAGATTAAAAAGATTAACAAGAGGGTTTATTCCCCACCTGCCTTGCGCAGCCAGCCCATGATCTGCTGGCTGGGACTGGTGACCAAGCTGGTTGGTGCTGCTGTGTAGGTGAAGTACCTCCAGAAATCAAACAGGGCATTGAGGCTGAACAGGGCTGCCAGGGCAAATTCTGCAAGAAACACACGAGTTTCTGTCATGGTTTCAGTAAAAATCACATTGTTTGCAAAACCAGGCTATGTCTGTTAATAAAAGGTCATTATTAGTGCTGCAAGTTTGAGGAAGAATCTAAGATTCCTTCAATTTCTTAGGTAAGAAACATCAGAGATCATTTTCCTCACTGCTGAAATTAATTTATACATTTTAATTTGTAATTTTTAAAATGGGATTGTTACTTTCCAAAAAGGAAATCTCATGATTCTTGCTTCTTTCCAATCTCTTCAAGAGTCTCCTCCTCTGAAACCAACCTGAATTGTTGTAAAACACCACCCACACCCAGAGCACAACACAGCAGGAAAACACATCTAAAGCTCTCTAAAAGCCTTAATCCACACATTAAGAGAGATTTCATGCAACTAATTAAGTCCTTCCTGCCCTTTTACCATAGAGAAAAAGCTGTTAATGCTCCTCATCTGCCACCAAAAACATGGAATTGCAGCAGTTTCAAGGGAGATCGAAGAAAGCAAAACAAAGTTTTGGTTTTTAAAAAAAAAAACCTGCCTTAAAAACCACTTCCCAGCAATAAAAAATGAGTGAAAAACAAATCCTGAAATCCGATTTAAATGCTGCAAAGACTCACCAATGTACCAGAGTGGAAAGCAGCTGATGTTGTAATACGTGCTCAGGAGTTTCCCAGTCCTGAAAAGCCAAACAAGGAGGGAGAATTGAGCAGAAATTCCATCCTGGGGGGGATATTTAGGGCTCCACACAGCGGAATCTTTGCTGGTTTGAATCAGGTGGAACAATAAACTTACATTTCAGTGTAGATCATGCCTGCTACGGATATGTTGAGGAGTCCCCAGGCCAGCACCACCTTCCTGGTCTCAGCCTGTTTCCTCATCTTCACAGCCAGGTCGATGAGGGAAGTGTCTGGACTCTTATTGGGCGTCATTGTCTGTGAGAACACAGGGGAAAAGGCAAAAATTGTGAATTTTTACTCAGCAGGAAGATTCTCAGTCCAGTTACTGAGGGACAGTGTCCATCTTTCTCCCTCGTTTTTGAAGAATAACAGCCTTCAGAAGGAGGAGGGAAAGCTCCTGCCTCCTCCAGGCAGGACCAATGTTTTTACTCGAAATTCTCACTTATCTCAGGAGGTAACAGAGTATTTTCTGTCATATGAAACCCACAGATTTTATGCCCAGTAACACTTTACGTGAAGAAAATAACTGTCACATGCAGGCAGCCCTCACATCTCCCCCCACACCTCGATCGCCTCCACAAACTTCACCTTACCTCCATCCCAAAATTCTCCTGGCTCTCATCACAAACCTCTTCGATCCTCACCACAAACCCCTCCGATCTCCCCCCCCAAATTTAACCTCTCCCGCTTCTCAAACTTCCCCTCCTTCCCCGCCCCAAAGCTCTGCTCCTCCCAACCCGCAAACCCCTCTCATCCCCCTCCTCACATTTCACCTCTCCAGACCTCACCGTCCTCTTCCTCAAACCTCTCTGATCATCCCCCCACCACAGACCTCCCCTCTCCTCCTTTTCAAATCTCTCCGGTTCCTCTCCCGAATCTCCCTTCTCTCCTCACAACCTCCCTCTCCAAATTTCACCGCTTCCCCTCCACAGACCTCACCGTCCTCTTCCTCAAACCTCTCTGATC
>VWYO01027048.1:30631-53154 GCA_013400275.1 Rhadina sibilatrix
AAAAAAAAAAAAAAAAAAGCAAGCTGGGATATAGAAACTAATTTATAAAAAAAGTATTAATATGCAGAAAAGTCTATAAACATGCAACAAGCTAAGTGTCCAAGTGGTGAACCACATACTGAAATCTCTCCTCATCCTTTATCCAGGGCATTTCTAAGGTGGATTAGGGACATGGAGGCAATCCATTATTTACAGAAATAATAATTCCCTCATCAGTAATCCAAAATAATTTAGCGTTATAGCCAATTAACCCTGATTATCCAAGAAATTAATTGCCAGTGGAGCCCTTTGCCATGTCAGTGAAATATTTCTCGCCAAAGCTGAAAAGTTTCTGGTTGTTTTTTTTTTTCCTTAAAAATGACAGTTTTTAAGGAGGAGCTACAACTCTGGATCTTGGTTTGCATCATTTGAGGCAGAAACAACAAAGGGTCTGGATTTTACAAAAAAAAAAATAAATAAAGACTGAGCCCGCTGAAAATGGAATGATTTTTTGAATTTTTTCTAGTTGTTGGTGGGAGTTTGTATCGGTTCTGACCTCTCTCGGTGACAGCACAGGGAACGTTTTGATCAACACAGAGATTTTAGGCAAGCAGAGGGCTGGCTTGGCGGAGATCGATGTAAAACCTGTCACTCTCTGGGGTGTCACCAGGGTGTTCCTGACTCACTCACGGGGTGACACCACAGCCTCTCCTCTCCGGGGCTGTGTGGAGAGCACGTCCCACCCTGCCCACGCTGCGGGAGAGCCCTGCCTGCCCTGGCCGGGCTCACCCACACGCCCTCCGCCCGCCCTGGGCTGTGGGAGCTGCATTTCACTCAGCCCAAACGTTTTGAGGCTTCTTGGAACTGCTGCTGGTGGGTTCAGGGAGGAACTTGGAGCTGTGCCTGGTGACATCCTGCCCGTGGAGCTGCCCTGGGAGCTGTCTGAGGAACCTGGACCTGGTCAGTGCCACCAGACCCGCTCTGCTCCTCTTGGTTGGATCTCGTGGGGCTCTGCTGCTTGTGGTGAGGTGCCTTCTCCCACCTGCCTTGCTGTGTCACCTTTGCCTTGCTGCTGCTCCCCTTTTGGACCCTGGGATCAGCACTGAGGATGTTTCCGGCCTCTTAAAAATCCCAGAATGGTTTGGGTGGGAAGGGAGCTCAAAGCCCATCCAGTTCCAACCCTCCCACTGTCCCAGGCTGCTCCAAGCTCCATCCAACCTGGTCTTGGACATTCCAGGGATCCAGGGGCAGCCACAGCTGCTCTGGCAATCCCAGCCCAGCCAGGAATTCCTTGCCAAGATCCCATCTGGCCCTTCCCTCTGGCAGTGGGAAGCCATTCCCTGTGTCCTGTCCCTCCAGGCCTTGTCCCCAGCCCCTCTGCAGCTCTCCTGGAGCCCCTTTAGGTCTCCTTGGATCCTTCTCTTGTCCAGGTGAGCACCCCCAGCTCTCCCAGCCTGGCTCCAGAGCAGAGGAGCTCCAGCCCTGGAGCAGCTCCGGGGCCTCCTCTGGATTCTTTCCAATTTCATGGATACTTGTGGCTCAGGGGTTATCTCCAGAGCTTTTAGGACCTCATGGCTACAGCAGGAGGTCATTGCTGGGGGCCCTGCAGTCCCTCCATGGGATGAGGAGTGAGTCCAAGGTTTGGATTTAGATGCAGCTCCTGAAATGCAGTGGGTGGAGGCCCCAGAGGACGCTGATCAGGGCACTCAGAGCTTGTTGGGATACTTTGGATCCTGACGTCAGGTTTGGCAGGGTCTCTTGGCAGCCCTTAAATCCATGTGGGATGGGGCATGAGTAATGAAACAAGCTCTAATTTTACCCTAGATTAAATCCTTCCTTCCTGTTTTCAAAGAGTGACCCGTGGTGGGTGGTGTGGACAGTCAGCTGATTCCTTATGAAATACTGGAGTCTGGAAGCTGCAGGTGGGGTTTGACTGCCACCAGAGTTGCTGTAGTTCTAGGAGCAGGAAATTCCTGTGATGGTTCCTGTCTCATGGGATAAATTTGTGTTATTTGGTTTAAGTTGAGGGAGTGGAGATCTTTTCCTGCAGGGACTGGGTTTGGTTAAACCTTAGAGACCAGAGCAAGTCCTCCTGGTGCCCCCAAGACACAGCAGTTAGAAGATGACTCAATCCTACAGACCAAACCAGGACTAATGCCTGCCCGAGGCTCCCTTTGTTCCCAAAAAACAGGACTCCCTTGGAGGTGTGAACACAACAGGACACCTGTGGAGGAGTAGGGTGGGAGTGGAGGTGAAAGGAGACTCCTCAGGGAGGTGCTGAGTGATATAACTGAGATCTTTATTAAAAGTTTCTTCAGGGAATCGTCAGGGAATTCCTTTCCTCTGCTGAGGTGGATGGGGCAGCTGAATTTCTCCCTTGTGTCTTGTTCCCAGGTGTGACAGCAGCGCCAGCTCCTTGCTGTCCCTCAGAAACGTTTTTTATTTGGATAAACAAATAAAAAAACCCAAACAAATAAAAGTTTCTCCAGCAGCCCTGTGGCCCTACCTGCAATTGTGGGACAGCCACAGCTGAGTGTTCCCACGGGAGTTTATTCCCAAAGCTCAAGCAGGAGCCTGCCCTCCCACGTGGATAACAACGACCCAAATATCCTTTGGGACAAGGAATGGACAACTCGGAATCCTCACCACCAAGAGTGGCTGGCAGAGCTCCTGACCCTCAGTGACAGCTGGGATGAGTTCAGTCTGTCCCTGTTTTCCTCTGCCCTGAAAAACACTCGAAAGGACACACACATTTTTGTGGTCAGAGCTTTGGGACCGACTCCTCCCCCACCTCGGTTTGGATGTGTCAGTGGAAAATATTTTTTTTTGGTGGTGAAATCGGCCTCTTTGCCTGCTGGTTGCCTTGAAGGCTCTGATAAATGTGAGAACTTGATCACATGGAGTGATAGGTTCTATCAGATGTGTTTGATCTGAAAAATAAAGCTGTGTATAAATTCCCCTTGGCCAGGCCCAGCTGAACTCCCAGCAAACATGAAGCTGCTTTTGATTTTCGGCGCCCTCATCGGGGCTTCCCTGTGCCTGGAAACCTTCGTTGGGTGAGTGACACTTTTGTGGGAAACCTTTCATTGGGGGCTGGTGTCCACTTGTTTATTTTTCAACTTCACAAAATCTGCTCGGGGCACGTTTTCGTGACTGATTGTTCTTGTTGCTTTGCAGCTCTGGTGTTTGGGGGAACCTTTCTTTATTCCCCGTTTGGGTTTTCTAAGGAGAAGGGTCCAGCTGTGGAGTGGAGATCCTCAATTCCTATTCATCCAAGGCTTGGTTTTGGCTTGAGCTGAACGACCAGAACCTCAGATCACAAAGTTCACCACTTTCCCCTTTTTTCCCCCCCCCAGGTTTCTTATTTCTCTTTCTTCCTCTTCTTCCTGCCTTTTTAAGCGTTTCAAATCCTGATTTCCAACCATCACACTCTAAAGGTTTGTCTTCACACACAAATTATCCCGCAGGGTATTTCCTCACGGCCTCACTGACCATGGAAGAGCCTTAATAATTAAAGATTGTAAAATCCTACTGGATAAATGCTGAGGTGCAATAAGCGAGCACTAGATTCCAGTGAAGGTTTAAAGGTTAAGAGTAAAAAATATGAAGAATGTCCTGAAACTCAGGGATTTGTAGAGCCAGGAAGGGCTTTATTTTGACCTATTTTGATCGCTTCACCCTGAAGTGAATTCTTGTGAATCCATTCCTCAGCAGCTGTGGTTAACTCACGGCAGAATCCAAATCCTGAGATAAAGCTTATGGCGATGGAGAATCCAGTAATTAGTGATTAATGTGGAAAATTGCCTTCAGAGCTGATTTAACTCGGTCCAACAAAATCCATCCCCCCCGCTGGCCAGGGAGAGGATCCTGGTGTAAACCTGGTGTAAACGTGTTGTAAACGAGTCCCTTCTCAGCAGGTGAGAGGCCACGCTGTAAATAAAACACCCACATGACTGAGCTCGCGTGCCGAGGCCGTTTTCACCTCGTTTCCATCTTAAAAAAGGTTTCCAATTGTGGCTGCCAGCTGATGAGTTGATCACCCCAGCCGGTGGAGTGAGGCACTTCCAGAGGCTGATTCATCCCTCCTGGAATGGTGCGAGCCACCCTCTGCTGGTGCCAGCCTCTGCAGTCTCTGACTGAACCCCAGGAAGGTGGAACAAACCCCACGTTTAATGTTTGCTCCCCAAACTTTTGATCCTTCCCCGACTCAACATTTTTTTTTTTTCTTTTCCCCCACAAGTTGCTGCCAAGAAGTAGATGGAGGGATTGATCTTTGTGATTTAAAGCTCATCCGCGTTGTCTGGTTTAGGAGGAAGGAGCGGGTTGTTGGTCGAACTCTTGGGTGACACCAAATCCAAGCGATTAAAGGAGCCATTAAAGCACAATTAACACCGAATTAGCGATCCCAGGAACAAACCAGTTCTGAGACTGCTTCTGAAGACACTGATTTATTGCAGGCACCAGGTTCTCCGAATCAAGACCAAAAATGAGGAGGAGGTCAAGCAGCTGCAGCTTTTGGAATCGCTGGAACACCTGGAGGTGGGTGATGGCCACAGAGGCATTTTGGGACATTTCACACGGGGCAGGATTTGCATCTCATTCGCAACAGCTCAGGGTGTGAATCTGCATCTCATTTGGAAGGTTCCCTCCACCTTGGGGCAGCCGCCTTAAATAAATTTACTCTCTCAACACTTTAAATTTGACCTGCAAGTTCGAGTACCCGCTCAGTGTTCAGGATGGCCAGAACTGATTTTTATTTTTCCTACTGGGTTTGCATCATATTTGAATTGTTAGATCTTAATCTCAGTGTTGAAAAGCTTGTTTTTCTGGTGGGAATGGCAAGTTTTGTCTCCCAGAGTTATGGAAGGAATTTATTAGTTGGTCTACACAGGAAAACACACTGTAAAATTCCAGGTTATTGCTGTTCTTACTGCCATTGGTGAGAATTTTTAACATCACTGTCTCAAATCACTGGCTTAAAAAAATATTATATGAGTAATTCAGAAATTAAAATTTAGAAAAGTCCTACCAAAGGAGAGATAAAAGGAGAAATTAAAGCAATGGGTTTCGTGTTACCCAAGACTGGAGTGTAGAGTTTTTCTTGCAATTATTTCTAGTAAAAGGGAAAATAATAAAATAATCATCGGAGACAACTAAAATTTCCTCTTGTTTTTGTGACCAAAGCCTAGAAGTCAATGCAAAAAATGACTCAAGCCCCTTGGCATTTGTTATTTCATTGAGTTTATCACAAGAACTGATACAAGGTTGTGGTGAGGCCACAGAGAACAGAGCATTCCAGGGCTCCTCTCTGCAGGGGCTCTTGGAGTTGGGAGACACCAGCATTTCTAAAACTCTGCAAGAACTGTTTGCAGGATGCCTTCCCCAAACCAAATCCATTTTTCCTTTCTCTCTCCAGCTGGATTTCTGGATCAACCCCTCTGCCCCTGCCCTCCCCGTGGATGTCAGGATTCCTGCTGCCAGTGTCCAGTCAGTGAAAGCCTTCCTGGAATCCCAGGGGATTGAGTATTCCATCCTGATCGAAGACCTGCAGGTGGGCAGTGCCACTGGCATTTATTTCTTACATCTTTTGGAAGCACTGATTCACAATTTGGCCTCGCTCCCACTTTTCCACACTCTGTTTTCCGTGGGATTCCCCCCTCCTTATTTTGGTAGGTTGTGGATAATTCCTCGAAGACAATCCATGGATTGCTGTCGGGGGTTCTCTGAGTAGTGACATCAATAAACTCCACAGGGCTCTTCTGACAACCCCTGAGGAGTTCCACGTGGACTTTTGGCCCCAGGCATTTGGGAATCCCAACTCTGAAGTTACTCATCATTCACTAAACTCTGCTGAGAGTAGTTATGGATAAAAATCACCCATTTGGGCACTAATCTGACATTTCCTCATGAGCAGTAATCCCCAAAGGGCATCTAAACCATCATCGACTCACTGCCTTTTCATTTATTTATCTTCTAGCAAATGAAGCAGACACTTCTGACCATTTGAATGTTATTTTAGGATGTTCTGGATAAAGAAAAGCAAGAGATGGCCGAGAGTGCCCAAAGGCAGCGCAGCAGCAGCTTCGACTTTGGTGCTTACCACACTCTGGAGGATGTGAGTACCTCAGAGGAGGAGCATTCTGATTTTTTTTTCTGGAGTTTTTGCACGCTGTCTTCAATTCAGCAACCTATGTTAGGATCTAAAATGTCCTTGCAGCTTTTTCTGGCACGTGGGTTTGTTTTTTGCAGCGTTGATTTTGTGCTCAGAACAATCAGCCAGCGCTGTCCCCAACAGTGTTGATCAAAATTCCATAAACTCTTCCTGCAGGCTCTGTCAAAACCCATCCTTCAAAAGAAAGAGAAATAAAGGGATCTTGAAATTGGGAAATAAAGAAGGTTTTGCCCAGAAAAGCTGTGGCTTCCCCATCCATGGGAGTGTCCAAGGCCAGGTTGGAGCAACCTGGGTTAGTGGAAGGTGTCCCTGCCTGTGGCAGCGAGGTGGAATGGGATGGGCTTTCCAACCTGAATCAGCCCATGATCCTCTGGAAGGAATGGTAGAACACGTAAATACGATATGAACGTCCTCAAATATGATGTCAATGTCCTCACCACCTTTCATTTCAGATCAATGAAGAACTGGACCACCTGGCATCTGAGTACAGCTTCGTGGAAAAGATCCAGATCGGGCAATCCTACGAGAAGCGGCCTCTGTACGTCCTGAAGGTAAGAAATACCACAGAATGTGTCCACAGGGAGGAATGACAGACAACACAGCCCAGAGCACCCCAGTCTGTTATGGGATGTCCTTGACTGAGAGGTGTCATCTCGGGGGTCTCTCTGCTCCCCTGAGATCAGGGTGGTCTTCACCCTTTGTCCTCAGGAAGCCCAGAGCCGCCCGCAGAAAGGACATGGAGCCTTTAGATATTCTTTTCCAAGGCTGTTCTTCTTGTTTATTTTATTTTATTTTATCACAATACTTTTTCTCTGAGCTCTGCCAAGGTCTGGACAGCACGGGCAACAGGTGATGACTGCCTTGCCTGCCCGAGGCTCGTCATCTTATATACAGATAATTATGTGCACGTTATTTACAATTGTGAACCAATATCTAAACTTTACACTAAACAGGTGTTTTTCACTCTAACCCAATCCCTCTAAATCTACTTAATGTCATCATCACTGTGCAAAATGGAGACGAAGAAGAAGACCCCAGGGCAACACCCAGAATCCTCCATCTTGTCTCTGGTCATCCCTATTCTAAAACCCTTAGTGTTAAAATATTACTACTTTCTGTTACCTTTGAGAGTTTGCAATTCTTCCCATAGTGTTGGTAACTTTTCCCATGGACTGCAGTCGAGGCCCTTGCCTGTCTGGGGTCTATGCCAGGGTCTGCAACCCCCCTGTACATTTCTCAGACCCCCCTGTACAGGTTTTAAACCCCCCCTGTACAGGTCTCTGCTCGTCCAGGGTTTCCAGAGGAATACCCTGGACTCCTACAGTGTCAGAGTTTGAAATGCTCCTGTTTGATTTCCCAGTTCAGCACCGGAGGCTCCAACCGCCCGGCCATCTGGCTCGACGCCGGCATCCATTCCCGCGAGTGGGTCACCCAGGCCAGCGCCCTGTGGATCGCCAACAAGGTTCCTGCAGCTGGCACTCCTCTTGGGAATGTCCTGGGAATGTTTCCTGCTGTTTTTTAGAGCATGTCACCCCTCTGTGTGTTCAGTTAGTTCACCTCCCAAAAGCAGCTGAGTCCCTGAGGATGTGGCGGCTGCCTCGACCTGGAATTGGAAAACTCTGTCCTGTTAGAACAGCTGGGTTTAGGCAGATAAAATGTAGTGGTTCAGTGAAGTTGTTACACAAATAATCAAGGACTTGGAGATTATTTTGTTGCTTTGCTATGCTCACCCAAAAAAATGCAGTGGGGTTGGTTTCCTTCCACAAAATGCCCAGACCTCCAGCTCTCTATAAATGAGGATTTAAATCCTGCTGGAAATGGCTGAGCCACCAGAGAAGTCACAGGATAATACAGAATAAGCTGAGCTGGAAGGGACCCACGAGGATTGTGGAGTCCAGCTCCTGGCCTTGCACAGAACCATCCCCAAGAGCCACGTGAACACTTTAGTCCAAAAGCTCCTTGGGCTCTGTCAGTGCAGCTCAGTTGAGAATTCCCAACCTGGCTATTCCACCTCAGTCTTAGTGCCAGCCTTGGCCTGTCCTCTGGGACAGGGAGGAGAACATTTTGTTGTCCTCTTTCATTTTATTCTAAAGACCTCCTGTCTTCAGAATAAAATAATAAAACTGAGTCACTGCTCACTCCATGTATAACAAGGAACAGCTACAGCCAGCAGATAATGGATGTTCCTTATTTCCCTGCCCCACAATCCAGCCTTTCCTCTGTCACAAACAATGAGGGAATGAACATTTGGGAAGGAATTACTCTGCTGAGCAGGATGTGCTCTGTCTCTGCCTAGATTGCCTCTGACTATGGAACTGATGCTTCCATCACCTCCCTGCTGGACAAGATGGATCTTTTCCTGCTGCCAGTCGCCAACCCTGATGGATTTGTGTACACTCACACCTCGGTGGGTCAGCTCTCCCTCTGAGCTCAGTGAGATTCCTGGCTCTTCCAGGGAAATAATCAACATGAGGGAAGTGGGCTCAGAAAATCTTAATGCTGTGAGAGGAGTTACCAAAGAGTTGGGCAGACAAAGATCCTCATTGCTTGTCTAACCCATCCTAACGCCCTGTAAATACCCCAGTTTTAGTAAATACATTTGATTTTTGACCCTTGGCCCATCTTGCCAGTCCAAAATACTCTTAGGATCTTCCCTAGGATCAATCCCTCATGGATGGCAGCTCTTCCTGGGAGTAGTTTTGGTGCCAGCACGTGGATTTTCTCCCTTTTGAAACGTTTCTCTGTTGTAGAATCGCATGTGGAGGAAAACCCGCTCCAAGATTCCCGGCAGCATCTGCGTCGGAGTTGATCCCAACAGGAACTGGGATGCAGGTTTTGGAGGTAGGGATAAAGCTTCTGGGTTTTGGATCCTGTTACACAGAACCAGCAGCTGCCTTTATAAAGGGGATTAATCACCTTGAGCACAGGATGAGGCAGCATCATGGAATCACAGAATGGTTTGGGTTAAAAGGACCCAAAATATTATTTAGTTCCACCCTCTGCCACGGGCAAAGACACCTTCCACTATCTCAGGTTGTTCCAAGCCCCATCCAACCACAGAATACCCCCAGGAATGTGGATTTCTGGGTTTCTGGGCAACCTCTTCCAGGTTGCATCATCTGAAATTACCTCCCTTGAACATTCACACTCTGATGCTGCTGTTTGAGCATTTATCAGAGTTTAAGGCCTTGCTTTGGCTGCAGCCCTGCCCTTAGGAAAGCCCAGCTTTGTGTGGGTCTGCCCTGACCTCCCAGGAATTCCACTCCTCACAGGTTTGTTCCTTCCTTGCACCACCAGGTCCTGGAGCCAGTAACAAACCCTGCTCCGACTCCTACCACGGGCCCAGCGCCAACTCCGAGGTGGAAGTGAAATCTGTTGTTGACTTCATCAAGAATCATGGAAACTTCAAGGCCTTCCTGACCCTCCACAGTTATTCCCAGCTCCTGATGTATCCCTATGGATACAAATGCACCAGGCCAGATGATTATGCTGAGTTGGTGAGACAGAAGGACTTGGCTCTCCCTTTTTCTCTTCTGTCCAGCTGCCTTTCCGTACTTTCCGTACTCTTCCTTAATGACAGCATCGCAGCTGGAATAATATCTCCGAGGCAATGTGGATCCCACAACCATAAATCCAATGGGAGAGACCTCTGGAGGTCTCTGTTCTGACCCCGTGCTGAAAGGGCTTTGGAGTCAGAGCCAATTTCAGTCTGAGTTGGGATTGATTGTTTTGATTTGTTTTGGTATTTCTAAAGAAGAATTCCACAGTGTTTTCCATGCTCATCCCAAAGTTTCCCTCATCTCAAGGGGATTTTGTTTTGTCCTAACTGCAGTTTCCCTGTGGCAATTTGTTGCCTTTTCCCCTCCCTCACAAAGAACCCAGCTCTGTTTTCCATCCAACCCCCATTATGCAGCTGAAGTGAGCACCAAGTTGACCTTGGAGTATTGGAAGATCCCAACTGCCTTGGGAATTCCTGGTATCTGTTGAGCCTTCCCTTGACAAGCCAGTGAGAGAAACACTGGATGAACACTTACAGAATGTGCTGGAAGTTAACTCACCTGCAGTGGCACCTCCCAGAAATGCTGTGGAAGCTGTGACCGCTGTTGATGCGAATCATCTCCAAAGCAGTTTGGAGATTTCTGGTGAAATCCCAAAGTTTAATCTCAGGAAGTGTGGCTGCCTCCTGACTTTCCCTTCTTCTTCTTCTCCCCTCCAGGAATCTCTGGGAAGAGCTGCTGCCAGTTCCATCCGCTCCCTCTATGGCACCAGCTTTCAAGTGGGCACCATTTGCAAGACCATCTGTGAGTATTTGGCCACTCAGAGCTTTTAGGGGCTCTCCCAGGACATCAATCCCTGTGCTTCCCTCAGGGTCTGTCCCTCGTGGAAGCCACAATGCTCCTGTGCAGTGACACCACCGGTCACACACGGCACCGGAGCGTTCCCAGCCAAACCTCATCCTTCTCCCCCAAAATACAAACAGCAGGACAACAGAACCCTCCACCATTCCTCTGCTCACCCCTCTGGATCATCTCCCTTTCCCTTGCAGACCAAGCCAGTGGAGGCAGCATTGACTGGAGCTACGACAATGGGATCAAATACTCCTTTGCCTTCGAGCTGAGGGACACGGGGCGCTACGGCTTCCTGCTGCCCGCCAACCAGATCATCCCTGCTGCCAAGGAGACCTGGCTGGGCCTGAAGAGAATCATGGAGCACGTGAGGGACAAGTCCTCCTGAGAGCTGGGCTGGGAGTCAGCTCTCCGCAGCACCAGCTCATAAATCTTCCCTGTGCTGTGATGGCTGGAATGATAAAAATGGCTTAATAAACTCCCTGTGCATTCCCCCCACGGTGTTTGACGTGTGTCCTGTTCCTTGTGTGTGACACATCCCTGAGGAGATTTTGGGACAAAACCCTCCCTGCCCACGCATCCAGTGCCACCCCTGCTGTGGCAGGGACACCTCCCCTTGTCCCAGGATGCTGCAAGCCCCAATGTCCAGCCTGGTCTTGGACATTCCAGGGATCCAGGGACAGCCACAGCTGCTCTGGCAATCCCAGCCCAGCCAGGAATTCCTGCCCAAGATCCCATCCAGCCCTGCCCTCTGGCAGTGGGAAGCCATTCCCTGTGTCCTGTCCCTCCAGGCCTTGTCCCCAGTCCCTCTGCAGCTCTCCTGGAGCCCCTTTAGGCCCTGACAGGGGCTTTGAGCTCCCCCTGGAACCTTGTCTTCTCCAGGCTGAAGGGGCTGGTGCAGAGGCCCTGCTGTTAACCAGCATAATCCAGGCTATGGAACTGATTAAAAGAATTTAATTTCCCTTAACGAGCTTCAGGACCTTGCCAGGCCCCCCAACCACTGCCCTCAAATGTACACCCCCATCTATTTGGCTGCCCCTTTTCTCCCTCCCACACGTTCCCAGTGGACGTGGTTGGAAGGAAGATGGAGATGGGAGGACACCTCCCCTGGTCCAGCACCCAGACCCTCAGGAGCCCCTCGTTGTTCCATTGTTCATCCCGCAGGTTTCTTGGGGATTAAGAGCAAAGAGCTCAGGAGGCCCTGAAGGATCAGCGATTAGCAGTGGCTGCTGCTGCTGCTGCTGCTGTGGTGATTATCGAGTCTAACAGGTTTATCTTGGTGTCTTGTGACCCCCCAGCAGCTGGTGAGTTACTCACCCTCGGGAGCCTGGCAGGAGAGCAAACAGCGCTGATGTGGCCGATAAAACCCCGCGGACTCGGGGCACGGAGCTGCTGGAAGGGAAAGGGGAAGGTGCAGCTGAGGCAGTTGGAAGTTCCCCAGGATTTGGGTTAAAAGCAGCTGTTTTGGAAAGCAAACCCAAGCTTGGGGCAGCCAGTGATACCCACGTGGCTCTGGCCCCTCTGCTCACGGCCTTTTCCAGTGGTATCTGCTCCCCAAACTGACCCAGCTTTCCAAAAATCCCATCCCCTGCCCGGTGATTTCAAACCACTGGTGGTAAATCCCAGGGACGGGGCACACAGTTGGCTCTTGGACCTGGATGAGTTCTCGTCTCCAGAGCAGGAACTGCAGAGCCTGAGGAGCCTGGGAATGTGGAACTGTGACCTTGTCCTGGCTTGGAAGCTCATTCCAACCAAGGCTTGAGGCCCCCTGTCTCCTCCTCTTTGAGTGCCTGGTGTGAGGAGAGCTCAGCCAGGTCTGGAACCCTGACTCCAGAGAGATCTGGGGTCGGAGCAGTGGATGCCACCCAGAGGAACAGGAGGCTGTGTGCCATGGGATGAGGGGAGATGGGCTGGAGATGACACAGGTGTGGGGTGGGGGGACCTAACAGGGACCTTCCCATCCCAAAGGAGATTATTGAGGAAACAGAGCCAAGCTCTTCAGCAGACAGTGATGGGAGAGACAATGGCACCAGCTGGAATGAGGGAGAGCCAGGAGGGACATCAGGAAATGCTTTTCACCAGGAGGACAAAGCAGCAGGAGCTGGTGCCAGTGGGGCCATGTAGCCTCCATCTCTGGAGGACTCCAAGATCCAACCAGGAGGAACCTGGGGGGTCCCCAGAGCTGACCATGCTACATCCAGGCATTGGATAGAGACCTCCCACGGTCCCTTCCCACCACGATCCTGCCTCGAGGAGGATCCTGGAACCACCTCACCAACAGCACCAGTTCTACATCACAAAGCCCCAACAGAGCCCGGCACCTTCCCCACGGCACCTCCTGCCCTCAGTGCAGCCAGAATCCCCCAGATTTAATGGAGAAAAACATGGACAGAGGATGTCAGCTGTACAAACCTGCCCTGGGAGGTGCCTGCCAGCCTGGGAACACAGCCCAGGAACCCGGAGCATCCCTGACAAGCGCGGTGGGAGCTCAGGGGCAGCGCAGATAAGGCCCAACAAAGGCCCTGCTGTAACCTGCAGAACAAAGACGCTGCTTTAACTGGGGAACAAAGACACCTCTGACAAACTGACCTCCTGGGATAGTCCCAGTCAGTGACAGCTGCTCCAGAGCCACTGCTTACACCGAAAAACATAAAAATAATTCATTTTCTACCCCAAAATGAGCCTTTCTGTCTGAGCATTACCCCAGGTGAACGTCCTCGTGCACCTCCGAGCTCCACGACTTCCATCAGCTCTGAAGTGAGATTTCATTTCATCCACCATCAGGTGGCCCCACTCCTGAGAATGGTTTGATGAATAATTTGAATCATGTATTTTGCATTATATATATATATGTTTGTGTCTATACATGTATGCCTAAACTAATTAATCATAAATAAGCCCACGTATAAATGCCCGCTTTTTCTGCAAGTAACTTGGTAGTAGCTCGTCATTACACATGCATTACTAATGGTAATTATGACTGACTTACTCATAGCAACGTGTCACCAAGAAATTGGTGGAAACAAAGAGCTGTTTTCCTGGTGGTTTTGGGGCTCCTGTGACCACGCCGTCCCCACCGCCCCACGCCCGTGGGTTGGGAGCCGCCCGTGCCCACGGCAGCCCCGAGCTGGGAGCACGGACACTCATCCAGGACGCGCTCACTGAGGGAGACGTTATCAGATCCTCCCTAATTTGGCTGCTCTCGTGTTGACTTTGCCAAATAAAGCAAACATTTGGGCTCGCGGGAGCCCTTCCTGCCTGCTCTGTTTGTCGCCGCCGACGCCGCGGGGACGGCGGATGCGGCCCCGGTGAGGAGCTCTGGGGAGGGACCCCGATCACCGAGGGGATCCTGTCCTTCCTCGAGGCTCTGGATCTGCTCCCACCCACCATGGAGACCCTCCTGGTTTTCCTCGCCCTCCTGGGGGTCACCAGCAGCGAGCAGCTCTTCGTGGGGTGAGTCCTGCCGGAGCAGGGGGCGGTGGGACGCCACAGCTGGGATGGGGATCCAGGTGAGAGAGGCCCATCCCCACCACTCTCCTTCAGGGTCAGCCAAAAGGGTGACATCCCAAAGGATGGAAATCCAAAAGGGTTTTTTCCCATCTAGGAAGGGTTTGGTCTCAGCCCAGGTTTGGAGGGAGGTCTGGAGCATGCAGCAGGTAGAAATTAGGGAATGCTGAAAGCTGAGGGCGTCACTCCAAGCTTTGCCAGGGTGTGGAAACCCAGAGGATCAGGGGATGGTGTGTAGGGCTCAGACATGGAGCCTTACACACCATCCAGTCTGTGGAGCCATCCAAGGATTGTCGGGAGTAAAACCCAAGGATTGCTGGGAATGACCAAAGATTTCTGGCAGTAACACACCATGGGAAAGAACAAGATGTGGCTGGAGAAGGGGCCCTGTGGAGGGAGGGCAGCACTTTTCCAGGACAAACATCCCAGTTGTAGCTCGTGGAGATAAGAACAGCACAGTCCAGTGCAGGAATGAGGCTGAGAAGAGGGCATGGAATGTAGGGGAGGTGGTCAGGACAACCCCAAACCCCCAAAGCCTCCAACCCATTTCCAGAAAGACCTGAGTGAAGGGACTGGCAACGAGAAGTAACTTGTAGAGAAAGTGGGAATTCTGTGTTCAGAGCAGGGAAAACCCTATCCATAAAAATGTACCCCCAGGATGCTGGACATCCCACCAGCTGGAGCCAGAGCTGGTGAGCTCATGACCAGGGACAGGACCCAGGGAATGGATGAAGCTGTGCCAGGGGGATTTCAGGAAAGGTTCCTCATCCAGAGGCTGCTGGACACTGACCAGGCTCCCCAGGGAATGGTCACATTCCTAAGGCTGCCAGAGCTCCAGGAGTGTTTGGATGATGCTCTCAAGGACAGGGTGGGATTGTTGAGCCTGGAGTTGGATTTAATCCTCATGGGCCTCTTCCAGCTCAGGATATTCTGTGATGTGACCAACCCACCTTCCTTCCTGCTTTCCTGCCTTCCTCCCTTTCTTCCTGCTTTCCTTCCTCCTCAGCCACGATGCCGTGGTTGAGGGATCCATCCAGGATCCCATCACTCTCCTCCAGGGAGGGATCCCAGCAGCTGCAAGCCAAGAATGTCCAGGAAATGTCAGGGCTGCTCCCTGGTTTTGGAAAAAATCACAAGGATTGAATGCCTGCCTGAATCCCCTGAGCATGGAATGGGCAAATGGAAATTGTTATCACCTTGGGGAGTGGTTAAACTGATAAAGGAGGAGATAAGAGGATGAAAGGTAGGAAAGGAGAATGGTGAAGGAATTTTGTGCCATTTTGGGAGCGGCTTTAAGCACTGCCCAACAGAAGAGGTTGGAGGTAAAGGATTGATCCAAGGTGAGAAAACCTCTCTCCCACAGAACATTTCCTCCTCTCCAGGGGCTGTGCCAGTCCTTGGGAAGCCCAGCTGGGCTGGACTGGGACCTCTGCTGTGGGAAACATCCACAGATATAGAACATACCCATGTGAGATATCCCCAACACCTTGGGAGCTGACAAAACAAGGCTGGAGATCACCTCAGCCTCCCCAGCACTTGCTCTTTCCCTATCATGGCTGCTCTGAACCTGCATTTTTTTCCCTCAACACCAACAAGTGATGCATTTTCCAACCCTCCGAGGGGGTGTGGAGCTTCCCCAGCCTCCCCCAAGCCCAGAGTTCTCTCCCTGTGACACCTCTGCCTCCCTGCAGGGACCAGGTCCTGCGTGTCACTGCCAGGAATGAGGAGCAGATCATCCTGCTCAAGATGCTGGGCGAGCAGGAGGAGCTGCAGGTGAGCTCTGAAGGGTCCTGAGCACCCCCTGGTCAATCCAGGGCTCCCTCTTTCCTTTGCCATCCCACCCTTTTTTCTCCCCGTTTTGGAGATGTATCATTCAGAACCATAAAAATACGAATTTAATCTGGGGCTCCTTGAGCTCAGAGCTCCTGTTTTGGATGAATTTGTGGGAACGTCCCACAAATACTCAACCAACTTGGGTTGAAACATTTCTGTAGGTCCCTATCCAGACATCCATCTGTGGCCCAAAATTTGTCCAAAACCCTTTTTTAGATCCTTCATGGAAACTCCTGAGACCCCTGGAGGTGCTGGGGAGCTCAGTGGATGAGCACCAGCACAGGATGGGGCTGAGTTCTCCCTTTCAGCTCAACTTCTTCTTCCCAGGTGGACTTCTGGCGTCACCCCAACATCCCTGGCCACCCCGTGGACCTGCGGGTGCCCTTCCCCAACCTCCAAGGAGTCAAAAAACTCCTGGATTCCCATGATTTTTCCTACAGCATCATGATCGAGGACGTGCAGGTAATGGCTATGATGGGAACAGTTTGAGCTCCTGCAGCTCAGCCCTGAGGAAAAGTCCAAAAAGTTGCAAATCAAGAGATGGAAGGAAAAATCCAACCCCCTGCTCCTTCCAGCCTTTTTGATCTTGGGGTGTTTTTTTGTTTTGTTTGGGGATTTTTTGGTGGGTTTTTTTTGCCTCCTAACCAGGTACTACTGGATGAAGAAAAGGAAAGCATGAGGAGGTCTAGGAGGGTAAAGAGAAGCTCCAGGACGTTCGATTTTGCCTCCTACCACACGATAAATGAGGTACCTTCCTCTGCAGAGCATTGGCTTTGTCCTGCTGGGGTCACACTGGGGTCACACCCATGTGACAGTCCTGGTCAGTTCTTGGTGACAGGTGAGGCCTCCCTGGGACACGTTTCTCCTCCTTGCTGGGGGTTTTAGGTGAGATGGGAGACTGGGAAACATTCTACATCCAGCGTGGCCACTCCTGGAGTCTCCCACCCTGTGGAAGACATTTTCAGCTTCACTTTGGGGGTCCTTGGAGCCCAGTTTGGGACTGGTGGGGGCTGTGATGGTGTTGAGGGATCTCAGAGCTTTTCCCCTCACCATTCCTTCTGCTTTTCCAAGAACCTTGTGATGTGCCTTTCCCTGCTCACACAGAGCCCCAACCACCTCCTGTTCTCCAGGGAAGCACGAGGTCTTCCCCAGGAAAGTCCCAGGTCTCCAAGAAAGCACCAGATCTTTCCCAGGGAAGCTCTGCCTGTTGCATTCGGTGCTGGATACCCTCAAAACCAAAAGGTGAGAACCAGGCTGAGCCTCATGACCCAGCAGCTCCTCCTTCCAGATCTACGACTGGATGGACGTCCTGGTGGAGGATCATCCCAACCTCATCAGCAAGATCCAGATCGGGCAGAGCTACGAGAACCGGCCCCTGTACGTGCTGAAGGTGGGTCCTGGGGCAGCCTCGCCTTGAAAATCCCCCCTCAGGATGAGAAGTTGTGCCAGGGGAGGCTCAGGGTGGACATCAGCAGGAATTTCCTCATGGAAAGGATGGTCAGGCCTTGGAAAGGGCTGCCTAGGGAGGTTTGGAGTCCCCATTCCTGGAGGTGTCCGAGGAACACCTGGATGTGGCACTCAGGGCTCTGGGCTGGGGACAAGGTGGAGATGGGGCACAGGTTGGATTCCATGATCCTGAAGGGTTTTTCCAACCTCAATGATCCCACAGTTCAGCACCGGGGGATCGAACCGTCCGGCCATCTGGATAGACACCGGCATCCACTCGCGGGAATGGATCACCCAAGCCACCGGTGTCTGGACGGCCAACCAGGTGACCTTGGGATCACCTGGGATGTGGGACCCCAGTTCTTACCCTGTATCCATCCCATCCCATCCCATCCCATCCCATCCCATCCCATCCCATCCCATCCCATCCCATCCCATGCCATCCCTCGTCTCTGAGGGACACTGGGGCAGCTCCTGCTCCTCTCCATGCCCAGATCGCCAATGAATATGGGCAGGACCTCTCTGTCACGGCCATCCTGGACAGCATGGACATCTACCTGGAGATTATCACCAACCCCGATGGCTTTGCCTTCACCCACAGCTCCGTGAGTGCCGGGATGCCGCAGGGGGATCCTGTCCCAGTGCTGTCCCCAACCACGGCTGTCCGTGGTTTTTGGGTGGGGAGGGATGTTCCTCCCCATGTGGGACGGTGAGTGGAGCTCCCTGGAGATGCTTGGGCAGGGGTTGGGATTCACATCCCTGTTCCAGTCTCCTCTCTGTGTGCTCCTAGAACCGCCTGTGGCGCAAGACCAGGTCCATCAACGCTGGATCCCGCTGCGTCGGAGTGGATCCCAACCGAAACTGGGACGCTGGCTTTGGAGGTGAGACCTCAGCCACCAGGTGCCCCCGCCGGGCATTGTTTGTGCCTCCAAACATCAAAATTTTCCTGCTAGAGTGGAGAAACTCAGGGATGGAAACCCTTCTTGAGAGATCCTCTCTGGATCTCCTCCTTCCCCTGCTCCAGGTGCCAGCTCCAGCAGCAATCCCTGCTCCGAGACCTATCGTGGGCCTCATGCCCACTCTGAGAGGGAAGTGAGAGCCATCGTGGATTTCATCCGCGGCCACGGGAACGTGAAATCTGTCATCTCCATCCACAGCTACTCCCAGATGCTGCTCTTCCCCTACGGATACAGGAGGGCGCCCGCACCCGACTACCAGGAAATGGTGAGATGGCCCCAAAATGTGGGGCTGTGACCCCCCCCCAGGAGCTTCCCTGCTCCTCTTGTTAGACACAAGCTGAATATTGAACCCATGCACCTGGGTCCTGGTGGAGAGTGGTTGCGAGATGGACCTCAAACATCAAAAATTAAGGGTTTTTTGGGAAAAACCTAGAGTAGAAGGGATGGGGAACGATGGGCTTTAGATCCCCTCAATGCACCAGATCCCACCACTTTGGCTGGTTCCTTTGCAGAACGAACTGGCCAAGAAGGCCGTGAGCGACTTGGCCGCCGTGTTTGGGACGAAATACACCTACGGCAGCATCGCCAACACCATCTGTGAGTGTCCCTCCCTCATCCCTCAGCAAATCCCTGGGGAATGCCCTCCCATCTGGGCTCCTCTCCCTGCAGACATGGCAGGAGGCACCACCATCGACTGGGCCTATGACAACGGGGTGAAATATTCCTTCACCTTGGAGCTGAGGGACTCGGGGCGCTATGGATTCCTCCTGCCCAGCTCCCAGATCATCCCCACTGCCACCGAGACGTGGCCGGCGCTCCTGGACATCATGGTCCACGTCCTGGAGCATCCATACTGACCCCTGCACCTGCCAGAGCATTCCCTCCTCTCAATAAATCCTCATGGAGATTCAGTGGTTTCAGGCACCCTCATTTTTTTCATGCTAAACTCCAAAAGAAAGGGTGGAAAAGGACTCCCAGCCCTGCAGGTGTTGATTTTCTCCTCCTGACTTTGGCTCAAAGTCCCCTCTTTTGGACCCAACAGGCAGCATGGGGGGAGATGGGTTTTTTTGGGCAACCAACCCCAAATTTGTGGGGTTTTGAGCAGCTTAGCTTCATCATCCCTTCCCAGGGGGCTGCAAGGAGGGATATGGGGCACCCTCAGGGCCATCGATGGGTGCAGGGTGCTTCCAGGCATTTGCTGTTTATTTTTGCCTCTTGGGACAACTGTCACCTGCTCTGACCTCTGTCCTGAGCCAAGCTTCACACCACTTTCCTCTGCCAAATTTTAAACCAGTTTCCCCACCGCTGTGGTTTAGGGATCCAGCTCACCAAGCCCCAGGTGAAAATCTGCATTTTGTGCATTCTCAACCCAAAGTGATCCCTTCCCTCCCCTCAGCCGGCGCTGGGGGCTGTGGGATTTTGGCACCTCCCGGTCTCACCTTGCTGGCAGCTGACTCACCATGGCCCCAGCCGGTTCCTGGGACGGGTTTGGCCAGGACTGGGAGTGCCTGGATGGGGACGGCGAGGCCTGACCTTGGCCAGCAGCAGCCAGAGCCTTCCCAGGGCTCTGGGAAAAGGGACAGCTGGAGGGGCTGGGCTGGGGCCACCATCCCATGGGATTTAAGAGGCCCCAGGGCGCTGTTGGGATGTGAGACCGGCTGTCCCTGCTGACCATGAGGCTCCCCGTGCTCCTGGCTGCCCTGGTGGCAGTGGCCACCTGCACTGAGACCTTTGTTGGGTAGGGGGGCTGGGATGGGGACAGTGGCACTGGGACGGTGGCACCGGGTGGGGCAGAAGGAGCTGGTTCAGTCCCGAGGGAGCACAGGGAAAAAGCTCAGGGGAAACCCCTGGAATGGGGGGATGGATGGGATGGGGTTAGGCCAGACTAATGGGGCTGGAGCTCGTCCCACATGCCCCAGCACCCCCTGACCCCACAGGCACCAGGTGCTGCGCATCGTCCCCCAGAGCGATGAGGAGCTGCAGAAGGTGCAGGAGCTGCAGGACCTGGAGCATCTGCAGGTACTGGGTGTGGAGGTGGATTCTGGGGACACCCCCCCCAGCCCGTGGCCTTTGTTTTACAGCCCCCAAGCAAAGCAGGGATGGGGCTGGATGTGGGATTATGGCAACCAAGCCTTGAAAAGCAAGACAGGCTGGTGCAGGGGGGTGCATCCAGAGGCAGGATCTGATCCCTTATCTCCATCTCTCCCTATCCAGCTGGATTTCTGGCTGGCTCCCCGCGGGCTCGGACTCCCCGTCGATATCCGCGTGCCCTTCCCCAGCGTGCAGGCGGTCAAAGCCCACCTGGAGGCCAGTGGGGTCTCCTATTCCATCATGATCGAGGACGTGCAGGTCAGTGGGGAGGCAGGGGAGAGGTGGGATCCCATCCAGTGGGAAGGAGGCTCATCCTGCCCCGCGTCCCACAGGCCCTGCTGGATGAAGAGCAGATGGAGATGCTCCGCAGCAGCCGCCAGCTGCCGCTCGACACCAACACCTTCAACTACGAGGCCTACCACACCATAGATGAGGTGGGCAAGCACAAAATTTGAGATATTTTGGGGGAAAAAGTTTGGTCTTGGGCAAGGGGTGAGCTGGGAGTGACCCCCAAATCCCTTGTTCCCAGATCTACAGCTTCATGGACTTGCTGGTGGCTGAGAACCCCAACCTGGTGAGCAAGCTGGAGATCGGCCGCTCGACCGAGAACCGTCCCCTCTACGTGCTCAAGGTGAGGATCTGGGGATGGTGATCCAGAGGGGAAAGTGGTGACAGGGACAAAGCCAACCCCCTCTCTCTGCTCTCCCAGTTCAGCACAGGGGGCACGAACCGCCCAGCCATCTGGATCGACACCGGGATCCACTCCCGCGAGTGGGTGACACAGGCCAGCGGCGTCTGGTTTGCCAAGAAGGTACTGACACATCCCAAAAGGGCCACAAGGTCCTCCAGGACCTGTGGGATCCAGCTGGGTGATCCCACAGGGAGGACAGGGAGCCCCAATCCTCCATCCTCTCTAGATCGTCCAGGATCACGCGAATAACGAAGGTGTGGCCTCCATCCTGGAGACGATGGACATCTTCCTGGAGATTGTCACCAACCCAGATGGCTTTGCCTTCACCCAGACCAAGGTACCGTCGCGGGTTTCCTCTCCCTGGTTCCTACAGCCACGTTGGATGGGGCTGGGGTGCAGGATTTGGGGTGTTGGACATCCCTGAGAGGGCAAAGCCTCCTCACCCACATTTCCATGGGATGGGAAGGGGACCACCACGAGCTGTGGAGCTCCAGCCCGGTGCCCCAGCTGAGGTGGCTCTGCCCTTCCAGAACCGCCTGTGGCGCAAGACCAGGTCCAAGCACTCGGGCTCCATCTGTGTCGGAGTGGACCCCAACCGCAACTGGGACGCAGGTTTTGGAGGTCAGAGCCGTCCCCTTGTCCCCTGTGGAGCATTTCCACTCTCCAGCTGGAGGCTCCAAAGCTGTTTCTGGCCCAAAGATCCACTGATGTCCCCTGGGGAGGAGGTGGGATTTGCTCTCCGTGGCAGAGCTTTGATGACAAATGAGAGTCACCATACAAATCTCTAGAAGGAGCCCCAGGAGCATTCCTTGATCACCACCAAGGAACTGAGGGGTGGGAAAACCTCTTGGGCTTGGAAGCTCCCAAACTCCCACTGTGTTCTCACCATCCTCTTCTCCGCAGAGGCCGGCGCCAGCGGAAACCCCTGCACTGAGACGTACCATGGACCCTACCCCAACTCGGAGCCCGAGGTGAAATCCATCGTGGACTTCGTGAAGAGCCATGGCAACATCAAGGCTTTCGTCTCCATCCACAGCTATTCCCAGCTCCTGCTCTATCCCTACGGCTACACCAACACCCCGGTGCCAGACCAGCAGGAACTGGTGAGGCACTTGTGGTTTGAGGGGTTGGGATGGGGTGGAGCTCTTCTGCTGCTCCAAGGAGGAGCCACCTCTCTCTGGCATCCATTGGGGAGCTGGGAGGAGCTTTGGCATCTTCTTGCACCCAGAAAAAAGGTGCATCCCCCAGATTTTTCCTTTCTTTGGCTCATCTTTCCCCCTTCCCTGTATCCCCAGCACGAGGTCTCTGCCAAGGCCGTGGCTGCTCTGTCCTCCCTCTACGGCACCAAGTACAAGTACGGCAGCATCATCACCACCATCTGTAAGTGCTGAGACAACCCCCAAACCCCCCAAAACCCCCAAACCATCCCTCACATTGGCCAAATATCCCATGGAATTCCCCTACAAAGCCATCGAGGCTCCACATCCCCCCTCATTTTT
>VWYO01027050.1:8996-33906 GCA_013400275.1 Rhadina sibilatrix
AGACCAGGCGCGGCAGCCGCGATGCCCCCCGGGCTCGGAGCGGGGCTTGTCCTGCCCGCGCACTTCGGGGGCTGCGCTTGGGCCCCCTCGGAGAGGGACCCGCTTGCAACGAAGCTTTTTTCCTTGTTTTTTTTTTTTTTTCCCCCTCTTTACAGGGTCACCGAGACGCCGGTTCCCTCGGGCAGCAGTGGCCGATGTGGGAGAGCTGCGAGCGACGTTTTCGGCCTGGTGGGCGCAGGGGGCGGGAGGAGGAGGAGGAGGGAGCGGTGAAGAGCCCGGGGCAGCGGCGCGGAGCCTGCGGCGGCCCCTCCGGCACAGCCCCGCCGTGACCCGCTCAGCATCCCCCGCCCGGCCGGAGCCTCGCCCCACCATCCATCCATCCATCCCCCAGCTCAGCCCGGCGCCCCCGAGTCCCAGGTAACGCCAGGCCCGGGCTCACACGGGGATTACGACCCCATCTAGAGGGAATGAAAGGCTGCAGCTCGTGGGCAGAGCTGTTTTCCCTCATTCCCTGGAAAAAAGCACAACCCCTCCCTGCCCGGGAGAGCTGCCTGGCTCCTCTTTGCCCGGGCAGGACCCAGAGCATCGAGTGATTTAGCAATAGGAGTTTATTTCAGTAACTCCTCTGGGGGAGTTCTACCATCATGACTGGCTGCTTTGCTGGAAAAACAAAACAAAACAGAATTAGAACTTGTTTCTCTTGAGCTGTGTGGCCTGGAAAGGCTTTGCTTGGGAGAAATGCAAACAGGAGGCTGGAATAAGGTTCTGGGAATGGGGCCTGGCATCAGGTGGTCAGTGTGAAACGTGGGGTGAGCAGATAATTCCCTTTGCTTCCAGGAAAATGAAGTAGCTGTGAAGCTGGCAGTGCCTGGGATGTCTTTATTAGCTCCTTAATTTCATTGAAATCCCATGTGGGGAAGGGCTGGAAGGGGAATCTGGTTCCTGACAGCTGAGATCTGATGGAGTTGTCTGCAGGGTAAGGGCAGGAGCTCAGCAGGGAACAGCCAGTCTGCTTTTTGTCTCTGTGGTAATTAATTGTAATTAACTGAGTCAGCTCAGGCTGTTAAACTCTGCCTGCGTCCTGTCCAAGAGGTGCTGCCTTCCTGGGGGATCTGGTTTGTCACCTGGGCTTGTGCTCTTGGCTCCTCTGGCTCTGGCAGAGCCCTCAGGCCAGCCCAGCCTTTGCAGAATTCCTCTTTTTCTTGGTGTTCCTCCACTGCAGGAAGAACTGTCAGGCTGAAGGATCCCAGAGGATCAAATGCCAAATTCCTTTCCCTCACTTTGGATTGTTGTGCTACTGACACCTCCCTGTTCCAGATGGATCACAAACCTTGGCTCCAGCCAGGGGCTTCCAGAAGTAAAAACTGAGTGTTGGCAGCTGAATGTTTGAGATGTTTTTAATGGAAAACAGTTTTTTTTTTTTTTTTCAGAGGAGCTGGACAAGGGGCTGGAGCAGGGCAGGGAGGGCAGCAGGGTCATCCCATGCCTGGGAGGTTTTGGCTAAAATCTGGTGAAAGCCTCCAGATTTGTGGGGGTTCTCCTTTCTTAGATGTTCCCATTGCTGAAACTATTTGATCACTCGTTTTTTTCACCATTTCCTTTGCCCAGAATGAGGACTGTGGCTTTTCCTCAAAGAGGTTAACCTCTTTGAGGTTTTGTTTCCTCCAAACGTTTCTTGTGAGACAAACTGCAGCATTAGGGCTAGGGTTAACCCCTGTGAAACACAGCCTTCCTTTCTGCTCCTTCCACAGCATCTCCTGTCCTTTCTCTCCAAAGACTGATGGGAATTCCTCAAACCACAATAGATTTGAGATCTCTGCTTTTTCCTCCAGCACTCTTCTCTCCTTCACCCTGTGGGTTCTGTGCCCACTCCTGTGTTACCCTCCATGTGTGTTTTTATGCACTGAGTGTTTAATGTCTGCTCCTTCCTGCCCTTTCCCTTTGAATTCAGAGGGAAATTTTGTCTGGAATTCTCTCATTTCACTGCTGCCCAGGTGTCTGGACCACATAAAGCATAAAGGTGAGCAGGAGGTGCACGAAGAGAGTTCTGCTGTTCACGGAGCTCATCCAGCTGTTAGCTCTGATGGAGCAACAAAAGTTGTAAATCCTCCCTAAGCATACAGAATTTTGGGGATTTAGTGCCTCTTAGTTTTAGTATCTCTTGGAAAGATTGAATTTAAAGCTCTCACTGAGCTGCCTGTGGTGTTTTCTTCCAGTAAGAGCAGCACGAGATCTCCCTGATTAGGTTTAAATATCTGGGTCACTTCCCATTACCTGTGTTAATTCCCTGCTCACTTCTGGTATTGGGAGAGGAGGAGTTCAAAGAAATATGTGTGGAAAGATCAAGCTAAGGCTGGAGCTGCCCCAGGCACAGGCCATGTGCTGATGGATTTGTGGGTGAGCCTTTCCTGGCATTTTGGGTCCTGTTTGTGTGTGCAAACAAGATTCCTTCTATTTTCCACCCCTCACTGGGATAGTGGATCCCAGAGCCAAACTGGACAGAGTTTCCCTCTCTCAGAGAAGTTTTGTGAGTCGTTGGTTCAGGGATTTAAATAGTTCCTTTAAGATTTTAAAGCTGATAAGCATCAGGGGCAGCACCTGGATTTTTGTAGCTGTAGGTTTTATTCTCTTGGTTGTGAGATTTGTGTCAGATGGGGCTCATTCCTCTTCCTATAGCAGATTTCCAAAGCTGGGCAGCAGGAACAGGAAATGGATATCTTGCAAAAGGAGGCTGGAGCCAGGGGGTTTGGCCTCTTCTCCCAGGTAACAAGGGATAGGACAAGAGGAAACACCCTGAAGCTGTGCTAGGGGATATTTGTGTTGGATGTTGGGAAAATTTCTAATGGCAGGGGCCCAGTGGCTGAAGTGTGTCAGTGTGCCTTCATCTCAAACCTTCTCTTCAAAAACATTCCCACTTCTTCTCCCTAAGGATGTCTGCGTTCTTTTATCCCTGCTTGACAAATTGCTGCCTGGGAATGTGGCACCTTTGTGGATTTGGTTGTTATCACCAGCTTTTGAGGTCTCTGCAGAGCAGAAGCAGTTTGGACAGCCAGAGCTCCAGTGCCTGGACTCTCCAGATAAGAAAATGAAGGAAAATCAGAAGTCTAGGATAAGAAATGCTTTCTGAGCCAGTGTCTTATCCAGGGAAACCACATTTCAGTGTTCTTCAAAGTGCTGTTAAAATCCTGCTGGGTTTAGACCTGGCCCCCAGAAATTCATAAACATGACGAGCATTTAGACTGAGGCGTCGTCTCTTAAAACTTGTCAGGTTTTTGCCCTTGCTCTTTGCACTGAGGAGCTGTTACAAATTTCCCTCAGAGAAATGGCCTTCTAATCTCTATCCTAAAATTAATCACAATGGTTTCTCCTCCATGCCAGCTGTGTCCTTCACCAGCAGCAGAGATCTTCCTCCTCCTCCTCATTGTTTTCCTTGCTTTTTCTAGAACTGACCTCATTACTGGATTCCTCTGTTATTGCTTCCCTAATCAAGGTCACTGCTTCCCCAATTGCTGCAGTTACATCCAGGAATGGTGAATTTAAACTGGGAATGCTGGAGGGGACACAAGACCTTCAGAGATGAGGCTCTGTCACTGTTTTGCACAAGAGTGTTGAACACAGCTGTCTCTTCTGCAATGGCTTTGCCTGGTAAATCACAGAATCATGGAATGGCTTGCGTTGGAAGGGACCTTAAAGTTCATCCCATTCCACCCCCTGCCATGGGCAGAGGCACCTTCTATGAGCTCAGGTTGCTCCAAGCCCCAGTGTCCAACCTGGCCTTGGGCACTTCCAGGGATCCAGGGGCAGCCACAGCTTCTCTGGGCACACTGTTCTAGGACCTCCCCAGCCTCACAGGATCCCAGCATCTCCTTTGTGTCTCCTCAGGGCTGCGTCCTGCTGGGGTTTAGGACAGAGTATCACATCCAAGTCACCTCGTCCTCTCTGTCCTGGCTGCCAGGATGTGGTGCCAGAGGCTGGCGTGGCTGCTGCGGGGGCGGCGTGGGAGCACCAGCGGGCGCTGGCCGTGGCTGCCTCGGGGGCCCGGGCCCGTCCTGGCTGCCCCGGCACGCTGCCACCCCACAGCCCCAGCGTCCCCCTGCTGTGCCTGGCAGCTGCACCAGGACCATCTGGGTAAGTGTGCTGGGTGTGGCTGCTCCTGCTCTGCCCGGGGCAGCAGGGAGGGTTTCAGTCCTTGTTCCCTGGAATGATGTGTGTTTTCCTTCTGAAATAGCCTGCGTCAGAGGGATGCACACTGGGGGCTATTTCATGTTCCCTGCAGGAATTCCCAAAGACTGGATGGAGCAGCCTTGTCTCCCATGATAAGTGAGGCGCTGCTAAATAAGTAATCAAATCCAGGGATTCCTGAACAAAAACTGTCTGAGCCTTGCCCTGTCAGGCACCATTTTCTGTGCCATGCTCAGGCTCTCCCTGGCAGAGCCCCCCTCGGCTCTGGTGTGTCCCCACCTCTGCTGGCCCACCTTGTTCAGGGTGATGGCAGCTGAGGCCAGTGAGATCTCAGTACTCTGAGTCACTTGCAAACTCCAAAGCAGTGGAGCAAGCCCAGCATTGACAGTGGCTCCAAAGCAAAGGAGCCAGGACTTTGCTAAAATCCTCTGCCAGGTCTTCCTTATATGATGGTTTACATCCATGGGTACCACTGCATCCCCTGCAATTGGGATGGTGAGGCGGGGGCTCTGGGCTTCAGTTCTTGGCTTTGTTTGTCCTCCCTGTTGCCCCAAAGCCTGCTGTGCTCCCCTCCCTGGCAGAGCTGAGCTACGGCAGCACCGTGATGCGCCTGGACTTCGTGTGGCTGCGGGACCACTGCCGCTCCGCCTCCTGCTACAACGCCAAGACCAAGCAGCGCAGCCTGGACACGGCCAGCGTGGACCTGGCCATCCGGCCCCAGGCCGTGCGCGTGGACGAGACCACGCTCTTCCTCACCTGTGAGTCCTGCACGCCTGTGCCCCCCTGTGCCTGCTGAGGGGTTTGCTGGGAGAGGGCGGCGTTGTCTCCGGGTCTGCCTGTCTGGGGAGATACTGAGTCACGAGCAGGTTTTCTCGCTGTAAACACCTGGGATCAAAGTGGTGTGGGTTTTTTCCTGCCCCAGCCCTTTTTGTGTGTGCAGTGTCGGGGTTGGTCAAACTCCCCCAGCAGTGCAGGTGGCGAACAGATGGGGCATGACACGGTTGCTTCTCTTTTCCTTCCCCATCCTGTGTGAGCAGCTGTCAGCCCTGCTCGCCATCCCTGTTTTCCCTCCTTTCTCTTCACTTTCCCAGCTGCTTTCTTCCTTTTGGTGAGGCTTACCCTCATTTGAGGGCTTGACTTCAAAGCTTTGATTGTCCTTGGAGTCCTGTGAACAAAAACCAAAACCACTGCAGATGCAGCAGTTGGCTGGGAATTTGGGGAGGGCTGCAGCAGCTGCCCTGAGTGTGGAGTTGTGGCAGCATCTTTAGGACTTGTGGCCTTTCAGCTCGTATTTTGGGTGGCAGCAGGGTGCAAAGAGCCCATCCCCCAACAGGTGACAGGGGTGAGGCCTGTCCTGGGCTGGTCAGTGGGAGTTTGGTGACTCTGCCCTTGTCCCTGTGGCAGGGCCGGACGGCCACGTGACGCGGTACGGGCTGGAGTGGCTGGCCAGGAACAGCTACGAGGGGCAGAAGCAGCAGGTCATGCACCCCCGGATCCTCTGGAATGCTGAGATCTACCGGCAGGCCCAGGTGCCTTCCATCGACTGCCGGAGCTTCCTGGAGACAAACGAAGGTCTGAAGGAATTCCTGCAGAACTTCCTGTTGTACGGGATTGCTTTTGTGGAGAATGTCACTCCCACCAAAGAGGACACCAAAATCTTGGCAGAGAGGATCAGCATCATCAGGTATCTGGGCTATCCTGGGAAGGGTAAACTTGCATCCTTTCTGTTTGGAAAGCTGCTGCCTCCTTGTCCTGTATTTTGTGTGGCATGGCCTGGTCTGCAGGTGCTCCCCTTGACCTGGGATGGAGGATCCCACTGTGAGATCCACCCTCCTTTATGGGAGAGCTGGGAATCACTCGGTTATTGAGCTGCCCTCAGAGCATACAGTGACTTTTGTGACAGTGGGACCGTGCAGAGAGGAGGGACCAAAGGAAGTGGCTGTCTGGGAAGAGCAGAGCTTTGCAAGGAGAGACATTTCCTGTTATGACTTGAGGGGTCGTGAGGGCAGCCTGGCCCTGGGAGCCAGGGAGATCAAAAACCAGTTGGAGTTCTTGCTAAAGAAAAACAGTGAGAGGTGTTGGTGCTGAATTTGTGTAAAGCACCACCAGTATGGCAGGCCAAGGGCTGAGCATGGGGCTTTATCCAAGCTGTAGAAACAGTTTGATTTGCCTGGAGCCATTAGAAAAGGAGGGATTCCTCTTAATGAACAGTTACTCCAAACAGAAACAAGGAGCTCCAGGGAATATCCAGCCAGCTTTTGTCTCCAGGCACCCTCTCCCTGTAGCCCCTGAGTGCTGATTGGCCTTGCCTGCTGTCCCTTCCCTCTTGTGCATGTTGGAGGGGGAAGGTAGGGAAAACAGGATTCTGGGAAGAAGAAATGGAATTATTGGGTAACCCTGTGTGGATACAAGTAAGGGCTGGCTGCACTTAGGCAACTCTTTGTGTCATTTCCATGACTGGGGATGATGGTTGTGGAAACGTCTTTGTTTGTGGAGGGGGAGACTTATCACCACCAGCCTTTTGGGGAGGATAAAGAGGGGCTGAACACCAGAAGATGTGTTAGAAGCACCATCCCTGGCAATCTCAACTTTGTGAAGTTGTTCTGCTTTAATGACTCTGTGCATGGGACAGAGGGGAGTAACTCAAATGTAGGGGAGCATTTGCCCTACCCAGACACTGACCCATAACTGCCCATCTCTTTTCCAGGGAGACCATTTATGGCAGGATGTGGTACTTCACTTCTGACTTCTCCCGGGGAGACACAGCCTACACCAAGCTGGCCCTGGACCGGCACACGGACACCACCTACTTCCAGGAGCCCTGTGGGTACGTGCTGCTGCAGGGACACCTTCCACTGTCCCAGGCTGCTCAAAGCCCCATCCAGCCTGTCCTTGGACACTTCCAGGGGAGGGGCAGCCACAGACTCTTTGGGTTTGGATTTTGGGTGACACAGCCTTCATCCTGCAGCTCCTGAAGTCTCCCAGACTCGTGTCACTGGGTTTGGGAAAGCAGCACAGGCAGTTTGCTGCCTCCTCACCCAGCAAAACCTGTGGGGTTGGGTCTGAAGAAGCAGCAGGTACAGGTGGTGCATCCACCCACACCTGGCAGTGTCCTTTGGGAGCACCTTGTGCCCAGGGGACAGGCACATCCTGTCACAATTCGACACAAAAGAACAACACTCAGGCACTGAGATGTCCAAGGCAAAAAGGGGCAGTTCATTTACAGACCTCGACATTTAGAGAATTCCAGCAGTGACCATGGATTGGAGGATGAAAATTGTCCTCTCCAACCACACTGGTCAACCCATCAGTCCATCAATTCTCTCCTCCTCCAGAAAAGAATGCAAACCAATCATTGTTCACATGAAAAGTGCCTGAGAAACCACCACAAAAGTAAAACTTTAGAAGGCTTGGAAGAACTTTAGCAAAACAGGACGGGACCATCCCAAAGGTCATTCCTCTTGGATTCTGTCTCTGTGCAGCATCCAGGTGTTCCACTGCCTGAAGCACGAGGGCACGGGCGGGCGGACGCTGCTGGTGGACGGGTTCCACGCGGCCGAGCAGGTGCTGCGCCAGGCCCCCGAGCACTTCCAGCTGCTGGCCAAGGTGCCCCTCAAACACGAGTACGTGGAGAACGTGGGCGGCTGCCACAACCACATGATTGGAGTGGGGCCGGTGCTCAATGTCTACCCCTGGAACAACGAGCTGTACCTCATCAGGTAATGGCCAGACAGGGGAGGAGAGGGCGTGGTGGTGGTGGTGGTTTTCCAGAGCATTCCATGGACTGAAAACCAGCATGTCTTTGAGGAGCAGGGATGAGAGCACGGGAACACCCTGTGTTCCTCCCGCTTTAGAGGAAGCGTCAGCACCGCTGATACAAAGATGGGTGTCGGTGCTGAGCTTTGATTTTTCACTCCTGGCATTCTCATCCCATTCCATTTGAGATGCACAAGAATTCCACCCTTCTCTCAAGAAGCCCCTGGAAACTATCCTGGCATGGAGGGGACAGGGAGAGCGCAGAGTGATCCCTTCCAAAGGGAACTTGGGCTGTTTGGCTCAGTTCTAGAGGTTGCCCAGCACTGCATTGCACTTTTATTCTAAGCAACCCTCAGTCTTGCCACGTCCTTCCATGGAAAACCAGGAAGAACAGGTGTACACTTGATAGTAAACTCCTCTTGCCCTCAGTGCTGCGTTCCCAAAAGTCCTGTGCTGGCAGCAGAACCCCTCTGATCACCTCTGCAGCCTCCCTTAAATACCCACTAATCCCACAGGCTCCTGAGGTTCTCTTGGAAGCAGTCTCTTGTCTCTCCTCTCCCTGCAGGTACAACAACTACGACCGTGCTGTCTTCAACACCGTGCCCCATGACGTGGTGCGCCGCTGGTACCACGCGCACCGCGCCCTCACCGCCGAGCTGCGCCGGCCCGACAACGAGCTCTGGGTCAAGCTGAAGCCAGGCAAGGTGGGGCCTGCAGCTGCATCCTCTGGGGCTGGCCAGGGTGGGACCTGCAGCTGAATCCTCTGGGGCTGGCCAGGGTGGGACCTGGAGCTGAATCCTCTGGGGCTGGTCAGGGTGGGACCTGCAGCTGAATCCTCTGGGACTGGCCAGGGTGGGGCCTGGAGCTGAATCCTCTGGGACTGGTCAGGGTGGGACCTGGAGCTGAATCCTGTGGGTTTGGCGCAGGGAGAAGGGCAGGGTGCTCCATGGATGTGCCAGTGTCTGGGCATTGCCATATCCAGCAGTTTTCCTTGTTCTGGGTGCTCCAGGGTTAACAGAAGTGGCTTCTGTATGTGTGTTTTCCTGCTGTCCTAAAGCAACAGGAGCTCCCAGGTGAGGCAGAGATGTTTAGTTCAAGCTCTGCCTCAGAGGAAAGTTCGTCCCAGTTTCCAACCACTGAAATAAGAATTCTCAGGAGCAGAGGCCAGAACACTTTTAATGTTCAGGCTTTCACTTCTTCTAGAAGAAATTACAGTTCTGAGGTTATATTCAAGCCCTTACAGGGGCAGGTGACTCCGCAGAGGCAGGAGGTTGGGGCTGCCCATCCCTGGAAGAGTTCAAATCCAAGTTCCCTGGGGCGTGGAGCAACCTGGGGTAGTGATGGCAGGGGGTGGCACAAGATGGGCTTTAAGCTTCCTTCCAACCCAGGCATTCTGGGATTCGGTGATAAGCTGGCCACTGTCTGTTGCTGGTGAACTATTTCCTCTCCAGTAGAAAGGCAAAGAAACCCCAAAATGTGTTTCTAGGCTGGCTCCATAAGGAGCTAGTGAAAGGGCTGTGCTGGATCCTGTGGAACAGCTGGCTGTAGCCTCACTGTGCCAGTGTGGAACTGGAGGCTCGTGCCCACTGTGGCACACCCTTACCTGCTCTTCCAGTCTCCAGGAATCCCCAGGAGCTGCCTGCCAGAGGCTGGTGGCCCTGCCTGCGTGGTTGCTGTCCCTCTGATGACCTTTTCCCTTTGCTGCAGGCCCTGTTTGTGGATAACTGGCGTGTCCTGCACGGCCGGGAGGCGTTCACGGGCTACCGGCAGCTCTGTGGCTGTTACCTGACCAGGGATGATGTGCTGAACACTGCCCGCCTGCTGGGCCTGCAGGCCTAGCCCAGCCCTCCAAGAGCCAGGCAGGCCCCAGTGCCACCTCTGGGAGAGGCAGGAGCCTCCCAATCCCACCTCCAGGAGTGGCTGGCAGCCCCCAGCCCCGCTTTTGGGAGAGGCCAGCAGCCCCTCAGTGCCACCCTGGGAGGGGCAGGAGCCCCCAGCCCCACTCCACACCAGGCCAGGTGAGCTGGTGCCTGCCCAGGTGCTCCAGTGCCTCACCACAGCAGACACTGCAATACCTCAGACACCTCCACCCTCTCCAAGCAGCTCCCAGGGCCTGCTCAGGAGAGGGGGCAGGTGGAAACCAAAGGTTGTGGGACCATTTTTTGGGACCATGCTCTGCCTTTGAGCACGGGCAGCTCTTGCTGTCTGTGCTCCCAGCCAGGGTGGCTCAGTGGTGGTGAATCCCACCACAGTAAGTGCTCCTCCAAGCAAGTGCCTNAAATAAAAGATTGAACAAAGAGAGACGGGTTTGCCCACAAAAAGGGTATTTACCACCAAATGTGTCACCGGACCCCTGTGACAGTGGTGAGAGGTGGCCGTGGTGGCANTCAGGATTTGGAAGCTTTGCATTATTCCCTGTTTGGCCTTTTTTTCAGCTGCCAGTTTTAGGGGACTTTTAGCAGAGCAGAATGGAAGTCTCTGGGATCTTGTCTCATCACTGATCCAAGACAAGCTGCCTGAGAGAGGGCCTGGAGAGATCCTGGTGTACTTTGGGCATTTCTGTGAGGGTTTAGGTTAGAGAAGGAAAAGGGAAGCAGCAAGATCTGCATGTTGAGAAGCAGAGATGATGTTAGATGAGGGATGGAATTCCCCCTTCTTGACTTGCAGTACTGCCTTGCTGCTGTTCCCTCTGCCTGTTGGACTGCACTCGTGCTGAGGGCAACACTCAGCAGGCCCAGGATTTCTGACAAACTTCCCACAGTGCCTCCTCTTCCATCCTTCCTTAAGGAATTGGTGTTAGGTCATCATCACACACTCTGCTGCATTGAACCTCACTCTTTGGGTGTATTTTTTCCCAAAATTCTCCTACTCTGGATGTAACTCAGAGGTGCCTTTCAGCTCCTGGGAGCTGAGATCTGGCACACTGAGGGGCCACAGGGTAAGGAACAAAGCAAATCCTGCTGTTACAGAATTTTTCATTCTGCCACATCGTTTGAGGTGTTCCCTGTGCTCTGACCAGACCTTAGAGCAGGGCTGGGCCCCTGCACCCCTGCCTGTGCTGTGTGAGGTGCCCAGGGCCTCAGGGCAGGGGCAGTGCAGGTGCACAGGTGCTGAACTTGCTGCCCTTGGTTAATCCAAGCACTGAACGTCGTGCTAAGAGAGTCCTGAAATCTGCTCTTGCTGGGGGCTGAGCTTCCTGATGCTCCCAGTCCTGCTGTTCCCTTCCCAGTGCTTCCCATCCTGGAAATCCCTCACAGGGATTTCTGAGCCCAGGCTGGGCAGATGGTGCAAGGTGAGCTGCCCTGTCAGGTACAGCTCCAGTGACAGCCTTGCATCCCAGCAGGAGCCAATTTCAAAACCCAGCAGGGAAATAAAGCCCCCTCCAGCCAACCTCTTCCCATAGCAGAAGAAAAATACTCGGAGAGATGCTGAGCTGGAGTCACAATTTACTGAAGAAATCGCAATAACCACAATGATGTTAAATAAAAGATTGAACAAAGAGAGACGGGTTTGCCCACAAAAAGGGTATTTACCACCAAATGTGTCACCGGACCCCTGTGACAGTGGTGAGAGGTGGCCGTGGTGGCAGTGGTGTGGCCAGGTGGCAGCTGGGACCTGCGGGGAGGCTCGCTCTGGAGCCCAGCAAAAGCTGCTCCCTTCCACAACCAAGGAAAGAAAAAAAAAAAGGTTTTGCTTGCGGTGTCTGAGCACTCCCTGCTGGAAACCGCCCCCCTCCAGCGCTCCCCGTCGCGGGCGAACGGGACCCTGGGGTTGGGTTCCCCCAACCCCCCTGCAGCGGCCGCTCCCTGGCCGCACGAGGGCACAGGATGCCAGAAATTCACGTTTCAAAACCCCACGAGTCCCGTCCCCAGGCGGGCTCGGGGCTCCCGGCGGTGCCGGTGCTGTTGGTGCCGCTGCTCTCTCCCTCCCTCTGGAGAGGTCCAGGAGTGGCTGCTCTGAGCCTCTGTGGCTGTGAGCGTTTTTCAGGAGCTGTGGGATGTGGGAGGCTGTGGTACCAGAGGGCGGGAATGGTGTGAGGGAATTGCAGAGCTCGCAGTCTGGGGGCCCTGAGGGTACCTGCAGGGCACTGGCCCTGGTCTGAGGGCAGCTGAGCCCAGCGCAGCTGATGGAACCCGGAGGGGAGCCGGGAGCGCGTTGCTGTATCCCGGGATCCTCCACTCCCATCTCCACATCCCAGGGCCCCGGTTTGGTCCTTTGCCGCTGGGGCCGCCTGTCCCTCCCCTCGAGCAGCCTGAGTGTGACCCCTCCCCACACCCAGAGCTCCAGCCGGCTCGGCTCCACCTCCCCATCCCTGTCTGCTGCCTTGTCCCACAGGGACCCCAGGGCCTCCCTTGGGACCCCTCCCTTTCCTCCTGGCTCTGCAGTTCAGCCCCTCCTGCAGCTTTCGGGGCTCCCCAGAGCCCTCAGCCCTGCAGTGAAACCAAGCCCTCCCCGTGCACTTGCCGGCCACATTTCCCCTCCAGTATCTCCCAGAGTTTCCGATTTCCCCCCAGCACGCTCCGGAGCCCTCTGCTCACACCCAGCTCTCAGGATTGTGCAGGTGCAGCTTTCAGTGCATCCCCCTTGGTCCCCTCTGGTGCCACCAAGAGCCTCTGGACCCTCACAGGACTCGGATAAAACAGGGGAGGTGCTTCCAGCACAGCTGGGAAGTATTTCCATTTTTAGCTTCCCTCCTCATTTGGGGCTTGGAGCAACCCAGTCCAGAAGGGGTCTCTTCCCACGGCTGGAACGGGGTGGGTTTTAAAGTCCCTCCCAACCCAAACCCGTCTGGAAATCCATTATTTTGAGATGGATGTAACAAAATTCGGTCCCAGGTCCTGATTCCAGGAGTATCCCTCCAGTAAACTAAAATTCCCCTTGCAGAAAGCCTGTGGGGCATAGATGGTCCCAGCACACCTCAAGGGGTGGAGGAAAAAGCTGCTCACGGGCGTTTTAGAGCCAGACTGAGCCCCTGCTCCCCTCAGAACCAGGCTGGGGGTGAGTTCCAACTCTTCTCCAGGCTCTGGGAGAGGACTGAGCTGTGGGAAAGGGATGGGGATGGATGGATCTTCTGGCCTCGGGGCATGGAAATGACTTGGGATGTCCCCTGTCATTTTTATTCCTGTGGGACCCCCTGCCCCGCGCCGGCGGAGCCCCCGGGAGCCGCCGATGGATCCCGGCGCGGTGCCGAAGCCATCGGCAGCTCCTTCCCCCCCGGGGGAGCGGGGACAGGAGCGGGAGCTGCCGCTGCTGCCACTCCCGGCAAGAGTCTGGGAGGGGAATCGGCGAGCAGGGAGAGGAGCCACGGGCAGGAGAACAGGCACCGGGAATCCATCCCAGGGCTGCAAGCGCCCGGCACAGCCTCGCCTGCTGCTCTCAGCGCGGCGCGGAACCGCACGGGGATATTTTAAATCCGGGAGAGCTGCGGCTGTTTCCCCTCGGCAGATGCTGCTGCGCCGTCCCGCGGAGCTGCCGCTGCTCCTCGCAGGTAAGGAGCCCCTGAGCTGGGCCGGGGGCTCCAAGGTGGGCTCCTCGGCTCCTCCAAAGCCCTTCGGAGCCGCGGCCGGGGAGCTCTGGGCCGGGCGTTTGCGGTGGGTAAAAGGTTTAACCTGGAAGGCCAAGGTGCGTTTGTCCGACGAGAGAGGAGCTGGAACAGCCACGCACAGCTCCGGGGACAGAAGTCTGGTTTATAGCGGGGCTGATAGATGGGCTCACACATAAATATCGGTAAATATGTTAATATCTGTGTTGGTGTTAAAAATGTTTATGTAAAAATATTCGATGTTTTTCAAAACCACAAAATTTATTGCTGTTAAGCTCATGTGAGCATTTTCACTGTGCTCCATAAACAGTCACTGGCTGCCTTGAAACTCAGAGCATGGAACAACAGGAGCGTTTGGGTTGAAAAGGACCTTAAAGCTGATCCCATTCCACCCCCAGGGTGCTCCAAACCCCGTCCAGCCTGGCCTCGAACAGTTGCAGGGATGGGGCAGCCACAGCTGCTCTGGGCAACCTATGCTAGATCCAAAAGCACAAAGATTTTCAGGATGAGCATCTAAAACAGAAAGGAACCCTACATCCTGATTTTGGGATGGTGTCAGTGAGTTCTCAGTGTTTATAGGATGAGTTTTGGCCATTGCAGCTGTGAAAGATGGAGTGTTCTCCTCTTTCCTTCAGCTCATTGTTCTGTTCTCTGTAAACAGTGTTTTCTCAGCAGAAAACAAGAATTTTTTCAGAGCATTTTTTTTCAGAGAAAAATAATTTTAAGTCATTAAATTCTATTTTCTTCCTCCACGTCTACAGTTTAGGGGGCAGGAAGGCATGAAAATAGTTGTCTTTCAAGGCTGTAAGAGTGAGAAATTAAAATCACCTGATGAATTTGACTTTACCAGGATTGTCACAGTTGTTTTCCCTCCCACCTGTGCTGCACCACCCCCAGTGGGAGCAGCAGGAGTGTGCAGTGCCTGGCAGGTGCAGTGGGAATGCAGGGAACAGGTGCTTATCGGGCAGGAGCTGAGACAGGGCTGAGAGCAAACACAGCCTCTGAGGAGCCCTGACCTCCCTGAGCCACGGGGGATGGGACTCTGCCCCTCCCTGCCCCTCTCCTCTTTCCTACAATCCCTTCACTGGGGATCGGGGTCTGGCTGCTGTGACCTTCCCACAGCAGCTCCTCCTTGAGTCCTTGAGCACTGCCCGAGCCCAGGTGGTGCCAAGCCCAGGAATTTTGGGAAGATGGCTGCATCCTGCACTGCCAGAGCATGTGCACACCTTCAGCCCCAAACAGGACCAGGGATTTTGTGGCTGTCCCATCCCTGGAAGTGTTCAAAGGCAGGCTGAACAGGGATTGGAGCAGCCTGGTCCCTGCAGAGTTGGCATGAGATGGGCTTTGAGCTCCCTTCCAACCCAAGCCACTCCGGGGTTTTATGAACTGGAAATGAGCCATGGGAATTAGGTTGGTATGACAAAAACTCAGGTAGGAGCAGCTCACTGCACTCTGCTGCCATGGGCAGAGACACCTTTCCCCAGAGCAGCTGCTCCCAGCCCCATCCCCACCCCTCTCCTCCCTGCAGGGCTGCTGCTGCTGTTCCCTCTGGCTCTGGAAGCAGAGGGGCCTGTCCACAGAGCCACTGCTGTGGGATCCTCGGTGCTGCTCCCTGGGCTGGAGAATGTTGCCCACAGCAATTCCATGCTCTGGGAATTCCTCAATGGCACTGGGCCCCACACCATCCTGCAGCACGATGGGGGGGCCCACGGCCCTGCCATCCACACTCCCTATGCAGGACGAGCCCTTTTCCATCCTTCCAATGGGTCTCTCCTGCTGGAGGATGTCCAGGAAAGTGACAGTGGCACCTACAGAGTGACTGTCACCACAGGAGACAGGAGGAGCCTGGAAATCCAGCTGGAAGTTCTCCGTGAGTGGTGGGTATGGGAGGGAGGAGGGGGGTGAGGGATCCGAGCAGAATTCTTCTGTACATGGACCAAGGGCCAGGGTGAGGGGCTTGGAGAAGGGATTTGAGCAAAGGCTGATCGGCCAGTCCTGAGTTTCACGTGTGGAGACAGCACCAAGGAGACCTTGGGAAGAGATTCCCAACCTGTCCTGGGGGAGCAGATCTTGAAGTGCTGCCCAGTGAGACCATCCAGGGGCCTGGCTGGGACAGGGGGACAAGTTCCATCCTGGAAAAGCAATTCCCTCCCTTGTTTCCCACACTTCAGTGCAGGGATGGAGGGACTAATGGGAGGATAAAGGGAGACCAGTAGGATGCTGGAGGGACTGGTAACAGGATGGAGGAACTAGTGGGGTGATGGGGGGATAGAGGGACTGGTGGGGTGGTGGAGAAACCAGAGGGATAACGGAGGGACTGGTGGGTTGCTGTGACTCTGCCACCTGCAGGGTCCCCCCCTCAGCACTTTGCCAGGGGACACCACTGGAGCCGAGGTTTCTGGAGAAGCCACCACCCCCTCAGGCCAGACTGTCCCGTTTGCCCTCTGCAGGCTCCAGCTGCCACCGCAGAGATAAGAGGCACTTGAAAGGGCCCACAAGTCCCTCCTCAGTCTTGCTGCCAGCCATTCCCTTCATTTGCTCTGGCTTTCCCACCCTCTCACCAGTGATGCCATGGCCATAATGCCACCGCAGCCCTTCGCCTCTCCTTCCAACCACACGCAATCCGAGTGGGATCTGCTGCCTTCTCTGCTGTTTTCTCATTTCCTGGCACATCCAAAGTGCTCTGTGCTTACCCACATCCATTAAAAGCAGTGATTCAACTGGAAAAAAACCAGCCCTGGAAAGCACAGCAGCAGGATGGGCTTTCCCAAGGGAAAGGCACCTGTGACCACGCTGTGACTGATGCTGTGGTGGCAGCTGCAGCCCAAGGGCCCTTCAGGGATGCTCTGGGTCACATTCACTGGTACAGGGTGCCCAGAGCAGTTGTAGCTGCCCCTGGATCCCTGGCAGTGTCCAAGGGGCTGGAGCCAGGCTGAGCAGGGCTTGGAGCAACCTGAGACAGTGGAAGGTGTCCCTGTAGGGGGTGGAACTGGATCAGCTTAAGGTCCCTTCCCACCCAAATCATTTTGTGATTCTGTGCCTGAGAGAAGCGCTGGGGTCTCTGCTCCATTTCCAGAGCCTGTGTCCCGCCCTCAGCTCCTGACCAGCCCTCTCCTGGCTCGGGCCACTGGCCAGGTTGTCTGTGAGGTGGCAGAGGGCAGAGTGGACACCATCAGCTGGAAGAAGGACGGGCAGCCCCTTCCCCCGGACAGAGTTTCCCGGCGGGCCGGCAGCCGCAGCGTTCTGCACCTGAGGCCAGCCAGCAAGTCGGACTGCGGCTCCTACTCCTGCAATGCCAGCAACGGCATCAGCTGGCAAGAAACCTCCCTGGAGGTCGCCGTTGAAGGTCTCACCTCCCACTGCTCCTCCTGCCCTCCACCCTTCCCTGGGGATGGTGTCACCCCTCAGCCTCCATCCCCCTCGCTCTGGCCGCCCTCCCACGGGCTGCTGCCAGGAGCTGCCCATCCTGGGGTGATCGGCAGCAATTCCCAGCCTCCGATCCTACCGAGGCTCAGTCCTGGGCGGGAGATTGGCCGTTCCCTCTTGGGGCAGGTCCAAAACGATGGCCCCTGGCCAGGCTGATGCTGAGCAGGACATGTGGGGAGCACCCAGCCCGGGCTGGACATTCCATGGAGTGCATTTGGCCACCAGCTGGCCAATGAATGGAATCTGTCCTGGCCATGGAGGATCCCCGCGGCCACCAGAGCCGGGCAGGCTGGTCCTGCTGATGTCCCGTCTCTGCCCCTCGGGGTCGCTCTTTTCCAGGTCTCTCCCGCCGCTTGAAGGACATCCTAAGGATTGCCATGGTCTCTGTGGTTTTCGCTGTTATCTCGGCGTGGGGGTTAATTATTCCCGTCTGCCAGTCCGAGAAGCTCAGGATAAGTGTGTTGCGGGGAGCGGGACCCCATTTCCCCTGTCTGGTGGGGGAGAGCAAAGAGCATTGCTCAGGAAAGCCCCAGATCCTGGGATATCCTGCAGCATCCGGGTGGGGACAGGCTGCACCCCACCCTGAGGAAGGGGGTGATGGCTGGCACGGAATTCCCGGTGGTCACAGCGGTCACTCCCCTCTGCTCTGGGTTTTTTAGGGGGAGAGCTCTGGAGGTGGCTCAGCTCCTACACCTGCGGGCTGGTGTGCGTCGCCTGCATCCTGAACGGCACCGCCGGCATCCTCTGGATGCGGGAGGAAGGTCGGAGCGGGCTGTGGGGAGCTTTAGGGGGAGGGGGGAGAGACCCCATGGGAGATGCAGAGTCCAGTGGGGCCCTGGGAGGGGCAGGGAGGGGAGGCACACCATGGAATGTGGGGGACAGACCCATCCGGAGCAATACATGATCCATGTGTCTGGGGGAGCCTGGACCACCACGCCATTACACACCCCCCTGCACAATTAATGCAGTTACTCCCCCTTTCCCAGAGCCCTTTCCCAGGATGAGTCCCGGCAGTAAAATGATCAGAGAATGGAGAGGCTGCAAGGAAAGGCCGGAAGTGAGAGGAGGGTGGGGAAGGGAGGTAATGCAAGGGTTCCCAGGTGATGAAGCAGGTGGGCAGTGGAACATCAGGGTCTCTGCCTTGTCCCGTTGTCTTTCAGGCCCTTCTGTGGCTGTCTTGCTGCTGGAGATCACCCTCAGCTACCTCATCGTGGTGACCTTCCTGGTTGCCACCACTGTGATTTTCCAGCCTACAGATTTCAGCCACCTGAAGAGCAAAAAGGGTGAGCGGTCCCACCAAGGATGGACCACACGGACCCACAGGGAGGTTATTCTGCCCAAAACATCATCCCTGACTTTTTAAAACGAGAACTCCTGTGCTGTCTCATTCTGGTGGATCCCTCAGGAGTGCCTGGGTGAGGCCAGTCCTTCACCTGCACCTCTGGGCCCTCATCCACGTCCCTCTCTCCTGTGTCCCCCTGCAGCACAGCGCACCATGGGCTACGCCGCGCCGGGGGCCGTGGTGGCCGTGGTGCTGAGCAGCACCTTCCTCATCAAGAACATCTACCACCGCCACGGTGAGCAGAGATCCTCCAGGGGCCGCCCCAAGGCCACAGCTCGTGTAATCCCCACAGCCCTCGGCTGTTGGACCTCCAGAAACAAACCCACCAAACCGGGAGCTTCGGGGAAGCGAAATCTTGGCAGGAGCAAATCTCGGTTTCAACATCCTCCAGCTATTTTATTTTCTGTTCTTTCTGTGTTTGTGCTCTCATGGTGGCAACCTGCCTTCCTCCCTTCGCTGCCCCTGCTGTGTTTCCCCCTCCGGCGGCAGAAGAAGGATGCACGGAGTTCGTGGGTGTGGCCCTGCTGGTGGCCAGCACGGCGGCCGTGTCGGCCCTCCCGCTCCTGGCCATCGGCCTCTGCTGTAAGTCTGCTCCTCCATCCTCTTCCAGCACCTCCCCACGCCTCGGGCTCCCCACACCATCCAGCAGCCACAGGAATTACTTGAACAAGTTTAATTCAAAGTGAAAAGGTGGTTTTTTGTGAAGCCCCCGTGGTCAAAGTTTCCCTCTGACTGTTTCCCTTCCCTGGGAAGCCCCAGGGACTGAATCCCAAATACAGCACCCCGTCCTTGGTGCCCCTCACACCTTCTCCTGATCTGGGGACAGATTTGTCTTTTGCAGATCACACCACTCAGGGCTGGCACAAGGACCGCGATGTCTCTTGGATGGACAAAGTCAGGTGGATCCTTTGTTCCTGTTTTCCACATAAATTCCTATTTTCCCCATGAACTTGTACATCTTGAGGTGAAAGAAGCAGGATATGAAAACTATCCTGTGTCTTAGTTTAAGACTCAGACCCCAAGAAATATCCAGCCCAGCACTGCTCTGCAGCCCCTGGGTTCTTGCTGTGCTCAGGGGGAGGCTCTGGTGGGGTCCTCATCTATCAAAGCACTTGAGAACCCACTCAAAACTCCCCCTCGTGCCCTCAGCCTGAAGCTTTTAAGCTTTGATTCCTCCTGGATTCATGGATTAACAGAATGGTTTGGGTGGGAAGGGAACTCTAAGGTTATCCAGCTCCTCCCCTGTGCTATGTCCCAGGCTGCTCCAAGCCCCAGTGTCCAACCTGGCCCTGGACACTGCCAGGGATCCAGGGACAGCCACAGCTGCTCTGGGCACCCTGTGCCAGGGCCTGCCCACCCTCCCAGGGAAGAATTTTGATGCTCAGCTTGTCCCCCCGCTCCTCTTCCTTCCAGGTCCTTCGAAATGTCTCAGCCAGGCACCAAGGACACCACTCCCAGCTGAGATCCACAGGGGTGTCTCTCACTTGGCTAAGCCAGCCCAAGCCTCCCTCCAGGTTCAGGGGTCTCAGTTTTGGTTCCTCTATGATCCTCATAATAAATGTCCACAAAATTAACTCGATTCTGCCTTTTTTTCTTAATAAAACAGACCCAGGGGAGGCCAAATGCACATCTCCTCCCTCCCTTCCCCAGAAAACCAAAGCCTGAAGTAGAGAAGCCCCTTTAGCAGCAGCTGCAGGAGTCTCTCACTGGTTTATCCTGATTTAATGCTTCTTTACAACAATTTGGAGCTATTTGTGTAAGATATACCTGGGAGTAGTATGAAATACTTTTCTGGGAGTAGCCCTGTAGTAACTTGAAATAGATTCTGGCTTTACCAGAAGTAAAGGCGGAGGAAGGACATGAAGGCACAAAAACCAGGGTGGGAGGAGGTGGATGCTGTCAACAGCTCTTCCTCAGGTCCATCCCAGGGCGTCTGACACACTCTGGGATTTATTTACTCCAGGCAGGATTAAACTCGCACTCAGCCTGTGCCAGGGGCTGTTTTTCCCGGCTGTCACAACGCACTGAGATGTTTCCTGCAGCCCAAAGGAGGCTTTTCCAACCACACACAGCTGCTGAGCACAGCCCTGCACCCAAAGGCCTCCAGCTGAACCCCAAAGCTCCCTGAAAAGGCCCCTGGGGCAGCCCTGACCCAGCCCCTTGGGAGGCAGCTCCTGCCGGGCACTGCCAGGGCAGCTGCCAGGCTCCCGTGACTCAGGGAATGGAGCCAAGTTAAAAATACCCTCACCCAGATTTGGAGCAGAGTTGCTGGGCTGTTTTTAACCCCAGCTGAGTCCCTCGGGCTGTCACTGCCACAGGAGCTGCTGAGGGAGGGGAGGGGGATGCAGGAACCCCACAAGGGGAGCCGATGATGTCTCAAGAGCAAAGGGTCAGCCCCCAGAGCCCGACACTGGGACAAACCCAGCACTCCCAGCTCTGCCACCAGCCCACCCCACCAGGGGCTGATTCCTACCCCAGGGGGTGTTTCCCACCCCTAAACATCACAGCAATACCCCCTGGGGTAACACACACTCTTTATTAGCAGCAACAGACATCAACAAACCACAAAGCCTCCAAAACCATTCACAGTAAACTCCCCCAAACGGTTAGAAAAGTACTTCTTGTAAAACGTAGGCTTTACACCCTCAAGTGCAACAGAGAACATGACAACCTGCCCTGCAGCTTCCAACGGGGCTGGAATCTCATTTGTTCCACCCAAACTCCTCTGCTTCCTTTAATGGCTCCACAAAACCCCAGGCTAAGATGCCCCCTTGCTAACAGCCCCTGAATCTCCCAGGGATCTCTCCCAGAGTTTTCAAGTTTGCCTTTGAGTGGTCCCCAGGCTGCTCCAGAGGTGCTGGGGACTGGCTCAGGGAGGGCCCTGGAGCTGGGATTTCCCTCTCAGATTAAAAGGGAGTGCAAATGTCCTGGGGTGACCAACAGTGGGGTTTGCCGAGGAAGCTGTGCAGCTCTCTCCAGGCTGGGGATGGCTACTCTGCCTCCAGGCTCAGCTGAAGGAGCAACATCCCCTCCACAGCTGAGCCCAGGAGAGCCCTGCAGAGGCAGCACGGGGAGGGAAGGGACAGCAGGGGACAGGATGGGACAGGAGCAGGGCTCCCTCTATCCAGCCAGGCCAAGGCTGATGTCACTTGCAGGAGCAGCAAACAGGAAGGAGAAGCTGGCACCAGCAGTGGTGCTGGGAAGAGGAGGGGATGTCCCCAGGGATATTCCCAGATCCTGCAGAGCCCAGGGCAGCAGGAGATGGGTTTAGGAGCATCCCCACCTCAGGCAGCTGCAGGGATTTCCCTGGGATCTGCTTTCAGGAACTGAACTCCTTTGCTGCTCCCCCATTCCCTGCCAGCCCCTGCTGCCTCTGCTCCCTCCTGGCTGCACACCCAGCACAATAATCCTGCCCTTTCCCCTCCCTCCAAGGTGACACGGAGCAGGATGCCCAGAGCCCCTGAGCCCCCTGGCACAGCAGGACACCGGGAGGCCCCAGGGAGGCAGGGCTGGCACCTCCCAGCTTCCCCAGGACAGTGGATTTGCCCAGCAGTGACAAGTGGCTCTTTCCAGAGCCATGAGCTCATCAAGGCCTCTAGAGGAAGCCAGAAGGGTGGAGGGAGGGAGCAGGCACCTCCCTCTCCCCAGGAATGCACAACAGGAAGAGCAGGACAACATAGAAATAGTCCAAACCAGTGTTTTCCAAAAAAATATTTGCAGGTTCTGGCAGCTCTGGCAGAGGTGAGCCCAGGAGACCCCTGGCACTCCCAGCAGTACCCATCACCAGAAAAGGGCAACAGCAGGCCTGACCCAGCTCTACCTGCAAGGAGAGGGCCCCACATGAGCCATGTCCTGGGCACCTGGACCCCTCCAGGGCCTCAGCCAGCTCAGAGTGTCCCACGCTGACAGTGGCAGCACCAGGAGGTCTGGACTTTTGCCCTACTGCAAACTCCAGGACACCTGAGAGCTCCTTGTTTGTAGCCCGCCACGTCATGGGATGGGTTTTCCATCCCAAGGGACTCACATCCTTATCCTCACCCTCCAGGAAGCTCCAGTGAGCAGCCTGAGTGTGTTTGTGGTCACGGAGAGGGAGCGACTTCTGAGAAAATCTCAGGAATCACTTGCTTCCCAGAAATCTCCAGAGTATTCAAAAGCCCACCCACTTTTCAGAGCTAAGATAACCAGGAGTGTCAGGCTCTGGGTGGAGGAATCAGGAGTGTTTCCAGACTGGGGTTTAAAAAGAGGGGACAGCAAATCCTTTGAGCCCCCAGGGTGGGAGAGCAGCCTCTTACCAGAGAGGCTGGAGTAGCACCCCGAGCTCTCCCACTTCTCCATCTCAACTGGATTCAGCCAAGGGTAAATTTCAGCTAGTAGAGAGAAAATTTGGGCTAGTAGAGAGAAAATTGGGCTAATAGAGAGAAAACCCCAAGAGGGGGCTGGAAGCATCTTACCAAGAGTCGTCACTTGAGCTCTCCCTTCTCTGGCACCAGACAAAGATACCTGGGGACAAAGCAGCAGCATCAGAGAATCCTATAATCCCAGAATTGTTTGGGTTGGAGGGACCTTCAAAGCCCACCCAATTCCAAATCCTGCCATGGGCAGGAACACCTTCCACTGGCCCAGGCTGCTCAGAGCCCCACCATCATCATCATCATCATCATCATCGGCCAGCATGACCTCCTTGGACTGGGGACACCCTGCTGGAAACAGCAGCTGTGACAAAGCCCAGCCCCTGCCCCCAGGATGCCAGGGTGGGAGAGGCAGGTCCTGGCAGGGATGTGCCACATGGGACCCTCTCACCCACCTCTGGTGGCCACAGCACCTGCCATGGCACCCACCAGCCAGAAACGGCAAAGAGTCACCCCTGCACCCACCTGCGAGCACGCCAATGCTCATACAGGTCAGGATCACAGGCAGCATCACGTTGGTAGAGTCTGCAAAGGGGAGAACACAAAGCCTCTGCACCAGAGCAAATTTAACCTGAATTTAACCCACCCACAGCCTCCCGGCAAACCTGCCTGCCCAGCACAGGCAGGGAGAGAGCATCCCTCTGCTGGGGCTGTCCCCCCGGGTCTCTCCTGGGCACGGGGAAGGGATGCACTCACGGTGAACCTGCAGCAGGAAGGAGGTCTCGTTCTGGCTCACGGCGTTGCTCACCACGCAGGTGTAGTAGCCGCTGTCGCTGATGGACACCCGCAGGATGTGGAGCGTGCTGTTCTCCACAAACACGATGCGCTCACCTTCCAGGAGCAGCTCCCCATTCCTCTTCCACCAGTAGGCGTCTGCCGTCCCCCCCACCGCGCTGCAAACCAGTTTGGTGTTCTCTCCTGCCTTCACCAAGGAGTCGCCCACGATTTTCGGCCGGGACAGCGGCTCTGGGAGAGGCAGAGGCAGCGGCAGCGCTCAGACCCGTGGCAATCCCGGCCCCCAGCCACGGAGGAGGGCTGGCCGCGGCACCACTCACCCACAACCTGCAGCTGGAACCAGGCCGTGGCCTCCTCCTGGGCCCGGAGGCGGTAGAGGCGGCTGTCCCCGCGCTGCAGCACCACCCGCAGCGACAGGTTGGACTCGTTGAAGGTCGCGCGGTTCTTGTAGAGCGGGGACACGTCGGGGGGGTGATGGAAGGCGTAGCTGAGGATGACCCTCTCCTCCGAGCCCACTCGGGACTCCCAGGACACGGCCCCGCTGCCCCGCAGCGCGGGCGCTGTCAGCAGCACCGTGCAGCCCACGGCCGACACCAGGCTCCCCGTGGCCGGGCGCAGGTCGGCCGAGTAGCAGGGAGCGAGCGTGCGGGCTGGAGGAGAAACCAGCGGTCACCCCACAGCCACGGGGATCCCCCTTCATCCACCCGGCAGGTGCTGCAGGAGCCCTTCCTGCCTCGGCTGAGCAGGGAATTATTTATAGAATCATGAATCATTGGGCTGAAGGGACCTTAAGGATCAGCCAGTTTCGCGGGCAGGGACACCTCCCAGCGTCCCAGGTTGCTCCAAGCTCAGTGTCCAACCTGGCCTGGGACACTGCCAGGGATCCAGGGGCAGCCAGGGCCTCACCACCCACACAGGGAAGAATTTCTCCCAATATCACACAGATCCCTGCCCTCTGGCAGCGGGAAGGCATTTCCCCTTGTCCTGTCACTCTACCCCTCATCTCCAGCCCCTCTCCAGCTCTCCTGGAGCCCCTTTAGGCCCTGGAAGGGGCTCTGAGGTCCCCCTGGAGCCCTCTCTGAACAGCTCCAGCTCGCCCAGCCTGGCTCCAGGCCTGGAGCAGCTCCCCGGCCTCCTCTGGGCTCTGTGCAGCAGCCGCGGGTCCCTCCTGCAGGGCCCGGCTCTGAGGGGGCTCTGAGGGGGCACAGGGCCCGGACCCCCCCCTGCCCGGGCTCTGGGGCTGAAGCCGCCTGGGCCGGGCCCTGCTGAGCTTCTCACCCACCAACACCCCCCAAATCTTTCAGCAGGGCCGTGGAAATGCCCCCTCCTGTTTTGGGGGGGCACAGACGGAGCTGAGGGAGCACAGCCCCCGCCGCGGGCCCCTGCCGGGAACCTGCGCCGAGAGCCGAGAAAAGCCTCAGGTCCCTTCCCAACCTTCCTCTAAAAGCTTTTCTCCGGGATCAAGGCGCGCCCGAGTCTTCGCCTCTTAAATCAGGAGCCAGGAAAAGCTTCCCAAAA
>VWYO01027050.1:40209-65857 GCA_013400275.1 Rhadina sibilatrix
TCCTGTGGATACAGAGGCTGAAGTGATCCCAATGTCCTGGTTGTCTCTGAGTGCCCAGATGCTGGAGGAGCCGGGCTGAAGGCAGCTGCCCCCTGCTCACAGCCCAGCAGGATCCCAGCTGCTCCCTCGGTCTGTCCCAGTTTGCCATCACGCTTTGTTTCCATCCCAGCTGAAATCCCAGGCTCCGGGCAGCGCGGAGGAGCTGCGGTGTCTGCAGGTGCTCAATCAGCAGCCCGAGGGCTCCAGCCTGGAGGAGCTGAGCAGCAGCCAGGGCTGCCTCAAGCTGGCCAGCACCATCAAAGGCTACGTGGCCACGGTGAGCCCGGGACCAGGGGAGGATGGGAGAGCTGCCATGCCTCAGCAGCCTCAGCCCGGGACCAGGGGAGGATGGGAGAGCTCCTGGTTGTCCTTGTGCCTCAGTTTCCCCATCTGCCTCACCAGGGCAGTGGGAGGGGGGAATAGCCAGGATGGTTCAAGGTGCGAGTGGGACTCAATCCATCAACAGCACAGAGGTGGTGGGGCCCAGAGGCAGCGTCACAGGGAAGGTGATGGAGGCTTGGAGTAGGAGCTCAGGCACGGGGAACCCCTGTGTCACCTTTAACCAGGGGACTTTCTCTTCTCTTCTCTGTGGCACAGGTGACTGAGAACATGATCCGCAAGAGCGCAGTGAAGGGTGAGTGAGTCCCTCCTGGGCCAGCTCTGGGGCTGCAGCCAGAGCCTGACCCATGGCAGCTGTGACCCATGGCAGCTGTGACCCACAGGGGCTGTGACCCATGGCAGCTGTGACCCACGGGGGCTGTGACCCACAGGGGCTGTGACCCATGGCAGCTGTGACCCACAGGGGCTGTGACCCATGGCAGCCGTGACCCACAGGGGCTGTGACCCACAGGGGCTGTGACCCACAGGGGCTGTGACCCATGGCAGGTGTCACCCACCNTGTGACCCACAGGGGCTGTGATCCTGGGAAGCCAGCAGGGGATGGGGGGTGGGTGGTGGTCACTCCTGGAGCGAACCCCGGTGCTGTGAGCTGCTGGGGCAGGGAGAGGGGAGAGCCAGGATTGTCACTTGCAGTGACAGGCACAGGTTCTGGGAATGGGCTGGGGGACAGCCACATCCATTTGTCTGGAGGCCGGGAAGCAGGGCTGTGGCACACACAGATGTGTTGGTTGATGATTAACGAGACATTTCCATCCCTCAATAACCTTTTGCTCTGGTGGGTCAGTGGGTCATTCGCTGCCCTGCTGGCACGGGGCCAGGTGTCCTCACACTGTCCTTACAGAACCTGTCCCTTTCCTGCAGAGGCCTGGCGGAGCTACTTCAACACCTCGGAGGGGCCACTTCCTCCCAAAATAGCTGGGAAACCTTCGGCACATCTCACCCTCCGCCCACAGAGCCTGGCTCAGGATGGTGAGTTGGGGAACCCCTCTGGGCACTGCCGGGTCTCCAAGATGGGGACAGGGGAGAGATGAAAGGGCAGGGGACTGGGATGGAGGAGGCGTTGGGCAGCTGATGGGGAGAGGCGTCTCCTGTTCACTCCAAGACTCCAGGCCGGACGGCTGGGAAGGAGTCAGAGCCACCCCTCCCCTCGGTGCGACCCTGCGGGGCCGCTCCCCACAGCGACGCTCCCTTCCCGCAGGACGCTCGCAGCGCTTCGGGAACCTGTCGCAGTCGTGCCGCCACGCCATCCCGCACTGGGGGCACAGCAGCCTCCACTCCCACGTGCAGAACATGACCTACCGGGCGGGNTGTGACCCACAGGGGCTGTGACCCACAGGGGCTGTGACCCATGGCAGCTGTGACCCACAGGGGCTGTGATCCTGGGAAGCCAGCAGGGGATGGGGGGTGGGTGGTGGTCACTCCTGGAGCGAACCCCGGTGCTGTGAGCTGCTGGGGCAGGGAGAGGGGAGAGCCAGGATTGTCACTTGCAGTGACAGGCACAGGTTCTGGGAATGGGCTGGGGGACAGCCACATCCATTTGTCTGGAGGCCGGGAAGCAGGGCTGTGGCACACACAGATGTGTTGGTTGATGATTAACGAGACATTTCCATCCCTCAATAACCTTTTGCTCTGGTGGGTCAGTGGGTCATTCGCTGCCCTGCTGGCACGGGGCCAGGTGTCCTCACACTGTCCTTACAGAACCTGTCCCTTTCCTGCAGAGGCCTGGCGGAGCTACTTCAACACCTCGGAGGGGCCACTTCCTCCCAAAATAGCTGGGAAACCTTCGGCACATCTCACCCTCCGCCCACAGAGCCTGGCTCAGGATGGTGAGTTGGGGAACCCCTCTGGGCACTGCCGGGTCTCCAAGATGGGGACAGGGGAGAGATGAAAGGGCAGGGGACCAGGATGGAGGAGGCGTTGGGCAGCTGATGGGGAGAGGCGTCTCCTGTTCACTCCAAGACTCCAGGCCGGACGGCTGGGAAGGAGTCAGAGCCACCCCTCCCCTCGGTGCGACCCTGCGGGGCCGCTCCCCACAGCGACGCTCCCTTCCCGCAGGACGCTCGCAGCGCTTCGGGAACCTGTCGCAGTCGTGCCGCCACGCCATCCCGCACTGGGGGCACAGCAGCCTCCACTCCCACGTGCAGAACATGACCTACCGGGCGGGGCGGCTGCGCGTGGAGCAGCCGGGCAAGTACTACGTCTACTCCCAGATCTATTTCCGCTACCGCGGCGCCGGCCGCGACTCGGGCCCTCAGCTGGTGCAGTGCATCCAGTGGCAGCCGGCCCACAGCCCGCCCGTGCTGCTGCTCAAGGGCGTGGGCACCAAGTGCTGGGCGCCCGAGGCCGACTACGGGCTCCACGCGCTCTACCAGGGGGGACTCTTCGAGCTCAAGGCCGGTGACGAGCTCTTCGTCTCCGTCTCCTCCCTGGAAATCGACTCCAACGACACAGCAGCCAGTTACTTCGGGGCCTTCCGGCTCGACCTGTGACACCCACCCTGCTCCACCCAGCCCACCTGGCCCCTGGATGGCAGCCAACAGCCCGGGGGTGGTGCGGGGTTCTTCTCGCCGTGTTGTCCCTTGTGGTGAGGGATGAGCCAAGGAGGGCACGGGGGTGGCTGCCCGAGGGCCCTGCTGTGCTCCATCCTCCATGTGAGAGGCAGCCGTGAACCAGGAATGGTCTCCGAGAACCTGCAGGGGACACGCACGATGGGGGGGACATCCCAGCCCTGGGGACACAGCACCTCCCAAGGGCTCCCTGCAGCAGGAAAGGCACCAGGGCCACATCTGCCACTGCCAGACAAAGTGTCCCCACGGTCTGACCCCACCTTGGGCAGGGCTGTGTGTGCCAGGACCTGGGGCTGGCACACCCAGGGCACAGCACTGACGGGGGCACACGCTGTGGGGATGGGGCAGGTCCCGTGTCAGCCTCTGGAAAGGAACGAAGGAGTTTCAGTTTGGGAAATGAAAGCCTGGGGCAGCACCAGGGAGGGCAAAGGGCAGGACCGTGACGCCGCAGCAGTCACCAGTCCTGGCACCACACCTGGCACGTGGCACTGGGGCACGTGGTGACCAAGCCAGGCTGCACAGGAGCAGGAGCTCAGCACGGCTGCTGGCCCAGCACCTCCTCCCCATGGATTTTATCCCCCCCAGCCCTCATGGACAGCGCAGTCACCACTTCCTCACACCTCCAGCCCTGGCAACCCCTGCAGGATTCCAGCCTTGGGTGGTCACAGCAGGACCCTGGAGGGACCAAGCCTGGGGTGATGGAGGCCACCCCCGAGGCCAAAGGTGGGTTCAAGCAGGGCAGAGCAGGGCACAGCTGGCTCAGCCCATGGACACAGGGTGGGCACAGCCCCCTTTTCTAACTCCCCCTGTACTCTCTGTATCCTGCCAAAGGGGATTTACAGACAGTGGCAGCATGGGCTGCCACAGGCACGGGAGTCCCAGGGAGGATGGAATAAAGCCTTGTACTCCAGCACAGGTCTGGCCCCTTTGCACCCAGGACACAGCCCCGAGCAGGGTGGACCCGGAGCCAGGGGGAACAGGGCTGGGGCACTGGCAGACAGAGCCCAGCAAAGGCTCCTGCTCGTCCTGCACCCACAGCACCTCCAGGGGCTCTCAGCTGCCAGTCCCCACGGCCACCTGGGGCAGTCCCCAGGGGATGTGCTCCTGCTTCTCAACCCAGGGCCTTCATCCCTGCTGGGCTCAGCTCCTGCAGAGATCCCACAAAATCTGAGCCCCTGCCAGCTCCTCCTCCCCTGCACCCGTCAGCGCCCAGGGGGTCCCAGTGCTCTTCCTCTTTGAGTTTGGGATTGCTGAGCCCAGCCCAGGACACAGCCAGGCCCTGAGGTCACCAATGGGCTGTGTCTGAGCAGGGGCTGCTCCTCGCTCCTGCCATCCCCCCTGCAGCTTTCCAGGCCTGACTCCCAGCCCTCCACATCCTTGGCCAGGGCTGGGGACTGAGCCAGGCAGCTCCCACATCCCCCCATACCCCCAGCTCCTGGCCATTCCCACTCTCCAGCCCCCCTCTCCTGCAGGCTCCCGATCCAGGGGGATTGATACAACCCCCGCAGGGCTCGGGGCCGCCCTGGCACCTGCACACAAACACCTGGAGCAGCCCCAAATGCAAGGGAAGATTCCCCAGCTTATCCAGGACCTCCAAAAGCTCATCCAAAGGCAGAGAGCACCTAGAGCAGCCTCCAAAGGGGTGACAGGGCTGATTCCCCCCATGGCAGGGCTGCAAGGCCCTGTTTTCCCAGTCCCATGGAGGGATGGGGGGAGATGAGCTGAGCCTTGGCTCTGCAGCACTTGGCCCTGGAGTACACTGGGCTCTTGCCCAAAGCAAAAAAAAAAAACACTCCAAACCCCCCTATTCCAAAACTATCCCTTTTCCTCCACCTCTCATCCCCCCTCCTGCTGTCCCAAGCACCTTGGTGACCCACACCAGGGCTTCTGACATCCTCAGGTCTCAAACACCCTCGGGAGCACCAAGCTCACCCTGCCTGTGGCAGCAGCCCTGGGAGCACCGGGCTGGACCAGCAGAGCTGGGGCTGCAGGAAATGCAGCAGGTGGTTCCAAAATTTCCTTTGAAAGGAAGTTTAACGTAGACACGGCCCCGTGGAGCCAGCAGAGGTTGTGTTTGCCACGGAGGAAGCAGGGAAAGCAGTGAGCAGAGAGAGCCGGGCTCGGTGCCAGCAGGCAATGGCCCACCCTGCTTTCCTGGAAAGGAGAGGGCTCGTGGAGGGGTGGATGGGAGAAAGAGAACTCCAGCAGCATCAGGGCAAAGGGCAGCCTCACCCTGTCTGGGGAGAGCCCAGCTGGAATTCCTCACGGTGAGGAACTGGCACAGGTTCCCCTGAGCAGCCCCTCTGCCTCCTCCATCGCCCTCCCTGTCCTGGTGCTTCCAGCAGAAGGGCTGGACCCCCCCAGCCTGGCCAGGGCCACGCTCCCACCTGGACAAGTGGATCAGCCACCAGCAGGAGAACCAAAAACTGCCTGAGGCACCTGTGCCAACACTGCCTGTGCCAGGACATGCTCCAGGAAAGGAAGAACAAAGTGTGGAAAGACCTGGATAAGGACACACCACTTTTCTCTGACTGAGGACACAAAATCTGCTGCACAGATGGAGCAGAGCTTTCTCATACGACTTTTCTGTTATTGTTAAAATTGTTTATTAGAAATTACAACTCCCTATTTTAAGTGAGTGTTGCTGACAAGTTCACTGTAGCTCCTACTAGAAAGCGAAGTCAATGGTCCCTAAACCAACTCTGCATCCCCTCACACAGCCACCCCTGCCAGCACCTCCCTCAGGCCTGGGAGAGCCACAAGATTAAACAGCTCCCCATTACCCCTTCTGAGCCTGTCCCCTGGCAGTGAGAGCTCCAGCTCCCCAGGCAGCACATCCCTGCAGTGTCCCCACTGTGACAACTCCAGAGCCTCCCGGCCCTTCCTTAACACCTTAAACTGAAGGAAGTCAGGGTCAGAAGGGATAATGGGGAGAAATTCCCTGTGAGAGAGGTGAGGCCCTGGCACAGGGTGTCCAGAGCAGCTGTGGCTGCCCCTGGATCCCTGGCAGTGCCCAAGGCCAGGCTGGACACTGGGGCTGGGAGCAGCCTGGGACAGTGGGAGGTGTCCCTGCCCAGGGCAGGGGTGGAGCTGGATGAGCATCCAACCCAAACCATTCCAAAATTCTATGATTCTCTCCTGCTCTAACCTACCCTGGGAGGTGGGGGCTGATTGCAGCACTAATAAAATCTTCACACTGACCTGATTTCCTATGAATTTTCCCATTGAATCGCTGTGGATTCAATCCAGACACAAAGTGCTTCCTGCAGCTGCTGCCAAAGGACTCTCTTATCTCCACTGCCGAGGAACTGCTTTTACCTCAGTCCAGGGCGTTCACGGCCCTGAGCCTTCGTCCCGAAATAAATCCTGGGGCCAAAGCCTCTATTTTCCCCTCTTTGTTGTTACGAACCAGCTCATTGCTACCTCCACGTCTCCATCCCTGCCCAGACACGATCTTGTTTTACTTTCAAGTCTCCAGCCTGGCCCGAGTTCACAGTAAGGAGAGGAAATCCACGCCGAAATCCGCGTCACTGCGGCAGGAAATCATTGCTCGGGACATTGTAAATACAGCACACAAAGAGCAGCAGCGGGGTGTGGTGTGAGCCCAGCAGCGCCCCTCGCTCTGCTCCAGGGCACCTCACAGCCATCGCTCCCCCCGGGCAGGGATTCAGCCTGAAAAAGAGGGAAACAAAACAGAAACCTCTTTCCTCCAGCACGGAGGATTCACGGAGCTGCGGGATGCTCCTTAAACCCTGAGGAAAACATGACTGCTGGGGCGCTGCGAGCGGGCAGGGGAGAGCCGGTGCTGCTGCAGGCAGGAGGCTCAGCTCATCCCTTGAGCAATCACAGATGGTTTGGGTCGGAAGGAGCTTTAATGCAATCCCATCCCAGCTGTGCTGCTCCCAGCCCCTTTCCCGCGGCCCCACTGAGACCCCAGAGGAAAGAAGGAGCTTTCTCTGCTTTCCAGTTCTTTCCCCGCGGCTCCGGGCAGCAGCCCCGGGTGTGGCAGAGCCGGAGGCAGCGGCGGGGCCGTTCCCCCCGGTTCCCTCTCGGTCTCAGCAGCCCCGGCCCCGGCTCTGCCCGTGGGCTGAGCCAGCTCCAGCCGGGCTCACGGGCCTCCCGCACAACTCACACGAGGCTTTCTCCTTTTATTCCACCATGAGACAGAGGGAGACGTCAGTGGAAAAAAGAATCCCACTTTTAAAGAAAATTCCTCTTTGTGCTCTGTTCAAACCCCCGCACTATTCCACAGAACCACGGAATCAGACCGGTTTTAAAGATCAGCTCAACAGGAGGCTCCAAGTCGGCTCTCCCCAGTCCCATCCTGCCCTTCCAGCATCCGACAGCCGAATGCACCCATCCCTTGCCCCAGAGAGGTCCCCAAAATCATGGACCATAAATGGGATATCGCAACCCCCGGCCCTGCCGGGTCACTCCTCCAGGGGATGGACCTCTCATCCTGCACCCCCATCTGTCCGCCGAAGGAAGCTCAGGGCTCCTCCTGGAGTGAAGCAATGGAAGAGCAAGAACTGGCCAGGGCAAAGCCCTTCTCAGGAGCTGGAAGTCGGGGCACCGTGAGGACTCCAAATCCTGCCCGCACACAAAGTGAGCCTCCCTAAAGCCTGGGCTTTTCCTAACCTTCCCACTCCCACCCTCCCAGACAGGACTTTCCCCACCAGCATCCCAGGACACCTCTCCCACTGCAAAAACAATCCATGGGACAGAGAGCAGCAGCTGAGGAGAGCGAGGAGCTGCTGGGCAGGTGTTTCCTGCCCCGGGCTCCCATTCCCATTCCGCAGAGCAGCTGCAATTCCCTCTGATCTGCTCCCTGCCCTCCTTCCCCAGGAGCAGCTGGGATGAGCCACCAGCCAGCTGGGACGTTCCAGCTGGGACAATCCTGCACACGGGTTTCCCTTTTGGCACCTTACCTTCACACTGGGCTGCTGCAGCCTTCCCACAAGGACAGGAATCCTCACGGATCTATTTGAAGCAGGACCACATTTCTCAAGCTGGGACCCTGCTGAGGATGGCAAGGTGAGGAGAAAAATAGAAAAGCTTTGTGTTTCTGGTATCCCCCGTGTGCCACAGGAAGAGAAGCCAGCATGTGCAGGACAGGCAGTCCCAGAAGGGAGCTCCCAGGGAGCTTCTCCCCTGAACTCAGCCCCAGATCCCAGGAGCATCCACCTGCCCTCCAAACAGAACAAAAAGAGGCATTTAAAAGCAAAGCTGCTCCTGGCACGGGCTGAGGCAGCACATGAAGAATTCCAACCATCTCCTGCTGCACAAAACCACCACAGACCAGTCCAGGCATTTATTTCCCAAGCAGAAGGAACTGGATCCATCAGTGACATCTCAGGTTGAGGCAGCTTTGAGTTGTACAAGGACTGAGACATCAGGGAAGCAGCAGAGCAGGGACTGGCTGCTGGATGGCTTTGGAAGATCAACAATCTGGCTTTTGCTCCTTGGAAAGACAAGGAATTTGTTTGTATCAGAGAGATTTTGAGAGGGACCCAGCCAAGTGCAGCCAGGAGTCCCCACTGCCTACAAATATGAAACAACTGAGGCCAGGATGAAGAGCCTCCCAACAAATCCCAAGTCTCCCAAATCCCAGTAAATGGGCAGTTTTATTAACAGGAAAATCATTTGGTCAGCACTGGGACAGGGACTGAGGAACACAGGGGCCATGGTGGGAAGGGTTTCTTGCATAGCTGTTGGCCAAAGGAGACCTGCAGCAGTGCCCTGCTGGGAATCCTCCAGCTGGGATCCAGGGGCAGGAGGGAGCAGGGAACAGCATCCATCTCCCAGGCAGTGGGGAGTGGGAGGGTGGGGAGGAGGCCACCTGAGACATGTCCAACACCACCGGGGTTTGGGGAAGGGCAGGAATTTAGGACTCAGCCTCTAGGATTTTAGGGATGTGCTCAGGGGAAACCAAGGAGAAGGAATCCTTGGGCATAGATCACAGAAAGGGAGCAGGATGGGAAGACACCTGTGAACTCTTCCTACCTCCTCCCTGGGGTTCTCCTGACAAGGCAGTGGCAGAGTAATTAATACATTCACTAACTAATCAAAACCAGCATCTTCCCAATCAGAAACTGGGCCCAATTTTAAGGAGATCTGATGTGGGGGGTTTGGTTTGTTTTTTTGTTGGTTGTTTTTTTTTTTCCTTCTTTCAGCTTCGCAGCCTCAGCCGGTCAAACTTTATTTTTCTCTCCCCTATTTTGGCTTCCCAAGGTTGTAATTTTTTCCAAGTGGACAACTGGGAATACACCAACCTGAGCCCAGCCCTGTCCCTCTGCCACCACCTGAACACTGTGTGCAAAACCATCCTGCTCCTTCCACACCTCTGGAAGTGCACAGACACCCTGGCTTCTCCTCCCCACGTTCCTAACAGCAGTTCCAACAAAAGAAGAGGAAATATAATTCTCTAACATTTTGCTTTTACTCCTTCATGGAATCTTTCCAAAGCAACTTCACAAAAGCAAAGTAAATAAAGTCTCTTTTTTTTCTTCTAAAAAGAAGATCATGTTCCACAGATTCCATAGTGCAATTGGTTATCTGGTAGGAAAAAAAAAATATCTTCTTCAGCTCCATGGAGGAAAATGCTGGAAACAATTCCATGGTCTCAATAAAAACAGGAAAGTCTACCCAGGATGGGCTAGAAAGTTCCAGGTATGTGGGACACACAATCCCTACAGTCTGCCTCTAGTTGAAGAGGATGGAATCGGGGTCCTGGTTGGCCATCTGTGCAATGTGCTTTAGTACATCCTTTTTGGTAATGATCCCCAGCAGCTTCCTGCAAAATGAAAAACGTTTTTAATGCACCGACACCATCAGAAGGGACCCTGGCAGGGCCACTTGAGCCCCTTGCAGGTGCTGAAGAATCTTTTGAGGTTCAAAGTGACACCCCACAGAAAGCACTGCACCCTCTAAGGGTGACAAAACACTGACACAGGCTCCCAGAGCAGCTGTGACTGCCCCATCCCTGGAAGTGTCCCAGGCCAGGTTGGACAGGGCTTGGAGCTGTCACAAGTGCCTTTGCCAGGCAAGAACTGCTCTGATATCCAGCCCCAGATGGGTCCCAGTGCTGCCCCCAGTGCCCTGGGAGCAGAGCAGGCTCTGAGCCCAGGCCCCAGGGCTCTTACCCGTTGTGAGTGACCAGGCACTGGCGCAGCCCCAGCTTGCGGAAAATGTCCACCACGATCTCCATGGGCGTCTCGTCCGTCACCGTGAAGGGACTGAGGTCCAGGATGCTCCTGAGTTTCAGCACAGACGGGGAGCTCGGAGGCAGGGGTGGGCAGTAGTCAGTGAAACAGATAACTGAGGTGCTCACGATGCCATCCTGCTTCTTCCGGGCATTTTCTGGAAAGAGAAATACTTGGTTCAACGGCAGCACTCCTTTCTTTTTCCAAACAGAAGAGCATTCCCGTTCCTCAGCTCACATTTAATGGTCCTTTCCTTCCCTTTGCCAGAGCTGTTCCCACCCTAGGAGGGTGTGATGGGTTTCCAGCCTTTCTTCTAAGAGAACCATGGAATCATTAAGGTTGGATAAGACCTTTAAGACCATAAAGTCCAATCATCAACCAGCATCACCACCACGGTCACCAAGTGCCATGTCCTCAAGCGCCACATCCACACATTTTTTGAACACTTCCAGGGATGGTGACTCCAGGGCAGCCCATGCCAGGGCTGGACAACTCTTTCTATGGAAAATTTGCCCCAATATCCAACCTAAACCTGACCCAGGCACAACTTCAGGTCTTGTCCTGTCACTCGTTACCTGGGAGAACCTGCAAGATCTCCAAAGTTCCACTGCAGGGGCGGGATCAGCACATCAGCTTTGTCCAAAGCCAAGGCAAAGCACCTCATTGTGCTCTGGCCAGGTAAATACAAGTTCTGGAGAACTTTTAACTTCCCAGTTTTTAGAGGAGGTAAATAAAATGCTTTGTACTTTCATGAGTCACTGATTTGGGTCCCACGTGGAGCAGTGAAAGGACTATTTTTAAGCACTCAACGACTGGCACGGGCTCCATGGACGTCATCAGGGTCAGGAACAGAAAACAAGTCAAGTACTGGCCATCCCTCAGATCTTCACAGCAGTACACACACAGGTCCTGTGGGTACCTGCCACACTGCAATCTGATATCAGCTTTCCCAGGCTTCCTGGGAAGGGGCAGGTCTGGCAGCCCAAACACCAGGCTGGGTATTCAGAATACTTTAGAATATTTGGGATATTTGATATGAACACTCAAATCCCATCCTGCGTGTCACCGTGCACAGCTTGGGCACAGGACCACTCTTAATGAACCCCTGGAGATTCCAAGGAACCCAAGTGCAGAAACTCATGGTGGTACCACAAAAGGCAGGCAATGCACACAATACCCTGATGCACTTGTTCCTGTATTTTATTCCATATTGTCCCAGGCAACCAGTGACAGGGAAAGAGGACACAGCCTCACGTTGTGCCAGGAGAGGTTCAGGTTGGACATCAGCAAGAATTTCTTCACAGGAAAGCTTGCTAACATTGGCAGGGGCTGCCCAGGGAGGTTTGGAGTCCCCATCCCTGGAGGTGTCCAAGGAAGGCCTGGAGGTGGCACTCAGTGCTCTGGGATGGGGATCAGACACAAGTTGGACTTGATCCTGGAGGGCTTTCCCAACCCAAATGATCCTGTGATTCTGTGACAAGCCACCCTGTCTGTTGGGAGTCCAGGGCACGTGGAAAATCCCTCAAGCTGCCCTGGGGAGTCCAAGACCCCGGCTGAGACCCCAGGAGGGCACTGCCTTTGACCTTAGTCAAAAAACTTCCAAACTTAGAGAAAACAACACTTCCAACACTTAGAGAGGAGTTGAAAGCAACGAAGGTGTGAAAGAAATAGTAGTTTAGCTTGTCACTAAATTTTCACTAGGGTGAAAATTTGTAGTTTTGGGGTTTTAGTATGGAGACAGATGAGAGCAAGATGGAGAATTTTGGGCAGTGTCTCATCTTCTTCTGCTCCATTTTCTGCTGTGATGGTGGCACAGAGACATTGGCAGGATGTGTTTGACACAGAGGTTGTGTGTTTAGAACAGGCGGTGATTATTGGCACAGAACAATAAACATGGCACGTTTTAGGAGTTAATTGGGCTAGAAACCTTTAAGAACCTCGGGATCTTGTGTCCAGAGGGCTTTTTTCACTGTGTTTCTGGCGCGTTAAGCCAGGTTTTGGCAGCACACAGAACTTGAGACAAGAAATAGAATAAAAAGCTCCAAAGACGGAAGCTGTGAGTCTCATTCATCTCTTTAACCCTGGTACTGGACTTTTGGAGGAAAAAGATCACTTCTCAAGGGGACTCCTGAAAGGGAGTTCCCTGCACCTGTCCTTCACATGCAAGGCAAGCAGAGCCCACCCACACTGCTCAGGGATGCACCAGGCCAGCCCAGCCCCCAGCCCCAGGAGCGTGTGACCTCCTCAGGTCAGCGACAGCTGGCATTAGTGACAGCACCTTCACCTGGGCAGGCACCGTTGCCTCTCTCTTACCGATGGAAATGATGAGGTCTCTCCTAAGGACAAAGCCCACCAGGCGCTGGGACGCCCGGGACACCACCACGGGGTAGCCGCTGTAGGTGGTGCTGGTGACGATGGTCTCCACGTCCTCCACGGTCATGGTGTCCTGCGTGATGACCGTCAGGGGAGGGTCGTTCTTGCGCGGCCGCATCACGTCCATGGCCCGCGTCTTGTGCGAGAACTCCTCCTTGGCCTCCAGGAAGGGGTACCCGTTCAGGCGGATGTGGGCGTCGTAAATCCCCTCCCGGCCGATGGCGTCGGCCACCCACTTGCTGGTCATGGCTGCGGCCATCAGGGGCACGATGTACTCCAGCCCCCCGGTGAGCTCGAACATGATGACCACCAGCGACACGGTCATGCGGGTCACCCCCCCTGCCAACACAGCACGGGGTTGTGTCACACCAGTCCCCACAGCTGGACTGCCCCGTTCAGCACTGCCAAATGTCATCAGAACAGCACTGAAACCTCTGTCCCTGCCACAGCACCAGGCCCTGGCACAGAGCTCAAGGTCTCGGCATGCTTTAATTATGCTTTTGAGATTCAAGTCCCAAAGCTACTCCCAAGTATTTTACAAGAGTTTTGTTTCAATACCCATTCCCCAAAAGGGGCACAGACCCTTCAGTGCTGCCCAGAAGCAAACAGAACCATTAATGAAGTCAAAGTGTTTTTATCTTCCATCAATTACATGCAAACAATCCCAGAAGGGTCTGGGTTTGAGGGAACCTTCAAGCCTATCTCATTCCAACCCCTGTCATGGACACCTTCCACTAGATTGGGTTGCTCAAACAAGGTGTATCCCCTCTAAAAGGGCTGAAGATGGGGTTTGGTGGCATGTTTTCAGAGGAGAGTTTCTCTTGATAAAGTAGTCCCTTAGGAGTTAAATGTATTCCATGGATGAGGGGACTGGGAATTGTGAAAGTGAAGTTCAGTCACATGCACCCAGTCTCTCCAACTCAGCCAAGAGGAAGAAGTGTTACAAAAAAACAGAGCACTTAAAAGCAGAATTGCATCACAAGATTTTAAGGCCAGAACAGGAAGTAAAATGAATTAAAACCCTACAGGAAAATTCAAGTCCCCAGGCACCCTCAACTGTTCTGGCTCCCACTCAGGAGCTCCCCACTGGACACCAGTCTGACGGCCAGCCTCAGCCACAGAATCACTGCAGGGTGGAATGAGATCATCTTTAAGGCCCCTCCCAGTCCAAACCATTCAATGATCAAGGCTGGGAAAGAGCTCTAAGATCAGGGAGCCCAACCATTCACCCACCACACCAGCCCTGCAGGGGGGCAGCCAAGGCCCAGCCCCAGCTTACCCAGACAGGCGGCGGCGCCCACCATGGCGTAGAGGCCGGGGGTGATGCAGTCGGCGCCCTGGCTGCACCAGCCACTGAAGATGGCCCAGTCGTGGTGGTAGAAGGCCAACTGCTCCACGGCCACCCCCAGCAGCCGGCCCGCGATGGCCCCCACGGCCATGCTGGGGATGAAGAGCCCCGAGGGCACCTGTGGGAACACGGGGCAGTGAGCAGCAGAGCCCAGGGACTGCACACTGGAGTGGTGGAACCTCGAACTGCAGTGAGGCAGAGGCTTTGCTGGAGCTCAGCTGGAAGGGACATTTGAAAAGTCATCTAGTCCAGCTCCCCTGCAATGGGCAGGGACATAAAAACTGTCCATCAGCTCCATCTACTGCAGGAAAGCTCACACCTGGGAACTACACCTGTGGCTCCAGAGGCTGCACCAAACAACTCCCAAACTCTCTGTGCAAGGAACAGCTCCAATTACGCATTTACAAATTAAGACACTGACTGCTTTGCAATTAACTCTTTCATCTGAATCACATATTTATCAAAAAAGCTTGAGGCAGGACAACTTAGGAGCATTCTGTGTCTGGAAAATGGGATGTGGAGCCCTGAGGCTCCAGTTTTGTGACTATTGGGGCCCACACTCAGGCTAGAAGGTTTCTACTGCCCTCAGGTCCAAGCAGCAGGACAAACAACTGCAGTCTGTCCCCTTCTGACAGAGCTTGGGGGAACACATGTCTGCTTAGGGAGGAAATAAAACTCTTAAGGGTCCTGAAAAGTGTGGGAAGAACATGAGCTCCTTTACAGGCAACCCTCACCTTCATGCCAAAGGTGAAGATGGTGATGAAGACCTTCATGATGAGGGCCAGTGCCAGCTGCCACATGGCCGTGTAGACGCCGGGGCCGGCGGCGCGGTCGGGCAGATCATCCCCCTTGGTGCTGTTGAAATCGTTCACGTACTCGCAGAGCTTGGAGGAGTCCAAAATCCCACAGTCGTTGAAGAGCTCCGAGATCAGCTCGCTGGTGCTCATCCGGGTGTACTCGTTGGGGAAGGCCAGGATGGCCGTGATGGCCGTCACCACCAACACCTCCAGCACCGGGTACTTGCCCAGCCGCGTCGTCTTGCGCCGCCTGCACCAGGCGATGTTGCTGCGGATGAAGAAAGCTCCCCAGAGCCCACCAAATATTCCCAGCAGGATGAAGGGCACCAGTTCCAGCAGGTGCCATGGCATGTGGAACTCCACGTAGAAGAGCACGAGGCGGCTGTTGCCGAAGGGGTTGATGGAGCGCAGGGTGAAGGCGGCGACCAGTGCGGCGAAGAAGGAGCGCCAGAGGGTCTTCAGTGGGAAGTAGTAACTCACCTGAAGGGGAGAACAAAACACATTTGGGCACTGGAACACTGAGCACAGCCCCACTGCAGGGAGTAAGGCCAGGATAGACACCCATGAGCACTGGCTCATTGCCTGCCCTCCAGCCAAGCACCCCAGGCTTGCTCCGGAGCTCCAGTTCAATGAGGACATCAGTGAGTGGGATAGGCCCTGCCTGCAGCACGTGCACGTTTCCTCTGTGATCCCTGGAGTGACTCACTTGGGTAATAAAAACCTGTTACACATCAGCCATGAGCTGAATTCAGAGAATTCTGTGGCTCTGCAAGGTCCAAAGTACCAAACAGCAGCGTCTGCCATCACAGCCACCAACAACTGCTCAGCTGAGCAAATCCATCCCAGCCTCCCTCTGAAATCCTTCCCTGCCTCCCTCTGAAATCCATCCCAGCCTTCCTCTGAAATCCATCCTGGTACTCCCCTGAGCTAAACAGCAATGACCCTTTCACATCCAGATCAACAGATTAAGGATTAGACCAGATTAAGGATTAGGCAACGATGCCATCCAGGGAAGAAAAGAGGATTGACAAACCAGAGAAGTTTGCTCCCAGGTACCCTGAGACACAGCTGTCAGGAGAGTGGACAAGGGAAAAGGGCTTTAAGCTGTGCCAGCGGAGGGTAAGGTTGGACATCAGGAGGAATTTCTCCACGGGCTGTGTTCTAACCCACAGGGTAAGGTCTGCACTAAAGCAGCATTCCAAGGTTACCTCCTCCAGGCTGAAGAGCACTCCTCCGATGGGAGCTCCAAAAGCCACAGACACACCAGCGGCAGCAGCTGCTGACAGCACCTGAGGGACAGACAGAGGCACTCAGACTTCTCAGCCCTCCAAACCACCCCCCTTTTTTGGTTTGTCTTCACTTAAATTTGTACAATGTTTATCTACAGTGCAGTCAGCTAGGTCTGATCTGCTTTAAAGACAGCAGGGAAAAGGCAAAGTGAGCCAATTCCCTAAGAGGGAGCTCCAAAAAAATCAGTGTTAGCATAACAGAAGCACTCACCCCAAAACAGAACCACTCACCCCAAAACAGAACCACTCACCCCAAACAGAACCACTCACCCAAACCAGAACCACTCACCCCAAACAGAGCCACTCACCCCAAACAGAGCCACTCACCCCAAAACAGAACCACTCACCCCAAAACAGAACCACTCACCCCAAAACAGAACCACTCACCCCAAACAGAACCACTCACCCCAAAACAGAACCACTCACCCCAAAACAGAACCACTCACCCCAAAACAGAACCACTCACCCCAAAACAGAACCACTCACCCTCAGCCCCAGAGCCCCAAGCCCACCCAACCTCCCCAGGCTGGTGCCCCTCGTACCTCCCTGCGCTTGGCCTCGTTCTTGCGGTACTTGGTGAAGAGGTGGCACAGGATGTTCCCACAGCAGCAGGCCACATGGACCAGGGGCCCCTCCTTGCCCAGGCTCAGCCCCGAGGACACAGCCAGCACCAGGGTGATGGTTTTGATGACCAGCGTCCACTTGCCCAGGTAGCCTCTAATGATGAAACCACTTAAGATAGTTTTGATCTGGAAGTCAAGCACACAAAGCTCTACAGGCTTTCATTCAAGCCCTGGTCAGAGCTCCTGATTTACTGGGTGTTCCCAATCCTGCCTCTCCCTACAGCTTTCAAGAGTCCCCCTGAGCTACCAAAAGTGAGAGTCCATAAAAATATCTCTCCATGCAAAAGCAGGAGCAGCCATCTGAGTCCTTCCCTGAGGGCCACTATCCTTGCTAGAAGAACACCTGAGCAGTACCTCCTGCAGCAATCTGATTTTCCAAGGGACTGCATGGAGACTTTAGTATCAGACATGTTTCAAATAGTTTGGAAAAACATCTATGTATGAAGTCATCATCTAACATGGAATATATTATTCCATAAGATGCACGTGTAAATTCTGGGTGGGATCCTACCTGAGAAACAACCCACTCTCGTTCTCACTCACCTCTGGGATCCCTGAGCCACAGGCATAGGGAGCAAAGCCCTTCACCAGGAGCACAGCAAGGAGGGAGAACATCAAGGCCCAGATAACATACATTAAGTAGTTGAGGATATACGCAAAGGCCCCCTGAAACAGACAGGAAATTGCCAAAATCAGATGGTTTCAACTGAAACCACATCAGACCTGGGCACTGAAGTGAGCACGGGGAATCAGCAGGTCATCCCACAGAGTTATCAGCTGAAAATGGAGAGACCTGCCCTAAGTCTGAGGTTTCAAGGCCAGGTTCCATTTGCTGGGTTACCAATCGTGGCATCCCCCCAGAACTGGGGGGCAAACACCCTCCCAACAGCACACCCTGGACATACCAGTGGCAAACTGCACCTGTAAATGTGGCAGTTTTGCCTCCCCACATCCCCTCCAAGGACAACACCCACATAACCTGATTATTGACACCCCTTTAGGACCCCAACCACTGAACCACCCAGAGCTTGGACTCCTGGCATCCACATCAGCCCAGGGATGATACAATCCAGCAGCAAAAGCAGCTCCAGGCACACATCACCTCTCCATGGCCAAGGATCAGCTGGGACCAGCTCTTCCACTCGGGACACTTGTCCCTGTCAGTGAAGGTGGTGTTGGATTTCCAGCAGCAGTGCTCGTGGTTGAACCAGAACCCTGCCAAACACACTCCTTCCTTCAGATCTGTCATCCAGTGGGCAGAGATGTCGATCAGACCTGCCAAGGAACCTGGTGTAAAGGGAAAAAAGGCAAAATAATTTAACGAGCAGACTCAAACACCTGAAGGTCACAGTCTGCCCCACCAATTTTTAACTCGCCTCCCAACACATAGAGCAGAGTGGTACTTCTGCCTACAACTCACTTTTATTCTATGGAGAGCTAAATGAGAGGATTTGCCCAATTTTGAATAATTTCAATATATTGAAAAGAGCAGGAAACAGAGCATGGCTGATGATGTTTCAAAGGCTGACTGTGCTCAACCCCCCCTGCATCACCAGCAATTAATTCTTCTCAATAACTGTTTGTTAAATACAGCACTGCAGCAGTGGGAGGGCAGAGAGGGATGTCCCACATTCCTGGGGGACTCAGACAAAATGTGTCACCAGGATCCAGGAGCTGCACCAACAACAGCAACACTGTGACAGGAATAGCTCTGATTTTGGGGAAAACATTTCCAGCCCTGATTTAAAAAAAAAAAAGAAGAAAAATAAAGGAGGGGAAAGTTACAACTGTGCCAAGTAAAACAAGGCAGGCAGAGCCAGCACAGGAGGGAAGTCAGGTTTTAAGAGAAATCTTCAAATCACTTTTGTTAATAACTCCTCCAATCCCAAAACCCCCACACCAAGGCAGAGGCCAGGGACCTCTGATCCACAGGAGCAAGTGGCAGCACAAGTTCCAGAGGCTGCAATAAACATCCAGCAAATCCCCCAGTTAATGACCAACTGGCCAGCAGCCTTCCTGGGTAAACATTAACACAAGATTTCTCCATCCCTCGTGACAGATGCTTCCTATCAGAAGATTTGTATCCAAGTGATTTATTCCTGCCACCCTGGGGCTAAAGTTTGTTTCTAAGTAATATAAAAGGTCTCAATCAGCTGAAGTCTGAAAGACACCTGATTTCCCGGCAACACCTCTCCCTTTTTATATCTAAGTATAGAAGGAAAACCCCCAAAAATAAGAAATTCTTGCTTGCAAGTCCTGGCATTAACCCCTTCAGTACCCATGAGGTGCATTCAGCACAGGCATTCCCATCATTTTGATCAGCTCTGCTTTAATGAACATTTATTTATTTCAGAGTTCTATGCCAGCAGCAGACGCAGAGCAGTGCTCAGGACACCTCTCAGCCTCAGTTTTGTATTTTGGTTTTGCACAAACACAGCCTCAAACCACTTAAAAAATAATTCCCTGTGAATTTACAAGGCAGCAGCAGAGCCCTTGGTGTCAGCACAGTCCTCACTCTAAAATCCTGCTGCTCCAAGGATCTGCCAGGCCTTGGGGAGGAATGGATCCTGATCCTGCAGGGCAGGAATTGGTTTTACCTGGAGGTTTGCTCTCACCTGCCAACAAACCAATGAGGAGCATCAACAGCCAGCCAGAGAAGGCGTCGCTCACGCTGTGCAGCAGTGCCCAGGTGGACTCTTTGCTTCTGTTGGTGATCTGGGTTTGCAGAAAGAAACAAAAATCCGTGAGGACTCTGATCTGCTGTGGTGTAAATGCTCTAAAACTACTTGGTGACACTGTGACTCTGAGAGGGGAGAGAAAAACCATCTGACAGTGGCTGCTCCTACAGCTGGTGCAGCTCTGGGTGTGGGTAGGAGAATGGATCAAGGATCATGGAATCCCAGACTGGGTTAGGTGGGAAAGGACCTTAAAGATCACCCAGTAGCACCCCCTGACATGGGCAGGGAAATCTTACACTACACCAGGTTGCTCCAAGCCCTGTCCAACCTGGCCTGGAACACTTGCAGGGATGGGGCAGCCACAGCTTCTCTCAGCACCTTGTGCCAGAGTCCCAAGGATACGGACGTGAAGGGGCCACAGATTTAATGCCAGCAGAGAGGAATGGTCCAGCTGGGAAGGGGGCACTGGTGGCACTGGGAAGTGGGACTCAGCCCTGCCCCAGATGCCCAGGATGGCTGAGGCCTGTCAGTCTCACTGCTCCTGACAGGCAGACAAAGGCTGACAGAAGAGCCATTGTGTGCCCGGCTGCCTCTCCCAAGGGAAACATTCCAGTTCAGCACTGCTATTCCCTGTGATGAGGCAAGGCAGGAGCAGGCTGGGGACATGGGTATTCCAGCTAAAGCCCCCTTGCACTCTGAGCAGATTCCTTTAATTGCAGAGTGGTGAAATCCTGGGAAGGAACTCTGGAAGAATTGAACTCAGTCTTCTCAAACAAAAAAAATCCAACAGAAAGAGCACCATTCACCAGTGCAAATGTGAGAGCAGATAACCAGGCTGCCTCTGTGCTCCAAACCCCCATCAGGGATAAATCAACACTTTCAGAAGAGAAGCAGCAACCAATAAACTGCAATATGTCAGATTTAGTGCCCCTTTTCCTCAACCTGAACTCTCAGCTCCCATCCTAAGGGCAATCCCTCCATGCCAGGGGTCTCTAGGAAGTGCCTCCCCACCCCAGCAAGAGTCACACATTCATTATCCTGCACTCAGAGCCAGCAGGGAAGAGGGGGAATTTTTACCTCCCTGTGCCTGTCTCGATCCCTGGATTTCTCCCGCACCCAGTCTATCGTGTTAAAATCTTCGTAGGTGCCCACGCCAGGAAGAGGCTCCTCCAGGAAATCCATCATGGTGCTCGTGCCATTCATCCCTCCTCCATTATATGAGGAAAAGCCTGCTGGGGGAGGAAGGGGGGAAATTGAGCATCTCTCAGTTTTCCCTCTTTTTATAAAAAACCAGAACTCATTTAGGAGGAAAACCACCGATTTCAGCGGAAATAAAGAGCTACTGGGGTGTTCCCTGAGCTGATATCACAGGCATATGTTCCCAGGTGATCTCTGCCAAGCACACCCTCCCCAGCTTCAGCACATCACCTAGAGATGGGGCTGTTCCTGGAAACAACTGTTCAGAGCAAAGTAAATCACCACCAGCGTCTAGATGGTGCCTCTTCCCTAAATCCAGCACTTGCCATGAGGATATTTTGCTATTTAAGGTAAGCAGATGGGAGAGGGAGAGGAGAAAAGGAATATTTAGGAATTCTAAATATCATTCCAATAGTACACCCAGAGCTGAAGGGTACCCCAGGTGGATCTGGTAAGGATGTCAGCAGGAGGGGCAGGAAGGCATGGATGGGAGCAGGGAAACAGGGAAAGCAAAGCATCCAATGGGGCCTGGAGAGCAGAAAGTGGTGCCAAATGGGGGGGTCAGAAAAACACCAAACTGGGACTTGCAGCCTCCCTCAGGTGAGAACTCAGCCAAACCACTGGGTCTCCTGTTTAACCTGCTCCAGCCCATGGAAAATGATGCTTAGCTTAGGTGTACATTCCCAAAATTCTGGTTCTGGAAGACATTCAGTGTTTGCAGTCATTCAGAGGGGAAAACAGAGGAGCAAAACTCAAAATCCAGTCAAAACTGGAAGGTGGGGGGAAGAGGAGGGTAAAAACTCCCAGACAGAAGGATAATGGTTGATACTTGAGCATATTTAGCTTGCAGATATGATGGGGGCAAAGGTGTCTCCAGATGGGAAAAATAAGGAATTCAAAAAGCTGCCCTCTGCCCCATCATCTGAAGCAGGAAGGGGAAAGAGCTGTAAAATCTTCCCAAGCCCATCTCCCAGATAACCACAGCTGCAGGAAAACAAGATGAGTCATGTACAGAACTGACAACCACCACAAAATAACCCACTTAAAACAGCTCCTCACTTCACTCGGGACAAAAAAAAAAGGTGGAATTCTGCAGAGCTCTTCCAAATGCTGAGTGCACAAGCTGTGAGCCCCAACTGCACTGGGAGGAAAATGGGGCACATTTTCTGTGAGGAATCCCTGCTTTTAGCAGCATTTTTGAGACCAGAAGCTTGGAAATGCAAAATTAGTATCAAAGCTTCCAGAGATTTTCCCACTGAAATATCCCCACAGGAAATCCTGGATGCCTCTCCCTAAATCTGGTGGATCAGAACCTCCTTGAATAAACCATCCTGACAACATGAGCAAGGGGAGAACATGGAACACTGAAGTGCCTGAACTCCTCCTGCCACCTGGCTGGTGCTGCTCCAAGGACATGAGAGCTACCTGGCACAGGTATCCAGGGAACAAAGAGGCCTCATCCTGGTCACCTGAACAAGTCCCCCCTGCAGCCCAGGCAGGAGCTGAGTTTGCTCCCACAGGAATGACCACCTCTCCCAGAACCCAATCACCCCTGTCTCTGTGCTGCTGACAGCAGGCTCTCTCTGGCCACTCGTTTTTTGGGGTATTTTTTTTCCTATCTACCAAAATCTTTCCTAAAGATAAAAGATACAGCTGTCCTAAAGAAAAGTATTAATGAAGGAGAGTTAACCAAGCTAATAGAACACCCTGAGAAGCATTTTCTGCAAGAAGATGAGATCAGGCACATTCCATGCTCACTCTCCTGGAATAACTGCCCAGCCCAGCGACTTTGAGCTGTCCTGGGAACACTCTCCCAGCTCAAAGTTTGCCCTGGAGCACCAGGGACCAGACCCTGAGGCACAAAGCAAGCACAGAGCTGCAATGACAGAGGGGCTGCAAGTCCTGGTACCCCTGGCAAGACCCTGATGGCACCTGCAGGATCCCTCAGGAACGGCCCCTGTGATCCCATCCCATCCACAACCCCTGTGATCCCATCTCCAACCCCAGTGAACCCATCCCTGGCCCCTGTGATCCCATCCCATCCCCAGCCCCTCTGAGCCCATCCCCAGCCACAGTGAACCCAGCCCCAGCCCCACTGAGCCCACAGGCACACGGGGTGGGCTGATCCCACTCCAGAGCAGGCAGGTGCAGCTTGGAGCCTGATCCTGCTCTCCAGGATTCCCACTCAGCCCAGCCTGCCCTCCCACAGCACCAGGATTTCAATTCCCAAAGGAGAATCCTGAGGTCTCCAGACACACACAGTTGTTCATTTGGACAGATGATAATGAGAAAACATCTTTATATTTTTTTTTTCAGGGGTAATCCAGAACTATGAAATGGCTGACAGCTATAAATATTTATAAAGATCATATTTCCTGCCTCAGCTTGCTGCAAATCAAGGATCCTAGGACTCCCAGATAGGAAGAAAGGAGGAAAATGAGCTCTCTGATGCCCTGCCAAAACACATCCAAGATGATTGCACAGATCTCCTTGTTCTGTAACATCCAGATCCCCAAATCAGAGACAGCAAGTATAAGTGACCCTGTTACAGCTCATTTCAAACAAGAGATTTTTCAGCGTTTTCACTCCCCAGAAGGGGTTAATTAATGCTCCACTTCAGACTCTGCCAGCCTTAGGAAAACCAGGCTGCACAGGGTGAAGTTCCAGGCTGTGCCATGTGCCACCCACAAAGCCACAGCGTTTGCTGCCTGTCCTGCCAGCAGCAAGGGGACAGCCACAGCACCTGGAGAGCTCCGAGGCTGCTTCCTTGCTCCAGCAAATCCCAGAAACGCAGGGGGTGCACAGGGACAGTGAACAAACAACCATCACACAGCAGAAATCCCACAGCCCAGCCAGCCCCATCCATCCCCCTCAGCCTGGCTCTGGAGCCGCTGCCCCACAGCACGCACGGACACACGGACACGTCCCCTTGGCTCACATCTCCTCTTCCTCCCTGGAAGGCTCTCCTCACCCTGCCTCAGCCGCTCCCCATCCCGCAGGAGCAGCTCCGGGGGTCTGTCCGTGCCACGGCCGGGTGCAGGGGGACATTGCTGAGGCTCACAGAGGCACTGTGTGCATCCTCCTCCTCCTCCTCCTCCTCCGGAGCCGATCCCACAGCGGCGCTGCGCCCTCCCCACTGCTGCGTCACCGGCACCGTCACCAGGGCCAGCCCCCATCCCGCCTGGGGACACTGCCACTGCCACCAGGGCCAGCCCCCATCCCGCCGGGGGACACTGCCACTGCCACCAGGGCCAGCCCCTGCACCCGCCGGGGGACACTGCCACTGCCACCAGGGCCAGCCCCTGCACCCCCTGCGGGGACACTGCCACTGCCACCAGGGCCAGCCCCTGCACCCCCTTGTGGGGACACTGCCACTGCCACCAGAGCCAGCCCCTGCACCCACCGGGGGGGCACCTCTGGGCTCTCTTCCAGAGCTCCAGGTCCCTCCTGTGCTGAGCCCCAGGGCTGGGGCAGCTCTGCAGGTGGGGTCTCACCTGAGCAGGGCAGAATCCCCCCCTCCCCTGCTGCCCACACTGGAGGATCAGCCCAGGGTACAGGGGGCTTTCAAGCACCATGACCAGGGCAAGTTGAGCTTCTGATCCACCAACAGCCCCAAGCCCTTCTCCTCAGAGCTGCTCTCCATCCATTCTCTCCCCAGGCTGGATTTGTTCCTGCGATTACCCAGACCCAGGTGCCAGTTCTGCTTCACCTGACAGCCCAGCCCCAAAGATCCACCAACCCCAACCCTGAACCACAGAGGGACACCCAGACACGAGCACTCTGCTCACCACCCCCACATGGGATGGCCCTGGCACCCCAGCCTGGGACACTGCCTGCTCTGCAGCCATTCCCAAAGCTCTGCCCCAAGTGGCACAGGAAAACACATCAACAGCCTCCTGACAGCAGTGGGTCAGTCACTGATGTACTGACAGACAAACCCCTTTTTTTCCCACCCAGCTGATATTTTCCTTGCTGAATAACTCCCAGGAATGCTCTTTGCTCACTGTCTTTCCAGCAGGCAGGCACTGGATTTTCCTTTTGTCCTCTGGGCACAGTCAGACTTCAAAGGCTCTCCCAACACCAGCAGCCTTTATCTCACCTTTATTCAGTGCACACAGAGCTCAAAGGTGCTGCTGATTAAGTTCCTCAGCTCCAATTTGCTGTTGATAACTTGTCATTCAAGCATTGTCTGGGAGGCTGAAACTCTGCACACTCCCCAGCTGACTTTGGTCTCACTGATAAAAGCTCCCAGGTTCTGCCTGAGGTCAAGGAGGAAGGGGGGTGAAGAAAGCAGGGGAGATGAGCCAGCTCAAGGCTCCCACTTCAATTTTAATTTTTTAATTTAAGATGGAGCATAGCTCACTGCTAAAGTCCTGTTTGTGCTTATAAGCATCAGGAATTATTCAGGGTAAACTGGGCACTCAGGCCTCTGATCATGGAGTCACTGAGGGGTTTGGGTTGGAAGGGACTTAGAGCTCATTCCATTCCCCATTCCACCCCTGCCGTGGGCAGAGACCCTCCCACTGTCCCAGGCTGCCCCAAGCCCCAGTGTCCAACCTGGCCTTGGACACTTCCAGGGATCCAGGGGCAGCCACAGCTGCTCTGGGCACCCTGTGCCAGGGCCTGCCCGCCCTCACAGGGAACAATTTCTTCTTAAATCTAACCTCAATCTTCACTCTCTCACTTCAAACCCATCCCTGTCATGACCTGCCTCAGTTCTTGCCTTTAGAGCTCAAAGACAAAAAAACTTTCCAAATGCCACAGAAAAACAGGGACCTTCCACCACTGAAACACTTTTGAGTCTTCCTCTGAAAGGAGGAGAGAACCTCGGCCACCACTTCCCAGAGCTTCAGGTTTCACACCTGGCACCTCATCATCTGCCAGAAAACATACAAAGTCAGCAGGGGAAATTCACAGGGAGAACGGAAACTGGCATTTGGGCAAGGAGCTCTTCCCCCTTCAAAATTTCCTCTTTTACTTCAGTGTCACCTCCCCTGAGGACCTGAGCACCCAGCCAACAGAGAGCACCTCTTCCAGAGGAGCATTCCTTAGAGTTCAGCAGATGCATGTGGATTCATCCCTCCTCCATGAATTTCACTGCTCAGACTCAGGAGGAGCACACCCTCTGGCCAGACA
>VWYO01027050.1:66168-77006 GCA_013400275.1 Rhadina sibilatrix
ATACTCCTTAAGATAAGTGATTATCTCTTAGCTACACTGCTTACATTGCAATATCTGCTATAACAGTTCATCTGCAGGTTACATGCGGCCTACCAAGCCTTAGCATGACTACTACTAATGTCAACTAATGTTAACTATTAACGTTTGCTACTATCTTAATAATACAGTTTATTGAATCAAATGGCAACACCTGCAGACACAGAGGCTGCACTGCTCTTCCCATGGGAAGGCTGGATGCAGTGATGTCACCTGAAGCTCAGGAATTCCAGTGTTAGCCAGGGCAAGAACCATTCCAATGTATTTATTAAATAACCTCCACACGTCCTCTCAACAGGTTTGCAATGATTTTTTTTTTTTTTTTNTTGGAAGGGACTTAGAGCTCATTCCATTCCCCATTCCACCCCTGCCGTGGGCAGAGACCCTCCCACTGTCCCAGGCTGCCCCAAGCCCCAGTGTCCAACCTGGCCTTGGACACTTCCAGGGATCCAGGGGCAGCCACAGCTGCTCTGGGCACCCTGTGCCAGGGCCTGCCCGCCCTCACAGGGAACAATTTCTTCTTAAATCTAACCTCAATCTTCACTCTCTCACTTCAAACCCATCCCTGTCATGACCTGCCTCAGTTCTTGCCTTTAGAGCTCAAAGACAAAAAAACTTTCCAAATGCCACAGAAAAACAGGGACCTTCCACCACTGAAACACTTTTGAGTCTTCCTCTGAAAGGAGGAGAGAACCTCGGCCACCACTTCCCAGAGCTTCAGGTTTCACACCTGGCACCTCATCATCTGCCAGAAAACATACAAAGTCAGCAGGGGAAATTCACAGGGAGAACGGAAACTGGCATTTGGGCAAGGAGCTCTTCCCCCTTCAAAATTTCCTCTTTTACCTCAGTGTCACCTCCCCTGAGGACCTGAGCACCCAGCCAACAGAGAGCACCTCTTCCAGAGGAGCATTCCTTAGAGTTCAGCAGATGCATGTGGATTCATCCCTCCTCCATGAATTTCACTGCTCAGACTCAGGAGGAGCACACCCTCTGGCCAGACAAGGGGTGGCAGGAGAAGCACTCTGTGCTGCCACACGGAGAGATTCTCCCCACAACGGAAAACTTCCAAAATCAGAGATAAGCAAGCAGGGAAGGGAGGGGACACTGTGTGCTCACATCACAGCCCTCAGGAACAGCTCAGTGCTGCAATCCCATGGCACTCACATCCTCCCCTCCTGCTACTGCCAGCTCTCCTCCACAGCAGCTGCTTTGGAAAACTCCAGGAAGGGCTCTCCTGAAGCCAGAGGATATGCTCCATGTCACAGCCCAGGAGCCACACAGACAGGGATGCATCCCAGCACGGAATCCTGCAAACTCTCCACCCTGGTGCCAGGAAACACCAGACCCATCCTGGGCAGAGGCCAGCAGGACCCACACAGCAAAAATCCCCATGAAATCCTATCCAAAGGCATCGGGAAGAACAGAAAGGGGAGAGCTCAGGGTGTTACCTCCCATCTCCCTGTCAAGCGGTGGGTCATCTTCTGCCATGGAGAAATCCATGGATGCCCCAGCTATTTCCAGCATGTCCTCATCGCTGGTGGCACTCTGGTAGCTCCCCCGACGATAGCCCTTCTGATCCATGGCCAGAGCTCCCAAACCTGCGAGCAAAGGGAAGCTTCTTAAAGCACAAGCAGGAAAGCTCATTTTCCAACCCAGCTGGACTGACACTGGGCCCTGTGTTGCCCGATCTGAAGGAAACNCCAATCTCAAGGAGACGCCTATGCCAGACCACGGCAGGAGACCCATTGTCTTCTCCTCCTCTCTTCCAGGCTGGCAGAGGAACTACAAAAGCACAAGCTCTGAAAACATAATAATAAACTAAATTGGGGGAGAAAAGTCAGACATGAGCCTTGAAAACAACTCTTGCCACAAGCGAGTGGGAATCTTTGTATGTCCATGAGAAGACAGAATCCACAGAATCGCTTCAGTTGGAAAAGACCTCCAAGACCATCAAATAAATCCAAACAACTGTGCCAAATCCCCACCTTGTCCCCATCCCAGAGCACTGAATGCCACCTCCAGGCCTTCCTTGGACACTTCCAGGGATGGGGACTCCAAGCCTCCCTAGGCAGCCCCTGCCATTGTTAGCAAGCTTTTCTGTGAAGAAATTCCTCCTGGTGTCCCATCTGAACCTCCCCTGGCACAGCTGGAGGCTGCCCTGGTCCTACTGGCCACACTGCTCTTGATCCAGGCCAGGTTGCCTACCTGGACTCACTGCTGGCCATGCACACTTTGCTCTTGCAAATACTGATTTTCTTCCAGAGAATTAAGAGAGAAACCAACTACACAGCTCAGACCTACTCCAGGAAGGGAAAATGCCAGCCAGCACTTCCCAACAGGCCGAATTACACACTCTGCAGAAAACACTTCCTATTACACAGAAAAACCACCACAGAACACACAAAAAGCCTTGGCATGCACAGCGTGCTCTCTGCTGAGCCTTACAATGTGGAACACCATGTTCCTTAACTTTCAGGCCACGTTTTCTCACAAAACTGCTGTGAAGATCCTGGAAAGAGGGAGCTGAGGAGAGCTGGGTGCTTGAGGAGCCACATAAGCAGCTGCACACCCTGAGAGCACACAGACAGTGCGGGGAGCCGAGGGCAGGAGAAACAGGGATTCAAAGTTAGTATCTGCCAGCTAACAATGAAAATAATTCAATGGCATTGAAGTGCTGGGATGCTCTTCCAGTGAACTGCTTCCAGGGAGCACAGCAGATCCAGCTCCCAGCCCAGGAGGCAGGGAGGGTCCATTCAGCCTGGCAGAGAATTAAGGGAGCTGTGCTCCTGTGTCTCGGGGCTCGTTTGCAGCATAACATGGTTTTACAGGGATTTTCCAGTAGGACTCAGCGTGTGCAAATATGTGAGAAATGGGGTTAAAGTATCTCTGTATTTGTAGAATCCCAGAATGGCTGGGGTGGGAAGGGATTCTAAAGTCCATCCCATTCTACCCCCTGCCACGGGGAGGGACACCTTTCACTGTCCCAGGCTGCTCCAAGCCCCCTCCAGCCTGGTCTTGGGCACTGCCAGGGATCCAGGGCAGCCACAGCTGCTCTGAGCAACCTGTGCCAGGGCCTGCCCAGCCTCACAGGGAAGAATTTCTCCCAATATTCCATCTAAGCCTCTCTGCTTTGCACAGAAAGCAGCAGTTCCTGCAGCACTGGCAGCTGCAGTTCCTGCTGGAGAAGCAAATACCAGAGCAATGGCACCCCCTGCTCCCCTCAATCCCTCCCTGAGCTGGTTCTGATTTACAGCATTAAAACCCAAAACCACGGCAGAAATACAGCACCTTCCAGCCACAGCAGGGGCCAGGGAACACTCGGCAGCACAAGGAACACACACAGGGAGATAATTCCATGCTCACTTCTCCTGTCAGCTCGGTTTAAGGCACTTTCTTACCAAAACACTCCCTCTACAGGTGAGCGACTCTCTCTCAGGCAAAAGGAAGAAAATTAAATAAAAAATAGACTGTTTTCATGTTTATCTGGTTGTTCATTTACCCCAATTCTCCATCGGCCAACAGCTGCCTCTTTGCACGGGCGCAGGCAGTGCCAGAACCCCCAGAGCACTTGTACATACCCCAGGTGTCCCCAGTGCCCCTGTGACACCACCCTCCTGCAGCTGCCCCCATCCACCTCCTCCACCCTTCTACTCCACCCTGGTGCTCCCCATGGCAGTCAGAAAAGGGAAGCAGCAAAGCAGAACCCAGCAGGGTCCCCATGCCACCGCCTGGAAGTGACTCAGTGACGGCGCTGGCAGCAGGAAGGCAGAGCCTCGCTGCCCCCCTGCCAGGATGCTCAGCCCTCGCTGCCATCTCCAATCCCAAAACCAAGCATTCCGAGGTTTTCTCCTTGTTCCAGGCTTCGGTCTCACCCAGCAGATGGGCTCCCTCAGTCTCTCTGTAACACCCACCCCAGTGCCACCGTGCAGCAGGGGATGGGACCCTGACTCTGAGAGCTCCGGCACCGCCACGCCCGCAGCGGCCCTTCCAGCACACGGGCTCCAGGGTTCCCCAGTCAGAGCATGGAAAAAGCTCCCACAGCATTTTTTCCTCCCTGTCAGAGGAGAGGCTCGACCCCAGCTCCAGCAGCACCACACGGACATCACACCAGGAGAACCCCACCAGGAGCAGGCAGCAATCCCAAGCAGCCACCTCCGGAGCCATTCTCGCTGTGGGAAGGAGCCAGCTTACCAGCTAGTGGCTGTTTCCTCTGGGAAACCAAAAGCCTGCATCACAAGACTGAGGGTTCTTTAGAGATCAGCAAACCTAAGCTGAGCTTTGACAACTCAGGGCTCTCCTTCCTCCCCAGTCCCACGTGGTTCTCAGGCACATCCCTTCCCACAAGTACCAGACCCACTGGTGTACAAACTAGGAAAAAAAAACTGCAGAATAAGCCAATTGTAACTGAAAAAGAAAGGAAAGCAGAAAGAAATGTAGCATTTGGCTGTTGAGTGAACACTCCTGGTGCCTGGCTGGGAGCCAGCAGAGACAGGTTTTCACAGTCCTGGAATGACTTGGGTTGGAAGGGACCTTAAACCCCATCCCACCCCTGCCATGGTCAGGGATGCCTTCCACTATTCCAGGTTGCTCCAAGCTCCATCCAACCTGACCTTGGACACTTCCAGGGCCAGGGAGTCCATAACCTCTCTGGGCAACATCATCATTCTGCAGGCTCCCACCAACATTAAAAAATCCCCACATTTTCCATCCCGAGCAGAGGAAGGGACTCCATAAGGGTGAAACTCATGGAGTTTCCTATGAGTGAGCTCAGAGAGCTGGTCTGGATTTTGTTAGGGGGAATTGCTCGAGACACGGAGCCCTCTGCAGGAGGAGTTGAACTGAGAAGCCTCGTGCACAGTTGTGCTGCCAAATCAATACCCCAGGGAGGGGCCAGCCCTGTGTCCCCATGCTGTGACAAAAGAGCCAATGATTTGCTGCAGGTAGTTCCAAGACAATGTTCTTTTCCCAAGCCATTCTCTCCTCCAATTCCCTGTGCTGTTTGAAGTGACCACAACCAGCCCCAGCTTCAGTAGAGAGGAAACTGCACCAAATTTCCAAGGACCTGGAGTGACAGGACAAGGGGGAATTGCTTCACTGCAGCAGAGGAAAGGGTTAGATGGGATACTGGGAAGGAATTCCTCCCTCTGACAGTGGTGAGGCCCTGGCACAGGTTGCCCAGAGCAGTTGTGGCTGTCTCTGGATCCCTAGAATATTCAAGGCCAGGTTGGACAGGGCTTGGAGCAGCCTGGGATAGTGGAAGGCATCCCTGCCCATAACAGTAGATGGTCTTCAAGGTCTCTTCCAGCCCAAACCATTCCAGGATTCTATGACAACTCCATTCCCAGGGTGGTCACAGAGGACAGCAGTGCTCCCCCAGCCCCTCACCAGGGCAGGAGCAGGGTCCTGGAGAGCTGTCCCTCCCAGGCCAGGGGCACAGAGCTCTGCTGACCTCTCCAGGCAGCCTCTCACCTGTGGCAGCTGCTCCAGCACAGGCAAACACATCCCGGGAATGCTGCCTGTGTTGGGCCAGAGCTGCCCAGCCACGCCAGCCTGAACAATAGGAGGTTTGAGAGAAACTGGGAATTCTACCAACACAGGCTGAACACAAAGAGTTGCATTGTTTTAGGGCTTGCTTGGGGTTCTTTTGCTGTTCTCTGACACGTACTGACACAGGCTCTGGGAGCCAATATTGCAGCAAGGTAACAGGGGCTGTCACACATCACCAGCCATGGCAGAGAGCAGCATATCAATCCTGGGACAGTTTGGGTTTCCCAGGCACTCGGGCACACAGGATATTGTAGGATTCACTGCCATCCCGGGATGCACAGACACACAGAGCCCTCGTCCTTCCATCCACACCAGGAGCACCTCTTCTGGAATAATCCACCATTCCATAGAGCTTCTGCCCCTCAGCCCAGGACACTGGAATACTCAAAGGGAGGCAAACAGCAACACATCCATCCCAAAATCACCCCAGCAAATGCTCCAGACCGAGGTGAGTGCACAGATGTGCCCAAAGGCACTGCCAGCCCTGTTCAGAACCAGCACCAGTACTCCAAAAGCAAAATAAACATTGTTTAACACAAATCCAGCTGAGCTGGGAGCACTGGTACATCACAACTCAGAATTAGGAACGTCTTGGTTACTTACTCGCAGTTATCTGCCCCATCCATTGGTTTCACTGCAAAACCTCTTTTTTCCCTCCTGAACTTCCCATCATTACCATTTCAGCTCTCACTTCAAAAGCCACAATCTCAGCTCAGCCACTTCTTCCTACTTCCAGCTTCCTTTCCTTTTTGCTTAATGTTTTGACTAAAACCAGCTCAACATGAAAACGCCCAAGACCAAATTTACAGGTAGTTTGTGACCAGCTGAGGGTGGTTGCTACTAGACTCTAAACTGTATTTTCCAGACCAAATCCAGTTATTTACAGCAGTTTCACACTCAAACACATTAACAGCTTTGCCACCATTCCGAGCCTCTTTGAGCCTCCGGGGCGGTGTCACAGCTCCATGCAGGAGGATCACCCTGCTCTCCCAGCATACCTGTGTGGCTGCTCAGAGGTGACTCCCAGGTGTCCCTGGGCACCCTGGGTCAGCAAACCCTGCACAGCACCCAGCAGGGCCCAGCCAGCCCCAGGGCACACGGGAGGAGCGTGACTGACACCTGACCCAGAGGGAAACAGCCGGAACAAACAGGGGTGGCTGTCATCCTGGAGCACCCGGGACAGGCTCCCCAGGGTGCAGCCCCACAGATCCATCCCAGTTCACAGCAGAGTGTGAAAACAGCCCCAGCACATCTGCCACAACAGCAACTGGAAAATGGCCTGGATGCAAATGAGATCATGATACCTAGAACCACAGAATTCCAGAATGACTGGAGTGGGAAGTGACCTGAAAGCTCATCTCCCTGCCATGGGCAGGGACACCTTCCACTGTCCCAGGCTCCTTCAAGCGCTGCCCAGCCTGGCCTTGGACACTTCCAGGGATCCAGGGCAGCCACAGCTTCTCTGGGCAAGAAATAAGAGAATTCTCTGCTTCCCAAATAAGTAATTTACTGGTTTGTGAGTTTGCTCTGTAGTATTTTGTAAGCTCATTTCCACTTCCCAGGTTACCAATATCTCTGCTGGAGTCACACACTGTCCAGTCACCACCACAGAGGATCCACACCTTTAGATCACATGCCTTGTGCTTATCCCATTCTTCCCATACCTGCTATATTTAGTTATTTTTCTGGACTTCGAAAGGAAAAAGGATCTGCTGTTACAGATCTAACAGAGAAAGCTGATGCCCAAAACCCTGCTAGACCAAAAAAAAAAAAAAAGCCAAATAACCACTGATAAAATACCATCTCACCTCAAACACCACCTATTTTTTCCAATTTTTCCTTCCCCCTTAATTGTTTTAAGGACTGTCATGGCTACAAAAGCAAGATTTCAACAGCTATTTCCAATTATATTTTATAGTCCGGTGTCACGCTTGCATCAAGTCCCAACTGGAAGCCTGTCATTCCATGCTTTGTGAACACCCAGCTGGATCTCTTCCAGCAGAACATCTTCCCCTTTTGGTGTTTTTAGGAGACGTTTCTCAGCACACACCAAAATCCAAACAGTACCACATGGAACCAGGTCCAGACTCATTCTGGTGAGAATTAAGCTCTGCCTGTTGCTCAGCAAGGTAAAAAAAACCCTACCTTGCCCTCTGGCAGTATAAGCCACCAGTCCTTGCTCTCTGTGGATTGAAATATCAATGTGGATTGAAATTTCAATGGCTCAGCCATTGAAATATGGGCTACAAGAGGTTTAACAGGGGATTTTCAGGTGCAAAGAGAGCACAAAACACCCAACTTGCACAAAATCCTAGGAGAGAACAGGCTGGGAAAGCCTCCCTGATGCGAGGGAAAGGGTCAGGGGAGGAGAGCCAGAGCCCAGGCCAGGGCTGCTGCTGAGCCTCTGAGGAGCCACAGGGATCACCTGGAGCTGCTGCCAGCTGCAGTGGGAATTACACAGAGAGAGCTGAGCACAACGGGTACATTTCCAAGCCCTCCTTCTCCACAAAATCCACCCCAGCTGCTCAGCACATGACATGGAAAGGATTTTATATATTTTTATCAAACCACAGGATTTCATTCCACTCACAGGCACCTCCTTGACCTGAACTATTAACTCTCCTTCCTTGCCAATGGTTAAGTAATGCACAGAAGTTCCTGAAGAAGGAAGGAATAAAGGCCCTTTGGAAGTGCTGGACCACAGCCCAGCAGCTCTGAACCCCACAGCACTGAGGCAGAACAGGCTGGCACAACAGCACAGGGCCAGAGCAGCACTGGAGTCACTCTCTGGGCTCATTGAATTTCCGGGGATGGTCCCAACCTCCTTCCAAAGCAGGACACACATTCCAGCCTCACCTTCCACCCAGCAACAGCACACACTGGGACGGGTTTGGGCCCAAATATTCTGGAGGAAAAGCCATGAAGAGGCTTTTAAGGACTATTAAGGAGAAAATAAGGGATATTATGGAAATCTCCCACCCCAAAATGCCACCAGTTGCTCTGTCAGACCAAAGGGCTCAGCTAGGCTTGCTCCTCTCCCCAAACTCCAGTTTGGACAACTGGAGCACCTCGTTCCAACTAAAACATGCATTCATCCACAGAGAGCAAGGACTGGTGGCTTAAACTGCCAGAGGGCAAGGTTATATGGGATATTGGGGAGAAATTCTTCTCTGTGAGGGTGGGCAGGCCCTGGCAGAGCGTGCCCAGGGACGCTGTGGCTGCCCCTGGATCCCTGGAAGTGTCCAAGGCCAGGCTGGACAGGGCTTGGAGCAGCCTGGAGTCCCTGTCCCTGGCAGGGGGTGGGACTGGATGGGCTTTAAGGTCCCTTCCAACCCAAAGCATTCCATGACCTATAAAACCTGCAGTCCCTCACAAACACCTGCATGTGAGGCTGTGCTGCAGCACCACGAGTGGGTTGTTATCCCAGAGGGAACAATTAAAGGCCTGATGCACAGAACCACCCCCACCCGTGCTGTCACCTCTGTACTCACACCTGAATCCAAGCTGCTGGACAAACCTGCTGGATGAGTCTGTGACCAGACCATGGCAAGGTCTGTCCCTCCCAGCCCTCACCTGCCTGGGCAGCCTGGGGCTGCAGACAGCCTGGCCAACAAACAGAAGAGCCAAGGGCCGTGGGACACTGCATGGATGAACTCTGTGAGCATGCCCCAGGTGAGAAATCTGGGGGCCAACCTGCCTTCCTTTACTAGCAGCCACATCCAGCTGGAGACACGGCTGGTGCCAGCTTGCACAACAAGGAGGGAAGAAGAAAATGAGGAACTGTGACAGAGGGAAAGAAATCATCTGGGATTTGCGGAAGGGGCGGGGGTGAAGGTAGATAGCAAGGCACAGGAGCACAAATCCAAATCTCAAAAGATATTTTGGCAGCCAGCTGTGAGGTCACACCCCCCAGCCCTTTTCCTGCTCCGTGCACAGGGTGGGGGCCATTCCCAAGGGGCAGCTCAGCACAGCCAGAGGATGATTTGGCTGCTGCATCCCAAAGAATTAAAAACAATTCCCTGTTCTACGCAAGCACCACCCATGCAGCACATGAAAACAAAAACAATCCTGCTTTTGAGACCTTGTGGGAATAAAGGGAGTCAGAAGAGCAGTGGTGTCTGCCAGCCGTGTCCCCACAGCCTCACAGGTGCTCCCAGTCTTGTCCCACAGACCCCTGAGCCTGGAAGAGAGCCACCAACACCTGGAAAATTGCAAGGTGGGCATTCCACAAGCACCTGCTCTGAACAGATGTAAAAAGCTGAATCATTCATTTCATTCTGGCTGCAAAAACCTGAGGAACAAGCTCCAAGATTAAGGAAGGCTTTAAAGCCTGGACAAGCCAAAGCTCACAGCACCCAGAGGCTGGGAACACAGAGTATCACAGGTTTCCCAAATTCCAGCTGCTCTGTTTCTCACCCTGTCTGTTCCTGGAGGTTCCTTCAGAGGAGTTTCCCTTGAGCATCCAAACAGACCCAGAGGGACACCAGCTCCACCCCGTGCACTGCAGCAGGGACAGACAGGGGGGAATCCCACCCCTGTGCTGCCCCATCCCATTCTCTGCCCCCAGCACCAGCATTCCCCCATGGAGACGTCAGTGACCCTTCCAGAGGGTCATTTATCCATCCAACAAGCTCCATCAGTACCCTCTGCCAAGGATCAGCTGCTCCTGCACCACTCTGGCACCTCCTGGAGCTGCTGGATGAGAAAGAGGGCTCCAGGCAAGGAAGCCCAGCCAGGACACAGGGCCCTTCCCAGGCTGAACTGTGGGGCAGGGCCAGCCCTGCACCTGGAACGAGGGGACGCTGGCATTTCACACAGGGGACTCACGGAGTCATAGAGGGGTTTGGGCTGGGAGGGACCTCAAAACCCATCTTCCCCCACCCCCTGCCACGGGCAGGGACACCTTCCAGGCTGCTCCCAGCCCGTGTTCAGCCCGGCCTTGGGCACTGCCAGGGCTCCAGGGGCAGCCACAGCTGCTCTGGGCACCCTGTGCCAGCCCTGCCCACCCTGCCAGGGCAGAATCCCTCCCCGGTACCCATCCGGCCCTCTGGCAGTTGGAAGTCACTGACTCCTGCCAATCACCGGCACGTCCCTGCCCGACGCGGGGATCCACAACCCCCGCACTCCGCCACCGCCCCGAGCTTCCATCCCCACCTCCTGCAAAGCTCCCGGTGCGGCCGCCGCGCTCCTCGCCACCAGGGCCCGGGGCACGGCCGCACACACCGGGAGGGGAAGAGGCCGCGCTGCCGCCC
>VWYO01027051.1:0-25356 GCA_013400275.1 Rhadina sibilatrix
TAGTAGTTGCATGCAAGGGCTCAAATGACACAGAAGGACTTTGGAAGAGACAGCATGCATCATGATTTGAAGTCTTTCAGCAGATTCACCCAGTGGCATAAACCTACTTTCAGTGAGGCAGAAATACAGGTGTTAGTATCTGTATAGATCTGGTTACCTCAGGTCCTGATATTGCTTTCAATAAGGATTTTTAATCTGTTTTTAAAGAGGTTCGGTTATGATTTTGTAAGTTTACACTGTTGAAGGTCAGTTGTTTTAGTTCTTTGGACATAACATTTGAGTTATATTTTATTTACAAGCTGGTTATCATTGCAGGCAGCTGCTGCAAACTCAGGCCAAGCTGGTCTTGGAAGAAAATGCATTGTTGATGGAGCAGCTCAAAATTCAAGAAGCTAAAGCAAAAGATAGTCAGAGACAGCATGTTCAAGAAGGTAAAAGTGCTGTAATTGCTAGTCATCTGAACTACACTAAATATGGTACTGCAGGTTTGGATTTTTGTAGGGTTTTTTGTTTGTTTTCTATTGTCATTATTTGTTTTGGCAAGCTTGGTGGAGTTTTGGTTTTGGTTGGCTGGGGGTTTTTTGCAACTTTATATATGCCTAGAAAACATCCTTGAATGTAGGTAACGTTAATAGGAGATCAAGCTCTGGATGTCAATGATACTTAAAAAAATGTTATCACCTACTGACACTCTAAAAAATACTCCATTTTGACTTACCTCTTCTGAAAAAGTGAGAAGAACTGTTAAACAACAATAATTTGCATAATTGAAGAGCATTTTAAACTGAATCAGATTTTTTCAGAGTAAAATGGCATTCCAATGAGCTTACAGCCTTGAAAAGAGGTATTCTTGAAGTTTTTGCACTTTTCCAAAACAAGTTGCTCGAGACAGCAAAAAATCGGGTCCAAACTGTTAAAACACAAACTGACAAATCTTCTGCTACATAATGTTGTAAGCAACTAGGAATTAATGTATTAATGGTTTTGTTGAAATTTCGCTAAGTGATGGAATTACTTCTGCTATACACAGTTGACTTTTTTTTTTCCTCCTTCCAAAAGCTTCAAAGTTGACCAAACAAATAGTAATCTTAGAAGATAAGAAACAGAGTCAAGAGGAAGAAATAACAAAGTACCAGAAGCAGCTAGAAGCCTTGTGGTCCACATGTGAAGAGCTGAAAGCCAAAATGAATAGCAGGATATCAGCAGAGGAGCACTTGGCTTTGGTGAATGATTTAAAAAGGTATGAGTTTACATATGGTGCATGGAGAGACATTGGTGCAAGGCATGCACATGACCAGAGCTGCACACACAGCACTTAGTAGATGGGAGGCCAAGTGGAAACTTATGCTGGTTATCCAGGAAGGTAACTACCAAAGCACAAAGAAAGGGAAAGAAGTATCTAAACAAGACTGTCTTGGCTTTTAGAGACATTTAAAATCACAAAAGGAAATCCCAGTTCTAGAAACATTGGTAGAAGTGTTTTTACCATAGAGTACCTACTGCTAATTGTACCATTTTAAATAGTGGAAGGGGAGGCATCAAAAATGCCATTTTTGTCGAATCTATTTTCTTCTATCAGTACTATATATAAAATGTTCTCATTATTGTCTTCCCACCTTTGGAATATGTCTAAAGAATCCTGAAGTTCTGAACTAAAAGTTATTTCTTCAGTTGTTACAATATGGAAATTACATGAAGCAGCACAACCCAAAAGTGCTGCCTGCCATGCAGCATAATCTGCAGAGTAATATTTACATGAAGCTATTCCATAAATTTGTATGTTTTCAAGCCTTTGGATAGTGCAGGTTACAGTGCCATCCTGAGAAATCCTCAGACCTTGTGTTTTGGTGCTGATAGTATTTGAAAAAATACTATCAGCCTTCTTTGAAAAAAAAGGCACAAAGGGATTACATCTGGACGAACATGTTTTTATAATTTAAATAAAGTGCAGTCAGAAGGAATTACGTGAATAATTTAGTCATGGTTTTGAGATGAGATTGTAATACCCCTGTCATGTCACCAGTGAACACTGAGCATTCTCAGTTGTATATGTCAGTTTCATAACTTCAACAGGGGTATCTTCCTGTAATTTAGCATTTTAGTGAAGTAGATCTAGACATGATACCTGTTCTGTGCTGTTGGTTTTTGCAGCTGTTTACAACAGGAGCAGGAGAAGAGGCGCTGTGAGGTGGAAGTTGGAATGGGAAAGATAGCATCACTGCAAACTGAAAACAAGAAACTGCTCTTAGAGAAAAATAACCTCATGACTGACAAGAGGATCCTGGAAACTGAGATGCAAGTGACTCAAAAGACAAACAGGTCCTATTACAGTCTCATTTTCTTGTACAGAAATACTTTTATTTCTAAAAAAAGGGAAATATCTACAAAAATATTGTCTAACTTTCCATAATGTGTATTTTCTACCTACTGCAAAAAAAAAAAAAAATGTTTCCTAACTGTATCTTTGTCATGTCTGGAGGCCTGGTTGTCAATTTTTGCTAACCTTTATATGTTTTCATGCTCACTTTTCTATGTTTACTTGCAAATTAAGAATATATCTTTAATTTAGTAGTTAGCTATAGCAATTAATCATTAGGTGTACTTATCTGAAAATAAGATGATTAGATATACACTATTTGGAGGATAAGACCTACACTATTTGCAGATCTTCTCATGCACCTGGTTGCTTAGAGATGAGTTCAGAGTATTTTAAAAAGGCAATATTATTGTCCTTTCTCTTAAGAAATACGAGCTTGTAGCCATTGCACAAACTGTTCTTTTGAATCATTGCTACTGCTGTTACTCAGATAACACACTGTAAAGAAAAGACAGCCCCCAAAATTGCAGCATGGTACTATTGGCCCTCACATATTTTGAGCCAGTGCATTTTTAACAGTATGTGTGATTGCTTGAGAGTTGTCCATGTTGGTTTGCACATGTGATACAAGTTTTTTAAGGCCATTACTAATTCCCAATCCAAAGATTTTCCTCTTTCTTTTATAGGCGATTAAAGAAGAAAATAGGTCTTTTGCAACTGCAGCTGGAGGAAGCAATGGAAAAAGAAATCACAGCCCATCACTATCTAACAAACCTTATTGGGCTGGTGGAGAAGATAGCTAAGGAACGTGATCAGCTTGTATTTTTGGTAGTTGCCTTTAAATAATTAACATTACATAATTGATGTTTCACACAATTATCATGCTACTGGCACAAGTTATTTTTAATCTGAATTATCAAAGAATACAGCTGTAATTCCAATTTAAGGATTTAGCTCTATTTAAGTAGACTTTAGCAAATAGACAGGAGCAGTGCAGGATTTTTTTCTAGAGGAGTAATTAAAAGCAACTACCCTTATTTCTGGAGGCAATATAATTAAGCCTTAATTCACATAAGTATTAGGGTTTGCAATGCAACATATCAAGTTTAGAAGATTTTTTAAACTTGGTTTTAGAAGTTGATGTTGAGCTACATGTATTTAAAAATGGCACACAATCATAAAATTTTAATACTTATTTTTGAGTCTAAGGGCAGACTGTTATCCTTAAAGTGATCTGTATGGACCTTCTGCTCTGGATGCATGTTCATATTATTGCTCCTTACTGGTTAGCAGTCATTTTGATAGGCTGATTCAGAGTTTTTGAGTTTCTGTTTAGTGCAAGTGCCTGGCATGGAGGTTTCTGGGCTTTTTGTAAGCCCATTTTGTTTCTTTTACAAGATACTGGACACAATTTCAATTTTTCATATTCGTACTCTTTTCTTCAAATTGAATCTGAAATAATATCACAAAACTTTGTTGAAATAAAGCTTCTTTTACTTGTTGTTCAGGTAGTAGACAAAGGTTGTCATCAGCTTTGGATAAAAAGATGCAGCAGTTAATTCCTAATTCCAGAAGAGGAACTATGGTGACACAACTCAAATTCTTGTCCACTGCAAAGTGGATTTCAGGATTGTGAAACTGGGTGCAATAAATGTCTCCTAGAAACTGGGGGAACTGATTCTTAGATCCCAGTGTCTGGAATATCTGCTTTTAAATATTAAGCATACCATATTAGAAATACCCTTGCCTCAACCCCTGCCAATTTCAAGGGCTTGTTTGAGAGCACATTACTAGATGTGACCCAAAGGATCATGAGTATGGGTATATATACATATATCTGTAGAAAAAACCCACAGAATTGTTTGTGTCTACAGTATGTTTAATTTCAGAATAATACTGCTTCCTAGTATTAACAGTCAGTTATACAGACAAATTATTAACGAGCTCTTATGAGAGTAATTTCTGGGACTCTTTATCCATGTTGGTTCAAAATGGAATTGCTGTGTCTCCCTCACTGTATGCATTTTGTCTGCCCTGACAAAAACACAGAATGGTTACATGTAGCTTTGTGTACTTCATCATTCCAGGCCAGATGTTTGGAAAATGAGAATCATGGTGTTCTCAAGAAAATTATAGAAGGCAGTCTACGCTTAGGAAGATTGGAAGAAAAAGTTAAGGTAAGCAGTGTTTCTAAGCTAAATATCCATTGTGAAGCGTTTGGGGTTTTTTAATGAGAAAAGTAGTTAATCTGTGTCAGTGTTTTTATGAAAGACTTACGTATGGATTATCTTCAAAAGTTTTTAAAAACAAAATAGATCATTATAATTTTTATGAGTGTCTTCTTCCATTGCGTTTGTGCATTGCATATCTGTCAGATCATCACATTTGCATCATTACCTAGAGAATAGTGGCTAGTTGTAATAATATTTAAAGATTATTTGGCTTTCATTTTTTGCTTAAAAAAAAAGAAAGGAGAAAGATACCTGGTATATTGGTTTCTGTATCTAGAAAGTAATGTATATATTACTTTCAAAACCTGCTTTATATTAGGTCAAGTTTGTTCAGTTTATCCTAAAGCAGAGACTCTCCATGTTATACTTTGCCAGTCAATACCTCCACTGCTATTCCTTCATCAAGTGACACAAATGTGCACCACCACTATGGAGACCATCTCCTTCTGCACTTTCGTTGTAAGGATCAACACAGCATAAAAATTAGCAAAAAAAAAAAAAAAGTTGTAAATGTAAAGAGAGAGCAGTAAGGTGAAAAATAGTTTGAATTTTAAAGAACCCTTCATAAGATACCTGAATGCATGAAACACTACCGTAAAGATTTATGTAATTATATTAATACAGCCATGAAATATTTTTAGCTTTTTTCATGTCTAGCTCCCCTCCTAAGACAGTGGCTTGTATTCTTGTTAAATGTGGATCTTCTGCAATGTAATAGATCTGTGACTACTGTAAGGGATAGAGAAGAAGTTGGCATAAAATTAAGAACATTCAGATGTAGTAAATTTTAAGTGCAAAACCAGATAAAAAAAATTTATTCCTCTCTTAATGGAAATCAGAAAAAAGTCTGTAAATAAAGTACTTAAATGTAAGTGTTTTTATTTAGCAAAAGACTAATCTACTTGCAAAACTTTTTCATTCTTTATTTTTGTCAGTAAAGCAGAGGGTTTAAACAGTCACACAACATCTACCAATACCATATGCTCTTTGGTTATTGTGTTAATGGAACTTTTCTAAAAGCCACTATGATTTATTTCTTTGCTGCTTCAGGAAATCACAGATTGGGTAACTGCCCTCTGTTGAGTTTCAGGGTAAACCTCTTATGAAGTATTTAGGTGTAATCCATCTCCAGTAATAATAGTACTTAAAACACATTAATTTTTCTGAAAAGGTGACACAGTTGTTGATAAAGGGTTAGGCTAGTTCTTATCTTAGAAAAGGTTATTTTGCCTTGGCTTTTAGCTGTCTTCAGATATTTCTGCATGATACAAGATAAGGAACACAAATTTTATCATATGAAGAAGAGCATAGAGTTCTCAGGTTATGAGGAGAGAAAGTTTCTAACCTACAGCTTTGTGTTACTGACAGACTCACACTGTAGGCACTTGTCTATGTTTTAGATATAACTAGATATACTTCCATTTACCTTTTGTGGAGTTTGTTGCCTTCTATCTCAGGAACAAGCACATCCAAAACTGTGCAGGTCAGATGCAACCGTGTGTGTCTCAGACCATTTTTCTGGGGCTTCTTTCACCTCACTGCAAATCTTTTCTTGGTGGAAGGAGAGGAGGAAGGCAAGGTGGGACAGCCACTGGAAACACGTGGCACACACTTCCCTCTGAAGTCAGGTCATTTGCACAAGCCTTGCATGATTCTCCCTTTTAATTGATTCTTTTGGAGAAGGTAAATTAAGAAAATGCTGTGGGTTTTGTTTTTCTTTGAGAAATCTCAGATCAAGATTTGGCTGATCTGTTACTTAAGACAAAAATCTTTAAAGCTGAATAACAGGTTTTTGCTAAAATAGAATCCCAAACCATGTCCATAATTGTATACATAGCTTTATGACATATTTTAAACTGCTTATGCTGAAGTTATATAGGATATTAAAATTAATTCTTTTTATAAATACCCATATTTAGTTTGGGATTTGGCAATTACTGTAAACAAACTTTATAAATTAATTCACTGTGCAAAACATTTTGTAGATTACTAGTATAACCACATGAAATTTAGAGAGTCATAGAGCAGTATCAAATAAGTTGAATACAAAATAAATAAATTTTGTGCAGAAACTGTGTTAAGGAAACGAAATTTACTTCGGTATTTTAGTTCTGAAATAATTTTTAGGTTAATCTCTACTTTTATGTGCTTTGACTTATGCCAGATATTTTTTCAGGCAGATTGAATTATGAAAAATACTAAAGCTTACTTAAAAAGACTGTTCTTTAGTTGGTCCTCTAGGACTCAACAGTTGTAGAGCAGACTGGTTCATGCAACTTTATTTCCCTTTGACATCAGAAAATATTTGACTCAACCCTGAAGTAGCTTATAAATGGAACTCGGTGTTTTGTTTTTTTTTAACAGTAATACACAGAACATTTCCAATCTCCATCTGTTTCTAAAAACAATGGGAATGTATTTAACAGGATTTTTTTAAACAATGACTAACCTTCAAATATTTGTTCTCCTAGCAGTTAATGAGATGGTGTTCAAAAACCCATTTCAACCTCAGGATCAGGTGATAGTAACCACCATCCTTTTAGTAAAAGAAAAAACACAGTAACATGTTGCAATTTTGCCAATATTCATACAAGTTTACTGTGTTTTAACAAAAATACATACATGGCATATTATATGGATTTTTAACAATGGATGGCTACAAGCTCTTCAGAAGAGACAGGTGAAGGAGGAGAGGTGGAGGGAGGGGTGTCTCTGGATCTTAGGGAGGCTCTCAACACCGTGGAATTTGAGATTACTGACAATAATGTCAAGTACCTATGGATAATAATCATGGGGAAGGCCAACAAGGCTGACATCCAGGTGGGAGTCTGTTACAGACCACCCAGCCAGGGTGAGGAGGTGGATGTATTACTCTGTAAGACATCCTGCAGTTGGATGTTCAAGATTGGCAGCCCTTGTTGTTTAGGTGACTTTACCCTGCTGGATATCTGCTGGGAACTCAACACAGTGGAGAAGAGGCAGTCTAGGGGGTTCTTGGAGTGTCTGGCAGTGACCACAAAGTAATAGTTCTCAGTAATACAGTGAAACAAGGAGAGGCATCAACAAAACTTCCACACTGAACTTTCAGAGGGCAGAGTTCAGCCTATTCAAGAGACTTGATTTGGAGAGTGCCTCGGGAAGCAGCCCTTAAAAACAAAGGGGTCCAGGAAGGATGGACATACTTCAAGAAAGAAATCTTGAAGGCACAGGAACAGACTGTTCCTCTATGCCAAAAGATGAGCCATCAGGGAGGACAGCTGGCCTAGATGGGCAAGGAGCTTCTGAAAGAACTAAGGGAAAAAAAGAGGATATATCCATCCTCTTTGGAAAGAGAGACAGGTAACTCAGGAAGTGTATGAGGATGTTGCTAGGTCATGCAGGAAAAGAATTAGAGAGGCAAATTTCCAATTAGAACTCAATCTGGCCACTTCTGTGAAGGATAATAAAAAATATTTTTATAAATACATTACTGGCAAATGGAGGGGCAAGGACAACCTCCATAGTTTATTGGATGCAGGGGGAAGTATATTAACTTAAGATGAGGAAAAGACAGAGGTACCTAACACCATCTTGCCTCAGTTTTCAACAGTAAGACAAGTTGCTTTTAGGACAGCTGGCCTCCTGAGCTGGTAGATGAGGAAAGGGAGCAGACTAGCCCCCCTGTGGTCTAGCAGGAAGCATTCAGAGACCTGCTGAGCCATTTAGATGCTCATAAGTCTATGGGAACAGAGGGAGATCCATGCCAGGGTGATGGGGGAGTGGCAGATGAGCTCACAAAGCTGCTCTCCATCATTCTCTGTCAGTCCTGGCTCAGTGGGGAGCTCCCAGAGGACTGGAGATGCCAGTGTGAGCCCATCCCCGAGAAGGGCTGGAAGGAGGATCTGGGGCACTCCAGGCCTGTCAGCCTGGCCTTGGTGCCTGGCAAGGTAATGGAACAGATCACCCTGAGTGCCATCACAGGGCACCTACAGCATGCAGCCAGCATGACTTTAGGAGGGACAACACCTGCCTGACCAACCTGAGCTCCATCCATGACTAGGTGACCCACCTGGTGGATGTGGGGAAGGCTGTGATGTGTCTACCTGGACTTCAGCAAAGCCTTTGACACTCTCCCACAGCACACTCGTGGAAAAGCTGGCAGTCCAGGGCTGGGCCAGGAGCACTCTCTGCTGGGTTCAGAACTGGCTGCATGGCCGGGCCCACAGGGTGGTGGGGAACAGTGCTGCATCCAACTGGGGAAAGTCACCAGTGGTGTTCCTCAGGGGGCTGTGCTGGGGCACTGATCAATCCTGTTTAATACCTTCCTTGATGATGTGGATGAGAGGACTGAGTCCACCATCAGTAAATTTGCAGATGACACCAAGCTGAGAGTGTGTGTTGGTCTGCTAGAGGGTAGGAGGGCTCTGCAGAGGGACTGGGACAGGCTGGATGGATGGGCAGAGTCCAACAATCTGAGATTGAATGAGTCCAAGTGCTGAGTCCTGCACTTCAGCCACAACAACCCCCTGTAAGCTGGGAGCAGAATGGCTGGACAGTGCCCAGGCAGAAAGGGACCTGGGGGTGCTGGTGACAGCAGCTGGACACGAGCCNCCTGTGAGGAACGACTGAGGGAGCTGGGGTTGTTCAGCCTGGAGAAAAGGAGACTCAGGGGTGACCTTATCACTCTACAACTGCCTGAAAGGTGGCTGTGGGTAGGTGGGGGTCAGTCTCTTCTCCCAGGCATTTAATGACAGGACAGGAGAACACAGCCTTAAGCTGTGCCAGGGGAGGTTTAGGCTAGACATTAGGAACAAATTCTTCACAGTGAGAGTGCCTGGGCATTGGAATGGGCTGTCCAGGGAGGTAGTGGAGTCGCCATCCTCAGGGCTGTTTAAGAAAAGGCTGGATGTGGCACTCAGTGCCATGGTTTAGTTGATGATGTGGTGTTAGGTCATAGATTGGACTTCATGATCTCAAGGGTCTTTTCCAACCTAGTTTGTTCTGTGATTTTGTTAACTGGGAGATACTGATTCAGTGTCATGGTCAGCACGATAACCTGAGGTAGTACTTGGGCTTATGTTCCCTGGGAGATCTCTTTGTACTTCCATGAGTGTAATTACCAAGCAGTTTGATGATCCATGGCAAGAATTTGAGGAAGCCAATTTTTCTGGTCTTTGCAGTCGTAATTCCACACTGTTTTCTCTTTTAGTATGAGCTTGGACATAATTTTTGTCTCATCAGGGCATCCTTCAACTTCATGCAAAAGGGACAGCTAATACAGAAAAATCTGTCTTTTTTATTACATATTTTAGTCATCAAACATCTAGTACAAATTCTATGAAAACAATCCAGGGCTTTGGACTTAGAAATGTGAATAGTAAATCTCTGATAACAGAATTTGCGCTCCATCATTAGACACCTTTTCCTTTCCTTCACTGCAAGTGTAATTAATCTTTAAATTATACACACACTGTTGAAAAAAAAGAGTTTAGATCACAAGTTCATTGATTCTGAATCGCTATTTGATAATAATTTTGTTAGTCATGAGGTTTTAGTAAAAACAGAAACAACCTTTGTATTGAAGATATCTACCATCTAGCATCTCCTGCTGTAACTGCCCTCATTTTCATGCAAGTTTGCTACTTTGGCCTTAATTTTTTTCCTCCATCTTGCTACCTTTTTATTTAGAGTACAAAATTGTCAGTGATGAAGAGGAAGCAATAAATATTTATTCCAAACACTTCCTGATCAGTGAGGAGCTGTGTGTTTCAGAACTGTGTGTACTCATTGCACAATGTTTGTTTGTACAACCAGCTGCTCATGCCAGCACGTTTGAAGGAGACAATGTTCCTATCACCAGTGTTCCTTTGCCATGTTCCTATCAACATTAATCTGGACTTAGGGAAAGGTGCTTTGTGTGGGAAATCAGGAGACCATGGACTGATTTAAGTCTTGCTGCATACATGGCTTTTCTCTTCAGAGTACTCATTCTGCTTTGTTAGACTCTAGATTTTTCCAGTATGGGACCCTTGAAAATTCATGGAACATTGCTGGTTTTTTTAAATGCAGCCATTTAAGAAACTGCTTCCATTGTTTTGTTAGTCCTAAAGATGGACTGTTTTTTTCCCAAGTCTTTTAATTATCAGGGCAGGAATTCACCTCTGTTTTTGTCCCAAGTTACCAATTGGGAAATACAAGGGCCCAGGAAGTACAGCTTATAATATTGCAATACCTGTTTTCCCTTCATTCCCAACATTCATTCCCTTCCCATTCATTCCCCTCATTCATATGTTCAAAATCTTTCACACTTTGTGATGTTAGCTCTGAATCTCTGAATTATTCTGGTGTATGTCACTAGGTAGCTTATTTCCCAGAGTTAACCATGTTTGCTTAGAAAACAGAAAGTATAACCAAAATTGAAAGGAAGTGCATTCATCTTACTGGTTAGGAAACACTGGATTCTGTTTCACACTCCTAAGTTGATCTGTATGCAGAGGAGAGAGAAATATTCCCAAATTTTTGCTGCCTTTTGTCTGAAACTGTTTCAGTTTCATCACACTTCTCCACTCAGCTGTGAACTCAGAAGATGACTTGCACACTCTGCACGAAAGTGCTCCCATAAATCAGGGAAGAGATCAATATCCCTGGAAATATAGATTGTCTCAGGCATTCTGAGCCTGCTGAGTAGAACCTGTCTTGCCATGACTGCAAAAGAATCATCTATTTCTCCAAGATCTCTGTAACAAACCCAGGAGCCAAGGTCCTCCTAGGAGACTAGCCAGAATGACAGCATAGTGTCTACCCTGCTGTCCAAAAAAAAGGTGACCCCAAAAAATCATGTATGCATATTTCCTCTAAGTCATCTGCAGTCTGTTTTACTGTCTCTTTATCACCTGGGGCTGGAAAGAGACAGCAGAACCTGCATGTTTTACCCTGGTTCAGGGAAAGGAGGGGGTGGCTGGATCCCTTTAAAAACAGGGAACAGACATGTGGAGTTCTCTTTTGTTCTCTCAGGGGGTTCGCCTGGGGCAGCTCTCTTGAGTCTCAACCCAGGGAGCTGCTTGTGGAAGTTTGAAGTTGCCTGGGAGCTGCTTTGGCAAAGCCCTGCTGTGGCTGCCTGCCTGTGCCAGCAGGGATTGGATCACAGCTCCAGCCCTGGAAGCCAAAACAGGCAGTTTGCAGAGAAACCAGGATCGCCTTCTATGCAGAACATCTCAGATTAGATACCAAACTGATGTTAGGTTAAAGCCTCAAATTTATCACAACAACAAACTAAAAAGTCATGTTTCCTACAGCAAAATTTTGTATAATTACAGTTCCTGACAGGAATGGAATTGTGTGTGTGTGTTTGGATTACTGGTGTGTTTTGTTTTGTTTTAAACAACCCTTCAGTTGTATAATAAAAACTAGAGAAATTGGATTTAGTTGCTACCATCAACGTGTTATTTCTGAAATAAGAGATTGCACATAAGGACAGATCACTAAATCTATGTGATTTTAATGGATTTTTTTTCCAAACCACATCTGAGATCTGCTTGTATCTCCTTGAGGCTGAAGAAACTTCATTTATCAGGTGTAATACGAATCTTTCCTACTAGAGTTTGAGGAAGAAGAGCAGACTAGAAAATCTTCCAGAAGCAGTAGAATTACAAGTAAACGTTTAGCATTAGCACATTGTAGTACCTTCTAAAAGTTTGTTAAGTCTTTTGAACTTTTTAGGATAAATCTGAAATGTAACAAAAGCAAATACTTTCTAGAAGTTGCCGTGGTGCTATAAGATCAATATTTAAGTTATTCATCTCTCTTACTATTATAGCAGTGCTCTTTTTCATAAAAGTCGTAAGACTAACTTACTTGCTGTGTTGTTCAGAAAATGGATTTTGCTTTGCCCTATCCTTCCTCAGCTCTCAAAAGCTTGCTATTACCATGGAAAATCCCACTTTCCTTAGAAGTTTCTAGCCTTCCTGGTTTATATATATTTTTAAAACTTTACAGGTTCAGCCTACAACTTAAAAAAAATGGGGGGAAGATTAAAGGAAACTCAAGGCTTTTCCTGTATTGATTCAAGTTCTGTACTGTACGGGAATTGAATACTTTATTATGCCCCTTTTCGGGTAGGAAAAGAGAATTAAGATAAAAGCAGATTAGAGATACATAGGTTAAAGAAATAGAATAAGATAAAAATAGGTTAAAGAATAGAGCAAGATAAGAATAAGGAAATATCCTGTATAAAGTGATTTCTCTAGTAAGGTGTTAATTTTAACGATAGTTCCAATTTTAAATTTGTTTCACAATACTGGATTAGTTTGCAAAGTGTTTCGTGCTTGTGGTGTTCATGAATAAGGCAAGGCTTAAGTAACAGATATTTCAATTTCCTTTTCTCTTGTTGGTTTTATCTCAAGTCTCAAAAGTTCTGTTTAATACTAGATTATTTTTTGTCAAAGGTCATGTATCGACAATTCTCTCATACCTTTGGACATACAATTTTGAAGAATCTCCAGTATAAATCTTTTCCCTTTTTGATTGCTTTCCCAATTATTTACTGTTTATCTCTGTGCTGATATCAATATGCAAATAAGGAAGCTTATTTACTCTAGCACATAATACTACAGATTAATTTTTTTCCCAAACAATTAACATTAACTTTGTTGGCTTTGAATTAAAAAGTTTCTACATCTTTTTCACTGAGAATAGAGGAAGTATTTTATTTCCTATAAACAGCACAACACTGTCTGACAAAACTTTCACTAAACCTTCTGAATAAATAGCTGTCCCTTTTCTGCTGTCACAGTCCAGTTGTACTGGGAAAGTATTTTAGAAGTTTTTATGTGCCATGGGAGAAAAATTGGCAGTGTTCTGTAGCACACAGTAAAAATTTCATCACTACTCACAGGGCTATTTTTTCTGTGAGGATCAGACTAACAAGACTTTTTATAGAGAAGTGAGACAGTTTTCTTCAGATAGTACTTTGCTCCCTTTTGGAAGGGACAGTACTAACTTTACTGGTGAAGGATGGGAGAAAAACTACACAATTGACAGAAAATAGCTTTGCTATTCAACAAATGACCAGATCATTACATATATCATACCCAGCAGCCTGTGTTTGTAGAAATAGGGTTTTGTTGGCTCTTTATTCAGAATTCTCCAACTTTCAGTGTGTAATTAAGTACACAATACAACTTCAGATGGGAGTAAATTATGTCCTCTTCAATACCAGCACCTACATCCATGATCATTCCTCATCCTGCTTACTGTGTACACGGGATGCCTTGACCTTGGGCATGGCATACCTTATCCAGCTCTAGAGGAAAATATTTTGACTTCCAGCTATGTGTTAACATCCTCTCCCTGAAAACTGTCATCTGCACCAGTCTGTTTGCTGCTACCTGCTTCACTTCAGTGATCATTAATAAGTTATCTTGAACAATTCAAAGGTGGTAGCCTGCTGTGAAGGATCTGTAAGTGCCAGCAGCTGCTTGTGTCAGTGTGCCCAGAACTATCCCAACCTGCCCAGGCTGCATTTTACACAGACTTACTTATAATCCATCCATAGAGGCAAGATCAGAACAATATATCCCTCATATCTGGTTTCAGGGTACAATCATATGGCCATAAGGAAAAGGTGCATTTTTGCCCTCTGACTTTGCTACCAGTTTGCAGATGGGACTCAGCTTCAGCTGGCAAAGGAGAGTGGGAGTGCAGAGCCAACAGAGGCAGCTGTGGGGAATGGAGGAGCCAGAGCCTGAAGCATCTCAGGCAGAGTGCAGCTTAAAACACAAACCTCAGCTTAAAACACTGACCACCCTGTAGCTGGATGGTCAGTGACCACGTGGTGGAAAACAGGGTTTCACCAATGCTACAACTCACCAGCCTTCTCTGATAAAATTGAGAGAGGAAGTTTTCTCTTGTTCTTTGACATTGTTACGGGCATCTGACCTACAGAGGGCATTTTAGGTCCCACACCTGGGCTGGACCTGATAAGTGCTGGAGCTTTTACTGGCAGAGGGGAAGGTTCAGCTGTTTCCCTATACTCTGCACTTCCCCTAGGCTGGCTCTGAGCCACCTTCTGTTCAGAATGAGCTTGTTTACTTTTAGCCTTCCATAGCATTACTCTGCATTTTGAAGACTTCCCTGGGAATCTAAAAAGTTGAGTGATGTTACTGGTTAACTTGCAGGCTTCTTACTCTTCTATTAGAACTGTCAGGGAAAAGTTAGGATAAAAACCCTGTGTAAGTCAGCCTTAAATACTGAATTACTAATATTCTAGGTAAGTATTATCTGTTATTATCCTATTACCTCTAGAAAATTAAACTTCACAATGACTCAATTTTGCAAGAGCTAGAAAGGAAACAGTTTGTGGAAAGGATTATATAGCCTTATATACAGCACATCTAAAAATGCCTTTTTTTAAATTCCTCTGAAAGCCAAACTCAAAATTTTCTCCCCTGCTTCACATGAAGATAAAATCTTAGTGATTAACACCTGAGATAAAACTTTATATGAGCAAGACATAAATAGCAGTGTTTTCAAAGCTTCACTAAATTAGTTTACAGTTTTATTAAAGGAGGTATTTCCATCCCAAAACTCTGCTCTATAGCCTGTAGGAAGCATCACAATCTGCAGAGAAAGTAACAGTTTTAGCATTCTATTTGTAATCATGAGAAAACAAATTAATATTGGATTTTGTTATTGTCAAGAGCAGCAGCATCTAGAAATGTGTATCAGTACACAAACCAGTTTTCAGTTTCTTGTGTGCTCATGCAATTTAATGGGGATGTTATTTCAGAAACCAAAGTTACTTTGTACAAAAATAATTGCTTATGTTTGAGCTGAGACCAGTCATTAGTTGTCATTTAGTTGTTATAGCCATTAATCAAAAAATCACTTGTGCTTCACTGTACAAGTGGACTGTTACGTAAAGAAGCAAGCAGAGCTATTCTTTTCTTCCTCTCAAGATTAAACAACTAACAAAACAGAAACACTTTTTCATGGTATGTACTGATAAGTATGACTTCAGCAAGTGGTAAGCAGCATGCTATAAAGTGTAGCTTTGTATCTTGGAAAACAAACCTTTTTTGCAGGTAATGGTGTTCACTATAAAACCAACGTCCAGTATGTAGTTTGTAGTACACCCTAGTTTTATATGCAGAACAAAAGGAAGTGTAATACCTTCAAAATAACAAATTGGTTAAAAATATCCCATAATGCAACCTACCTGACATAACTGAGCAAGGCAGCATTGATGTAAAGATTCAACTGAAAATCAGTATTTTTATATAGCTGTTATTGCATTTATTTATAACTGTTTCTTTTTTTTGGTAATGACTTATCCTTATTTCTCCTATAAGCCCACCCACTCTTTTCTATTAACTTATACCCTTACAGGTATATAAAAAGAAAGTGTTTGGGAGGCTTGGAGATATCAATCTGAAGATGACTGAGCAGGAGAAAGAATTTGAAAGGAAGACTGCTCAGTATGAGCAAGAAAAGAAGCACCTGCAGCGTCTGCTGCAAGACAAACAGGAAACTCTCAATGAAGTGCTGGAGCAAAACAGGTGAGTGAGGCACAGCCAGGAGCAATCCAAGTAGGTCTGACAGGTAAAGGGACAGGGAGAAGCACCTGCACACAGCCACCAGCATTTGCTTTCCAGCACAGCCTCCTGTGGTATTTTTTGGGTTGCTTTCCTCACTCATTTTAGCTCTACTGGGAATACTGAAACCCTGCTCATGATCCCCAGCTCCTAGAAAGATCTTTTGAAGGAGGAATTTATTCTACATGGCTACTGCTGTTCTTAAGACTTCTTGAGAAGGATATCAGTCTGAGAAGGATACCAATCTGAGTGTATCTTTGATAATTTGAAAGGATTCTGTAAATCAAGATATATATTATTTTATTTGATTAGCATCTTCTGCTAAAGGCTGAACACTTTCCCATTCACACCCCTCAACAGTTTTCAGAATAGTAGGAAATGAAGGGAATCTAATGAGTACACCAAAGATCTGTTTTCTTTTGAATCTGTCTTACTGATCTATTCATAAGTGACTTAGATTGGTTATGTGCAAAATAGAGTGAAGAAAAATTAACAGGTAATGAAATCAGATTTATAGAAGATTATTACTGCACTGTTGAAATATCCTTTAAATACAGAGTCCTTTAAAGCTTCATAGCACATTCACATTATTAGTATAAAAAAAAAACTGTTCACAACTGAAGAAAAGTAATAAGCAGTCATTTCTCAATTCATCATTGCCATTGTGAAATAATAGATTTAAATAGATTTTAACAAAGAATAGAAAAACAGGGCTTGGTATCATCTACCTTTTATCAGCATGGTCCCTCTCAGTTACTTTATACAGTGCAATTAAACAGGTGTAAGTAGCAGAATTGTGCAATGAACATTCCATTAATCTCTGAAATCTGCATTAAAAACCTGATTGAAGTGATTCACATTTCTCTGGAAATAGTTATTTAGGATTTTTAACTAATTAAATGACTTTCATATCTCTGGGCTCATGTTACAATTGTTTTCTGTAGAGAACAACAATTAAATAAAGAGGGTTTTTTTTTTCAAGGTAGGATAGAGCATAGTTTGAAGTCCCACAATATGGATCATTCAAAATTTACCCTTCTAGGCCCAAAGCAGGCAAATTAGATGATGTGACACAGACGTGTAAAATAATTAATTGCACTTTCCATACAGTATACTAGATGACTTTTACCTTTTCAGTTTAAATTAATTCATTTTTTTCTTCAGTAAACACACACAATACTTGCAACTACCTTTTAAGAAACAAGATCTGCACCTGGAACTACACCACCCTAGTCCATTTAGCTGTATGGTGATGAGGAAAAGTGGTTTATTGAAACAAGCCCAAGAAACCCACCAAGACATGTCTTTCATTTTGGTAGTCTCCAACATTATTGAACGGTGTAAAAAATGACTGCTTGATACTGATGGTAGTTAAATCTTAACAGTGATTATTAGACTATAATATAATGAACACAATTCTAAAAGTGATAAAGAATTTTTATGGTCATCTTCCAAGTAGTGTTTTGGTTAACCTCATGAGTCACTATTTTTCTTTGATTACTATGTAAAAAAATGTAGATTCAAATAAATAAAATGTTACTGAGAAGTCAGCTGAATTCTACACCTATATAAGAAATAATAAGTTTTTATGCTTATGAAACAAAATCAATAAAACCAACTAACACCATGGCTGATACTGTTCATATGAACTAGTTTCTTCATATTCCATTATTGTTATTAAGTACTGCAATATAAAGTAATTTCCCAAGGTAATCCAAATATGTATCTACTCTTTTATGTCTATCAGCCAGAAATGAAATATGTAATTTGGTCAGCTTTGTGTATTTCTGATTTTACAGGGCTTATTATTTTCTCCCTCCCTTCCCTCCACACAGTCACAGGAATAAGGCAGAGAAAAATATTTGTGGTTCAGATGTTGCTCATCATCTGTAGCTTGGCAGCCAAAGTCACTGGTGCTAGGAGAGTACCAAACATTTGGATTTATTGTGACTAGCTGTGTTTACAGAGTAGATTTTTGGTCCAGAATATTGTCCAGCTGATATGCCTACATGGACATTAAGATTAGTGCATACTTAGTGCAAGAATAAATACTTATTCTCTAATTTCTAACTTATTCTCTAATTTCACTGTTAGGTAATGAAATCAGAGTAGCATGCCACATTTTAAACGGAAAAGCCAGTTTACTTCAAAATCTGCCTGAAGGTGTGATGAATCACTGTAAGCAGGTGAAGACAGGGAACTCTTTCATATCATTTATTTTGCTCATGCATTTAGTTTAATCATAGGGAGTTTGGAAATTGGGCCAAGTCCGACTTAGCTACCACCATGAAATTCTTTATCATAAAAAACCATACTGTACCTATTTGTTGCTGGTAAGTTTTCTTGTAAAGCAAAGGAGGAACCCACTTCAGATCTGGAAACAGCACTGTTCTTTCAGTGAGACCCTGCACAGACAGAAGCAGGATCTGCACAGGAGCACAGCACACCTGAGTGGTGGCAGGTCCCAGCACATTGCACAGCCCCTGCATGCCCAGAGGCAGAGCTGCTGCAGTCACAGCATGGTCAAAAGTAATGCATGTGTAGACAAAGAGATGTATTCATGTGCTGCTTCTCTCTGTTTTTAACAAATCTGCATCCAAACTAGCATGGGCTTTCATAAAATGTCACAGAGGTGACCTGCCTTTGAAATTTTCTCCCCTCCTGCATTCTTTCACCTCATATCAAAAGTCAGGAGTTCACTTCTTATCCATTGCCTCCAAGGGGTGAGAATTTTTCTGCTTGGTTTTCAAAAAGAAGCACATATAGATATAGTTGTACTTTTGATAAATAAAAGCTTTTAAAGATATGCAGATTTCCCTTCCTGGAAGCTGCTCTGTAGAACCTTCTCATTAATTACAGCTGATAAATAAAAGCTTTTAAAGATATGCAGATTTCCCTTCCTGGAAGCTGCTCTGTAGAACCTTCTCAATAATTACAGCTGATAAATAAAAGCTTTTAAAGATATGCACATTTCTCTTCCTGGAAGGTGCTCTGTAGAGCCTTCTCATTAACTACAGCTGATAAATAAAAGCTTTTAAAGATAGGCAGATTTCCCTTTCTGGAAGCTGCTCTGTAGAGCCTTATCACTATTTTTATTTTAATATTTTAGTGTTATTACTACCCTTTGCCAGACAATATAGCAAATTCACAGCAACCTTTCACCTAAAGCAACAGTATTTTGTTCTTCAGGGCAGCTGATAATGGCATCTTTATTTGTCACTGAATAACCTGGAGAGATATCAATATCACCTTTCCGTAAGGAAGCTGTCTGAGACACAAACAAAGTTCATGATGTGATCCTAGGGTAAAAAAACAAGTTCATAAATGTTTCCAGAATGTAGATTTGAAAGTGCATTAAACTGTCCTTGGAAGAGGGTCAACAGCAGAAAAGCTTTGCAGTTGTGCATAGGCAAGTGGGAGGTGCTGTCTTACCTCTGAGGTGACATATGAAATTTTAACCATAATAAAAACTCTTGATCTTTGTGACAAGGAGAATATTTAAATAAACTGTTACAGGATAGATGAAAATGAATTCTTGAGCCAGCCCAAATAATATTCTGATTAAGAATTGATTCTGAGATTAAGGCTGAATGAATTTAGTTCAATGAGGGCAGAAAACTGTCTTTTTGAAAGAAGGATCTGCTTTCAGAATCTACTAGTAATTTTTTCATCTTCAAATATCAGTGGGGCATTGGCATTTTGCTTACTCTCAACAAGTTATAAAATCCTACGTTTTGGCTAGGTTAGGTGTTGAATGAAATTTTTATTTTTACTCATTAATAATAGCCTACATTAATAAGAAATTAATGCCTTTTGTCTAAAGACATCTGGAAATATAGATGAAATATTTAGATATGTATCTAAACTGAGCGTGTATCTAGTTTTAAATGCCAAATGGCAAAGGCTTGTGTTTTAAGAGGCAGACCAGCTGTAGAGGCAAGGAAATTTTGGTGTTGAGAAAAATGTAGAGAGCATCCTCAGCTGTAGTAACCAAGCTGCTCTGTAATCCAAATTCCTGAAGGGAAGGGAGGTTGTGACTGGCAAGAAGACACCCTCTCCCCAACCCATTCTGCTGGATGCATTTTTAAATTTCCATTAGGTCAAAATTTTCAAACTTGTGTAACTACACTTGGGATGCCACTGCTTCTTCTCAGATGCTGGCCTGGAAAGCAGCTGAGCTGTGCAGCAGTCTGTTGTGCCACACTGAAAAGCCTTGCTGTGACTGCAGCATGCTGTGTGTGCAGCAGGGGCAGCTGCACTGCTCTTTCTTGGGCAGCTCTGACTGCTCATCCCAAAGCCAAGCCAGTTAGCACTCTCTGGCTCTGCATCTCTCAGCTCTGTTTAAAAATTACTCCTCCAAGAAGAGTTCAGATAAACCTCTAAAGGCATCTGTTTTCTTGCTACTGAAGTAATTTTAACCATGAGGACACTTTTAAACTCACCTCTGCAATTTTATTTTTTTTTTTTCTAAAATCAATGCAGTTGCCATTAAACTGAATGTACTGGCTGAAAATGTTAATCCTATTTGTCAGGCATACTGACAGCATTAAAGTATACTTCAGGACTTGCAGATCTTTAGTTTCATAATCTTACTTCCAATATTCTGTGCCTCAGGCTCGTGCAAGCATTAACAATGAAACAACCTTAAAAAGCCAAAGTCTCAAAATTAGAAATTAGCAGATGTAATAAACCCTGGGTAATGGTCTGTGCTACAGTAATGATAAATGAGATTAAGCTCTCCTGTGTTAATTGTCAAACATAAAAGTGCTGTGCACAGTGCCTGAAGACTCCTATTGGAGACAAGGGACAACAGAGAACAGGGTGTGTGCCTATCAAGATACACAAGTTCACTTAAAAACAAGATGCTGAAAATGTTGCAAGATCACAATACAGAGGTCAGTCAATGAGTGAAACAGGACTGCCAGTTGGGAGAGTTCAGTCCTGAGATGTATGTGCCTCACATCTCCCCCAAATGTAGGCTGAGGATAATGGTAAATGCCATTGTGTAAAGCATTTTGAAGCATATTCTGAGCACTGGTAGTATTAGACAATCTTATCCCATCTCCAGGAGAAGTATACTTCATGAGAACAAAGTCACCTACAGTTCTGGTGTTTCAAAAATGAGAGATTGCTTCTTATTGGCTTTGTATTGACTTGGCAGAAATGGAAGGGCCCAACTCATTAACTGTGGTGCTCATGTTCTTGGGCAGAGTCTTGAACTATTGGACTGTACTGCTTTCACCTGCCACTTTCTGCTTTAATTCCATTCTCAATGGCTACTGATACTCTCCAGCACAGAAGTTCATTCCAAGCACTATGTACAAGAATAATCTTAAGCTCTTATCTATAAGGTTTTGTTTTGTCTTCCATCTGTATATCCAGTCACAGGGTGAAACACAAACTGAGCTGCTGCTATGGCTGGGCCACTTTTCAGCACTTCATTCTCAGTGTTATTGACCACAAAGGATTCTGTAAGATGTACTGATTATGTATTTTATAGTGTACACCCTTTGCCTGCAATATAGACTGTAGCATTTAATCTCAACACATTTATGTTCTGCACTGATTTTTTTTTTCTCATTTTTAGAGCCTGGTATTGGGGACAGTTTGTGTAGAAGGCTAGCTCTATTCAGTGCTTCAGGCAGTGCCCTCAAGGAGACTCTGTCAGTCTCTAGTATTAAAATAGGTGTGCTCATTTTCCATGCAACAGCTATGCTCTCCACATCAATTGATCTTCATTTCCTTATTACTTTATATTTTGACATACACTAGGAGTCAAAAGGAAACCCAAGCTCTTGGGCTTTGTCTGCCTTCTAAACTGATACCAGTTTTGTTTGACTCCCACAAAGATGGATTAGCTGAGCACAGAGTCTGATCAGAGCCCTGGGGCCTCAGAGTGAGGAGCACAGTGCTCTGGGCAGGAGGGGCAGTGTTATGTGGGAAGCAGAGCTGTGCTCACAAGGGAGCCTGAGCCACTGGAGAGTGGCAGTCACAGTATTTGGGTCTCACATGCACTGCTCTATGTGCAGGCTTAATCCAACTTCTTACATGGATCCAATAATGGGTAGTTTTACATGGGTAATTTTCTGGTCATAGTCTATTTAGCATTACATTTAATCAGCTATTAAAGCTACTTTGCAGCTTTTTCAAAAACAAAATAGGAAGGAATTTCAATCAATAATTTCAAGCATGCAAATACAGGCCATTTCTAATTTGCTTATCCACATACTGTAATTCTGTATTGCTGTTAAAGTTGGGATTTCTCTTCATTTTTTTCCTAGGAAAACAGAAGGGGAACTTGAAATCATGTGGGAATCCACGGCCAAAGAAAACAGGAGAATGAGAGAACTCTTACATAAATCCCTGAGGAAGAACAACATGCAGAATGCTGTCACAGTTCGTGAACCACACTTTCAGAAGGACCTAATTTATGGACATGATTTTAGCTATTGTGATGTGAAAACTTCATCCCCTACTGAAAATGAAATTCAGCAAGAATGTCAGTGATAAGAATCTGCATCTCATCCAAGAAGAGAACTTGGTGCCTGAATTTGACTTTTTCAGCAACACAGGGTGTAAAGAAATGTTTACTGTCTTCAATATTACTGTATTTTTAAGGTCATCAAAATGACAACAGCATATTCTTGTACTGTGAATAATGTAAATCTAGCCTAAAATATTACTTTGCTATTTGAAGAAAAGGCTATTCCTTCTTAAGACAAAACGTAGTACAGCTTTAAGTTAACATGTAAAGACAAGTAGCTAGTTAACAGGATAAACAGCTGGTAAAGTTTGGTGTTTAGCACTGGTAAGCTTGGTGTTTGACACACCATGCCACAAAACAAGTGAACAGCAAGACAGTGCTTGTTAAAATTAAAAGGACAAGTTTCAGTAAATTCTCCCTAAAATGCCAGGTGGAGTGTAATCCAAGTTGAAAAAGAAAGTGTGGCTTGTACTTTTTCTCATGAGGAAGCATCTTGACTTCCTAAAGTGCAAGGATGTCCTTACACTAGGTCGTGTGCCAAAAATCTTGTCATCTCAAGGACAGAGAAAAATTTGACTGTGGAGCAGACAAGACTGAAACATCCTCATGACAACTGCTAGTGCCTGAATGCACAACTGTCCACTGTGTAGATTTATAGTATCTCTGGGAAAGCTCCTACCATTTTTTGGTTTGCCAAGGGGACGAGCTGCTGGCACAGGATGCAGCTCTCCTCCAGATTGTTTTGTTCATCCTGCTTTAGCTTCAGTGGCTTCAAAAGCCACCTGCAGTACTCTCTGAAGCAGTGGTTATTGTATATGCCTTTAGATTATTGACTTGTATTTGTCTTAGTTTTTAGATTTGTTCATTTTTCATAATATTGCACATCAACTTTGTAGTAGTATGTATTACTACAATATGACTTTATTTTGGATTTACATATAACTTGCTGGATCAGCTTTTTGGTTTTGCTTCATTTTCATAACAAAATGTAAATGGTACCAAAAAACTGTAACAATACAAAAAACTTGTAACTATCATAGTTGTGTAGTATTAGAAATAATGAATAATTTCAGCTTTTGAAATGAAATGAAATTAAATGAAGAAAGAAAAGAAAAGAAATATATAATGCTTGTGTCAAGAAGGGTTCCTGCAGTGTTTTCCTTCAGGGTAAGGCCATAACTCAGCAGAATGGCTTTATTCAGGAGAGGCTGGGGACAGCACTTCCTATCACAGCATGATGTTCAGGGACAGATAGATGTACAGCTTTCATAGCCAGCTTCTGCAGTACAGTGCAAAGATTAAAATCTACTTTCAAGGTACTTTTTCTACTTTCTCTAAGTGCACTGAGATTATTCTGCCAAGCTTTCAAAGCACTGGCAGAATAATCTCAGTGCACTCAGATACTACCCTGATTATAGGAAACCACCAAAGTAGCTAAGTCATATATGCAGTGAGATTTTAGGATGTACTTTAATGACTTCCCCTTAATTGGAATAAAATGAGTACAACAACCTTTCCAGTTCATCAAGATGCAACTTCAGCATGCCTGAGTCTTTAGGACACTGATGAGCAGAACTACTCTCTTAACAGCACACTATCTTTTGGTCTCTGCCCAGAGACTTAACAAGAGCTGCACCTTTGAATCCTTTCATTCTCCTGGCTTTTTCAACTTGATTGTTTTAGGACTTTATGCCTCAACATAACAACCAAAACTATTTTTAAGCACAGTTTTAAATAACTTCATTAATATGTGAAATTGTCATGGGGGTGGTCTATCACTAAACCAGTTCTGTCCCCTCTCTTCCTTGAATTTGAAAAAAAAAAAACTAATTTGAAATGTCAGGTCTGAAGTGCCTCTTCAGGTAAGTTAGACAGGCATACACACTCCTCTCATTTCCACACAAGCTCCAATGTGCAGGTGTACAGACTCTGGAAGAGCATCAAACATGGCTACACCCACAGCTTTTCACCTTTTTAAAGGCAGGTTTGGAAAATGAAGCCTTTCATGTCATATTTTTTTAACATAAGCATCTCTGAATGTGCAAGTACAATCTCAGAACTGATTTAATATTTACAATATTGCCCTCATCTGGTTTTAATTGGCCTTTTGAGTCTCTTTTAAGTGTTTGTAAAAATAAGCACCTTCACAAGGAAAAGCTATTGTATTGGCAATTCCTTAGGAACAGAAGCAAGATTTTCAAAACTCAATATTGGCCTCTTAGAAGTTATTAACATCATCTAGACTGAGTACAGCTATAAAAAAAGAGAGCAGGAAAATGCATGTGAAATCAGCCAAGGGCTACAATATCAAGATAGGATCTGATCTGTGATCTTAACACCCTTTGCAAATCTTTGACACTTTTTTGACGGCAAGGGATGTTGTGCTTTTACTTAGATGAAAAAGCACTCACTGTGCTACACTGTACCTGCATCTGCTGACTGCTGCTTTTTGCATTTACATTGATCCAACAGGAAAACCCTTCTGCCATCTCCTGCAAAAAGCTATTCAGCTGATTGGTACTGAGGTGACAGACAGCTCCACCCACCTGGCCTCAGCCTGAAAAAGAGTTCTGTTGTTTATGCACTGTACAGCTACAGCCATCAAAGCCATCAAATAGTTTTCTCCTCATTTGGTATCTTATCACCCAAGGAGTTCAACACCATAAAAATACTTGTTTCCACCTGCAGGTTTAGTCTGAATGGAGTTTCTATGGCCGCTTCTAATTGCTTTTCTATTAAAAAAAAAAAAAAAAA
>VWYO01027054.1:0-14565 GCA_013400275.1 Rhadina sibilatrix
GGAGGGACAGTAATGAATGTGGTGTTCTTCCAAGGCACAATAAACATTTTCATATTGCTACAGGCAAGACAGAAAGGGCTGAAGCGTTAGAATTGTCAAGGTCAGGTATAAGAAAACTAGGGAAAGGTTTACTATTCTACAGCATTTTAAAACTTTTTTCTAGTACAGTAAGAATTTTTTTTTTTTTAAGAGGTATTTTAATTCATGAAATAACCCTCTCCTCTAGGTCAATTTCCAGTCAGGAGAGCTACTGAACTTGGTTAAAAGCAAATACAAAACAGATATGCTGCAGAGGAAATAACCCATAGGAAAACAGAGCATGCAACCCTCAGGTCAGAGAACAATGATGTATTTTCCCCTCCACTACTGTGAACGAAGTAGAGCATCACCTGACAGAAACCAGGGTGTCTTTTAGGGGAAGAAGAAAGGAAAGTACCTACATGACATCTGCTACACCTTCCCCCCCAGGAGGCCCTAATGTTTGTAGCTTCATATACTTAGAAACAATGTCACGGCCTACTCTGCCTTTCTAGAACATCCTTACCTTTTTCCTTTTACATTTTAAATGATACATGTCTTTTCCTTTCTGTACATTCCTATAAAGACAGGCTGAGAGACTTGGGGTTGTTCAACCTGGGGAAGGCTCTGGGGAGACCCTACAGCACCTGACAGTACCTAAAGTGGGTCTGCATGAGAGCTGGAGAGGGGCTCGTACAAGGGCATGTAGTGACCAGACAAGGGGGAACGGCTTTAAAATGAAAGAGGCTTGCTTTGGATTAGATATTAGGAAGAAACTCTTTACTATCAGAGTGCTGAGATGTCGATTGTCCAGAGAAGCTGTGCCTGCTTTATCCCTGGAAGTGTTCAAGGCCAGGCTGGATGGGGATTTTAAGCAAACTGGTCTACTGGAAAGTGTCCCTGTCCATAGCAGACGAGTTGGAACTAGATGGTCTTCGAAGTTCCTTCCAACCCAAATGATTCTGTGATTCAATTTCAGCTCCTCCGTTTAGAACATTTTGTGTTTGTTTCTGCATTAAAACATAGCACAGACTATATGCACAAGTTTACTTAGCAGGCTCTTCACGATTGAAACTGTGGCACAAAAACCATCAGGAAGCTCTCAAACACATTCTACCATGTGAAGATCCATGCTACATAAATCAGTCAGCACAAAGAATAGAAAAAAAGCCAGAGTAAGAACAATTCTCAACAGCTCTGTCCTAACAATAGACTAGGATTACTTTGTTTTTATACAAAGGCAGTAAAAATATAATTTATTCATACCTGTTACAGCAAGAAGGGCACCAAAGATTTTAATCAAAGCTAGAACAAAGGATATGCCAAAATACCCAGTCAGGGAGAAAAGGAATGCATAACCGTAAGTCTGAACTGGATGCTGCAACAATAAAAAAAAGCCGGTTAGGAAAATGTAAAACAAACCCTGAGGTATTGCAAAATGACATAAAACTACAGACTTTAATCAACTGCTTGAGCAATAATAAGCTGTTCAACAATGCATTCATGCAAAAATCCTTACTTAATTTTAGTTAAATAATGGAAAAATAATTATGAAATTATAAGCTCATAAGTCTGGTCCTATGATTTTGTTGCTTTTTAAAACATTACCCTATCTTACACATAAAAGACTGGAAAAACTTGCTTACTGTATGAATTATACAAGTTAACTTGTTTACATGATGAAAACAGAACTTTAGAGAGAGAAGTGATGAGATTTTCTAAATCATACAGAGCAAGATTTTCCAATGAGGTTCTTCATAGAAAAAGGGAAATCTTTATACCTACCTTTGAGCAAAATGTTACTGCAGGGCTTAATCCACTAGTGCATGTTAATCCAAACAAAATATACACAAAACCTATTGAATAGGAATACAAAACCTAGAATAGTGTAAGAGAAAAGAATTACTAGGTGATACTATACAAAAGGACAAAATTAAATCCTTTCAGATGCTTGGCCCTATTAATATGCTCAGCTCAGCTCCTCAGAGCTGAATTTGCAGCATTTGATGATATTTTTACTAGCATTTATAGAATAGTTGATGTACAGTGAAAAGTCTACAATACATGTTAGACATATTTTTCCTAGCCACAGCAAGACAAAAGAAGTTTGGAAAGCCAGTCAGCTAATAATATCCTGAGGTCAGTGTCAAGCGCAGTAAATCCTTCCAGTTCAGGTTTTCACAGCCTAAATAAGACTCCCCACAACTATGCAATTTAATAGTCTGAAGAACACATTACACATCCTTCATTACCTGCTACTTATCCAGCACAGTTCAGATCTGTATTACATTAAATGTGCAAAGGGTAGCACAGAATCGCCATGGACTGCCAGAAGTGTCACCTAAGTTTCATCTGTGTCACTTCTGTTCACATGCATGGCGTACGCACACGATGGTTATGGCATACAGGAGTTTCAAATATGGCCAGCTCAGTGCTCAGAACACTCAGGAAACAGGTAAGCCCTTTATTTTGTCTGCACCCTTACTCAATTCATAGCTGCACTGAGCAACAAAGCAATCTTCATCTATCCTTTCCCATGTTGAACCAACAGAAGTAGAAACTGGAACTGTCCATCCATCCACCCATCCATCCGCCCATGCAGCTGGAGGCATTCAGCTGCTTGGACAACATTTAGTAGCCTTTTCTTGTGAAAAAGGGAATGAGTCAACAGAACTATTCTACACAATGCCGCCTAGAACGTGCTGATCTACTATGCTCTCAACACCCAATGTCTTGTTATATCTCAGTTATTGGAAAAAATCTATTAAAAATTGATATTGCTGCTCTAGAATAAAGAAGGATGCATATACACATTTAAAGAGCATACCTGCTTTCAAACACTTAAAAACCAATGATTTGATCCTCAGAGGTTTTACTTGACACTGTTTATACACACAGAAGTCAGTTCCTACTTCTTCACTTGCCTCTGCATCCAGCTTGTCTCCTTAAGTACCCAAAGACTTCACTTTTCCCAAGCAAGAATAAGCACCACATTCCTGTTTCCTTGTTAGGCAGTGTAACACACGACACACACGACACTTCCACAGAATGACACAAAAGGCAAAAATCAGCTATAACCTTCCAGAACAGCTGCTACTATTTAACCCACAAGACATCTTTCCCCTTCTCAAAATTGCTTAAATCCAGGGCAATTTCCAAATCTGACAGAGTAAGAGAGATCCTGTGGGTGACAGGTCCCTTTATTATTCAATTTTCTTTCCAGATCACTGTCCATTAAACATTATCTCCAATTCAGATTCAATTTTTACCCACAGTCTCAAGTATAGAAAATGATTTCCAAAATTCTGCTTGTACTTCTGTACTGAATTCTCTGAACAAAATATTGAAGTGCAATGTCTAAACCATAAACAAACAAAATCTTTATATTCTAAACCACTACACTCTACAAATAGTATGAGTATACAGTATGAAGATCAACATTTGTCAGACTAATGCAGAATAAAAAGCAAAGTCCTGGAGAGAGCAAGTGTTTTGTAGGTAAGGCAGTAACAACCATCACAAACAAAGTGGGCAAGAAAACAGCAACAGATTGTACTTTAGTTTGAATTTTGGAAATGACAGCTATAGAAGGCTGCACCAGTTCATGTAGCTAAATCTCTGCCCTCAGCAGCAGTCAACAATGAGCACTAAGAAAACGTACAAGAGTAAAAACAAGAATACAGTGATACTTTTAGTTATATATTCTTCCACTTTGCAGAAGCTTGTAGCTCAAACTTCTTGAACCATCCTAAATCACTTCTAGCCTTAAATGAAGATTCCTTCTAACTTTTTCTCCACTTATGAAGCTATTCTCATGAGAAACTCAATTTTTCTAGCTAAATGTCAAATACATGACAAATATAGAAAATGTCAAATATGTAAAATAAACTTCAGTAACTTTTTACCGGTGGCATATTCATGTCATGCCTTTTATAGTAAAAATCTTACTTGTATTTACTCTACTTCAGAGAAAAATACACCAAATTCAAACAAGTTTTGTCTAAAAAGAAAAATAACCTCAGACCATATGAACAGATAATCCACATTCCAAGTAAGTATATAGAAAATACTGAGCAAGACATTTTCAAAATGATGCATTTCACTGAATCAGGAACAAAAATATTCACCCAGAATTTTACAGATTTCAAAAGATTTTAAAAAACCTGCCTTTAAAGTGCTAGCACACTCCAGAATATAAAACATAGCAAGTAAGAAAAGAAACATGTTCCATGTAACACATGCTCAACTATACCAAAAGAACAAGGTGTATTTTTCAGAGATTAAGTGCATGATCATACAAAAAGCACTACGTTGATCTCAGGCCTGAAGGGTAGACAATGGAATTGCTGACAGAAATGAGTATTTCTGTAGCTGCAATATACATCTGAAGTTGCACACAGAAAGCAGCACCCTTGAAAAGTCAAAAAATGAAGCAGAAAAATCAGCAGAAGTCCTCAGACAAACAGGAAACACCATAAACAGTACACCAAGAGCTTTTCCTTTCATAAGCAAGAGAAAAGCACATTAAGTCCCATGCTTTGTCAATGTAGGCCTTGCCTATGATTAAACATGTTCTTTTAAAATTGCAAATGTGGTATTTACCATTTCTGAATTAGAACCATTGTGCAACTTCATAGCTTTTTCCTGTACATTTCCTATAACTGCATCTGCACAGAGGGCAAGGGATATTAGGACCACACCTATTAAAACAAACAAACAAACAAACAAATACCTCTTCAGAATATTCACCAGTAAAACGGTGACAAAAAGTCCAAGGAATAGAAAAATAATAACCACCCCTCCCCTATAATATATCCTGAACGTCAGCAAACATATTTCATGACACCAGTACAAAGCAGTGCCTACCTCCATTCTCTCTCCACCAACTAACCCCTGAGCACTGTGTCTCTGAGCCTGATGGCAATATCTGGACATTGCTATAAAGAAGCCAGCTGTAGTTTTTGTAGTAATAAGAGTGACAGCAGTTGCAGTTAGTTAATGAAAATAAATAACCAGAGAAAATATTCTTTTTGATTAGTTAATCCCACATTATTTTTTTCCTGACAAAGGCAAACAGAAATGTTAGATGTAATGGTAAAACAAATGCAGGAGGATTGACAGCAGAAATCTTTCATTACTGAAACATTAATTTAAAAAAACACTGCTGTTCAGGCACAAACCCCATGGTTTTAGGTTACCATTTATGCTCACAACCAAGTCACTACACAGTCACTTCTGTAATCAACTGTCCAATAACAAAATATAATTCCACTCATGTCAGTCACAGTTCACTTCCCAACCTATGAACTTTCATGACTGTTGTATTTAATGATGAACACAGGTTGAAAAACCACTTTTCCTAAGTATACAACATTACAGAAGATACTAATCATCAAAATGCAAATCAAAACCTGCTCTATTATTGGTTCCTTAAAAGATTGACTCAGGGAAGAAACTAGAAGACTAGAAACAAGAAGTGTTTTATTTTCTTGATCCTATGTTCTTACAGTGGTGGAACATTTACCATTATAAAGGCCCATGAAGTTTAAGGTGGTATTTTCTTGGCAAGAACTTCTAAATCAGTGTTTTCAGTTTGGGAACCATTTCCTTTCCGTGGCTAGAATTTCTAGATCTCTTCATCATTCAAAATTGATGTTATTTGTGATAACATGAATAATACTGGTAATATAGATATTATATCTAGACTATAGATAAAAATATAGATATCTCATCTGCATGGATTCAGCTCTGGTCCAAAGACACATTAACAGCTCCAGCTCAGCAATTTCACTCTGTAAAGTGATGGATGCATGTTTTCATGGGCACACTCCATCATGATTCACATTCCAGCTGTGCTTAATGGCCCAGGCATACCACTGGATAAATGCAGGGTTCAGCACTGGACTGAGATGAAAAGGCTACCTGGAACCTGAAGTACCAGTGCACATGGAGAGGAGAAATGTGGGGACAAGAAATATGTTAATCTTACACCCAGTACACGGTTTGGAGTGTGAGGGGAATTGTTCCACACATTGTGGCAGCGCTGAGCAGAAGCAGCAGCAGCAAAGCCATGGATGAGACCAGCAGTGCTGTATTGGATGTAAAGCATGAGTAAAAACAATTGGAAAAAACAGACCCAAATTAGTTCTGAAAGAAATCTGCATGGTAACAGCTCTACACAAATCATTGGAATGAACTCAGGAATTCAGTTATCCATTGTCATTTGATAAAGAAACTCAACGAAGTTTTTAAATCCAAGCAGGTTAAAATTCTTGCTTTGCTCCTGATTTTAGACAGTATTAAAAGGCTAAAATATGAGAACACCTAAAAACTACAGCAAACCTAAGTTACCTGAGTCAGCAGAACCTGACTATTAACATCAGTTAATATAAAGTAAATGGCTCCGAAATGGGAAAATACTTAAAAATTTAACTAGAAAACTAAAATATTTTTAAGTTTTAAAATGTTCCAACGGAATTTTATCGTATTTATTTTAATATATATGTACTGGGGTAAGTCTTTCTTGAGAATACATGAGACATTTCAAACAAAAGGGTGCAGTTTCCAGAAATTTCAGGAACCTAAGACCTTACATTTTGTATAAAGGTCTCTTCTGCCACAGACAGAGCAAAGCTACAATAAAACTTACATTTTCAGTAGGATACCTGAAGGTACTCCAACAAGAACCCAAAACTTCTATCGAATGCTTACTGTAGGAAAACCCAAGCATTTTCTAAAATATAATATGTCTTTACCTGTCAAGTTGAAGTTTGGTGCAACTGTGCTGTCAGCTAAAGTAAACCATATTAATCCAAGGCTCATACATAGGGCAGCAGACACATCTACAATGTTGTAACGTTTTCCTACAAAATAGAAACAGCAAGAATGGATTGTTAGCGCTCTCAGAATTTCATGTTGATCCTGTTTAACAGACTAGAAGACAAAGGACACTTTGTTCCAATGCCACTCTTCTACTTTAACAGAAGACTCAATGCTCTGGTCTTTCACAACCCAACTTAGTTTCCTTTTCAACAGAAATTCCTACTACAGGGGAGGACCCTAGTGGGAAATATCTGATTCTTGTGACCAGCTTTGGTTTGAGTCTACAGTTACAGCACTGACAAAAATCACATACTCTCTGACAAAGCATTCTCATAGCAACTTCAGGACAGCTTAGATGTTTCTTAATACTTTTCCCTCGTACAAGACATTTTGGCTGCTGTTACTGATCAGAAAGAAGTCAATTCCAAACACTAACAGCCAACTTTGGTACTCTGTGAACCCTATGCTGTCATACAGTTTGGGAGAGACAGGTTGTGGAGGGGAATGGAAAAGGAAAGTAAGGACATGAAAAAGCAGGATATCTAACTTGAAATAAGATATTCTTTGCTCAGAAGCTGAACTTTGAACATAAGCTTCCAAGGTAACTTTATTGAACTGAATTTTTTTAACAATACAAAAAAAAAAATAGCTGCTGAGATTACAATACTACTACAACACAATAAAAAGTTTCACAAAGCTTTAGGGAAATACCAGTCACTTTGCAATAAAATGATAAAAAATTACTCCTATTGAAAGGTAGATACTGTGTAGGAATGTACATGTGCAAAGTTGAAATCTCTGAAAATTCATCTGTTTTCAACCAGAAGGCCAGAATTACCAATAGAAATACAGCATTCTAGATTTCACTCCATAATACTTGTCCATGTGCACCTTTACTGACTAAATTTTTGTGTATTGAACTCAAGTTTTTATAATAAAATCTTCTAAATCCAGAAACACTGAAGTATATTTATTCACATAACTATAACCTTTATCTGTTTTTCTCCATATTCCATTTTCTCATCTTGAAATATGCACTATGACTTTAGGATTAGGCAAAGACAGGCAAAATCAGGTGTATTTCTGATTAAATATTCAATCAAAATTTAGGAATTAGTATTTTCAAACAAGAGTAGGGATTTTCTTCACAACTCATGGTTGGATTTGTTTTTCCATTTCAAGTTTTCCATATTGAAATAGTTTAATTCAATATTGAAATTCAATTTCATTCAATATTTCATTCAATATTTCATTCAATATTGAAATTGTTTCATTTATGAAGTGATTTAGTTTAGAAAACAAACTTACAGTTCTTAAAAATTAAGAAAGCTCATGTAAAAATAAAGTTTTTCAAGTGACCTGTCGAATATTTTTCCCTATATTTTCTGTTGGTCTAATTATATTTGTACATTTTCTCAGAAGATGCTTCAGAAATTCACATTTTTCCTACTATAGGAAAAATTCTACCAGCAGAATTAAAATAACTACAGGATTCAATCTATGACTGCCTCCCAAAGAAACAACTTTAAAAAAATCATCTAATAGCAAGACTAACACTTACCTTGTATAAAAACCCCACCTATCATAACTGGAATCAGCTTACAGCACTTGAAGATGACTTGAGTAGGGTAATTCAGATATCCTAAAGAGGTATTTGACAAACCCATAGTTCCGACTGTCAAAAATGCTATTATCATGTAGGTTTTGCCAGGAATTCTACAAAACATAAACATACAAACCTTGGTGTTAAAGACTCATCTAGAGGAGATTTAGCTTGGAAAATTCAGGTAAAGAAATACTTTTGTAACACAACCTCAACGTCTTTCTCACTCAATTTCACTTCATAGAAATTAAAAAATGCACATAAATGTCTGATTTCATATTCCATTTCTTTCAATTACCGCAAATAAAAAGCACAAATACAAGACAATAAAAACTTTATGGCTCATGAAGTAGTCAAGCAGTAATTTTTTAACCTCCTTCTGAGAAAGTATGTTATTTACACAAGAATCAAGACAAAGGTTTCAGGTTATTTGTCAAAGGAAACATGGAAGATTGGTATACCAAGATAACCTAGAACTTAATTCTGTCACAGGTCACTGTGAGAACTTCTTTGGTGAAGTTTTCACGTGAACCTTGACATTTTAAAATGAAGAAAGTTGAAAAAAGTACCATTGTTTTATGAAACTCAATGAAACTAAGAGAGCAGTGATTCAGATACCACAAAGAGAGAGGCTCATTGAACATTTTCAGATGTTTTGTTCACACTTTGATGAAATTATCACCTGACAACAGATGATCCAACAGTTACTTTTGTGCTCACTTTGTAATTTTTTTACAGTTATTGCTCTGCATATGTTCAGCTATCTTTCATGCATACTAACAACCATGCTAGGAACATAAGGAGCTGTCTTGCTGCAATTCTATCTTATCTGTACCTCATTACATGATGTACACATACTCTGAGGCATGCAAGAAAAATTTAAAATTTTAGAAATATAGATTTCTGCATGTCTACAAGAAGATGCCTAGGTTATAGAAAATAGAATGTAAAATATATTTTAGATCTACATTTCCAACACAACTTACTTGAAGAGTCATGCTCTATAAGCATTACCAACTGGTAATAAAATCCCATAACTACTAGTAAGTTCCCAAAAGGTAACTGTGCAATATTATCTGATGCATCTCAAAAAGTCAGGTAACTTGAAATATAAGCCATCAGTGTTCAAAATAAAAGGAGCAATTTATCAAAGTGATGTTGTTTGGCTAAAAAAGAATTTTATAATCTAAAACCAGTATATGCAAAATCATCCAAGGTTGACTGCAGGTAAGGAAGACTAGTTATGCTCAACTAGAACTTAATGGAACTTTAAAATTCATGTACAACATGACAGCCTGTATTCAAGTTTCCAGAGTGCCTCAATAAACAGCAGAGGCTATAGATGGGTAGGAGGCTGAATGGCTACACCGAGCCAGAAAATATCCCATTTCCATGGGATTCAAGACGTCGAAAATCTCCTTGGTCAACTGCAGCAAAAACACAGAACAGTTTTGTGGCAGTGTTGTGAGTGCTGTCTTAAATGAAAACCACAACACTTCAGAGCATCCTTTGAAGCAAACCCACTCAGCCACACTGAGAGAGTGTGCAAGAGAGCAAGCAGAGAGCAGACCTCTGACACTCTCCAAGATGCACAGCATGTTAGAGGAAAACATATTCACTGACAGATGGCTTCATGTGCTGTGAAGTGCTTTGGCTCTATTCTAGATGTGATAACCCCAAGCAACACATACATGAGTCAGTCTCTATCAGCCACCTTAAGGCTACAATATGTTCTGTAAGTGGGACAGTGACAGCAGTCAACAAAACTACTTACAGGTCCGAAATCCAAGTCAGTGCTTCTAAAATACTCTCTTAACATCATCCAGCAAATTCACTTTCTTTTATCTACAGAACTGCTAGCAATGCCTCCCACTAGTCACATTCAAAAACAAGAAGTTAAATTTACCATAAGTATTAAATACTTCTAATTTCATGGACAGTGGGTAAAATGCTTAGAAAAACACATACCTTCTTCTTTTGTCCTGAATCAACTGCAATTCTATTAGTCCAAAAATGGAATAAAATCCAAATTGCACTAAAGTGAGGTACCAACCAAAAGGTTTAAAACCTTCCACTGAAAATATCAATTCCTATAAAAACAAAAACCCACCAAAGTCATGTACATACACCAAAATATTAAATGGACAAAAAATCAACAGACTTTTTTCTTCCATGTACATGCAAATCTAGCCTTTGCAGATGCTGGTTATTAACTAAATTTATCTGCTATATGTAACTTGCAAAGTATTGAAAAAGAAAAGACAATTTAGGTTCTCCAAAATGAAAGAAGAAAATTTACTGTTATTGTAAATACACTAAAATGAATGGATCAGTTCATTAGGGGAATACATTTGATCCATTAATAATTATCTTATATTATAGATGGCTTCCTGCCTGCTTTTTCACTTCATTTACTTCAGTAGACTGTTTTTATTCAGATTTTATAAATATCTCAGGATAAATTTAATACAAATTCTCTCTAACAAACACTCTTATTGATAATTTTCAGCTCTTAGGAATGCACAATTAATATTTTGAGTGCCTACATTAAACAGCACTTGTGAGTTCATAAATTTACATGCTGTAGGAATATTTTAAACCAGAGCAATTTGTTATGGAAAAATACAGACGCTGCATAAAGGCTTACATAGGTGTATTAGTTATAGAAACAAAAGGCTACCTAATATTTGCCTTTTTGAGATTCTGCTTTTAATTACTGATCATGTTCTCTTAACTCTTCTGAAGTAACTTTATGTTAACAACTTTCTCAGCTACTTTTGAAAACTGCATTAGAAACACAATTTTTAACTATCAAGATTTTTAATCACCGCTTTATTGACAATAGTCAATAAATTTAAAAATAATTTTAAAAAGGGAACAGAACTGTAGCTGCTCAAGAGAAGAGAGAAAAGATTAGCAGAACAGTAAATGTTTAACTAAGGTGGCATAAACATTATGATGCTGTTTAACAAACTACCACAGTACATGTTTCAGCTCTGTCCTGAGAGGAGAGAGAAAAATAAGACAACTGTAACTGTACAGTACTCATGGAACTTAGGGACATCTAAAGGCTTCAGATTTAATGAAGACTTTGGTGTATCTTGCACACAGAAGTAAAGGATCAAGTTATGAAAATCCAAGTGATCTAAACTTTACAGGCACATGAACCATAATAGAAGATTAGATTACATATTACTGGCTGTTCTTCAATACTGGAAGGCTGACTTTGCAATAAATATCTAGTTTAAACATCTACACATACTAAAATACACATTATATTATTATGCTACTGGAAAAGAAAAGGGGTAGGAGGAATTGGCCTAAGATAAAAGTTCACAGTATTTACCTGTAAATATCCATAGATTAGATAAAACATAAAAACTCCAGAAACACAGATGAAAAATTGAGCAGGTTTGCTAAATTTGCTGAGATTTATGCCAAGAACTACAACATCATCTACTGATTTGATATGGGGAGACATAGTTTGAGATTTGGAAGGTACACTGATGGAAATGTATTTTCTTGATGAAGTGAATTTCAGATCCATGGTTCCTGGTTCGCTGCATTCGGCGCTATTGTTGTCTTCTGCCTGCTTTTCTCCCTCTGTGTGTTTTCTGTCTGAAAGCTGAAAGAAATGCTCAAGTCAGATGGGACATAACATACAGCCTTCCAACAACAACAGTAAATGAATGTGACAATTATAGGGAAAACTTAAAGGTTTCAAAGTTTTATTGAACTGTTTTTATTCACAAATTTTACTTATCTTTTCTGATGTCCAAAGTTAACATCAGCTAACTTTTTAAACACCAAAGTTAACACCAGAGGCCAACAACACTTTATGAAAGCAGTTTTGCTTCTTTCCTACACACAGCATAGCAAACAAAACAACCAACCAATCAAACCCAAAACACCAGCAACAGAAAACCAGCTTGAGTTTCTCAACAGCTCTAACTGGTCCTATCATGTACTCACAGGAGAGACTGCCTGGGAGAGAAATGATCTCCATGACCAACTCACAGTGAAAGAACTGGTACTGAAGCACTGTGGCTCTGCCTACTTTCCTTCATCTTCTCAGCAAAACACACCAGACTAGTCCACAACATGGGAAGCCTTGCTAAAAGCTTCAGGTTTGAGCCTATGACCAGTTACAAGCATGGAAGTGGAAGAAGTTATTCCCTCATCTTCATGTTTATTCACTATTTCTTGCACAGTTTTTCAGAAAAGAACATGAAGATTGAAACAAGCAGATTGAGATGCCAATCTCAAAAATCAGATTGTTTACCTGATGAGGTCTATGTTATGGCCATCCCTTTAATATTTATCAGATGTAGCTATTTCCACATGTAACAGAAAACAAAACTGGATGACTGAAGCCTAGAGAAGGAATGTAGCATCTTAGTACACTGAGATGCAATTAATTCTGTTCTCCAGCTCAGCAGACAGTAAATATGATATTTGACTTTTTTTTTAAAAGATAAAACACACTGGTCAGCCAATTGTCCCAAGATCTTTAAGTGTAGGTCTGCACCAAGTTCAGCGAGCAGTCAATAATCAAACTGTGTTTGTCCCAACTGTTTAGTGATTTGTTCTTCCCAGCTCAAGAATAATTCTCCTCATCATACATGTATAAAAAATGCTTTCCCCATTGTTTTTAAATTGAAAATGTCCTAGTATATTACGACTAGATCATGCAATAAATGTAGTCTGCAAGAACACTGGTAAATACAATATATTATACAATACTAGAAATTTTAAGGTTAGCCGAAAATGAAGTATTAGTATGAAGCTTGCAATGCGCTTCTGCTTCCTTTTTTCATACGCTCTACTATCAGGTTGGAGCAAGACTCCTGCTAGAGGTCTGAAAGAACATCTTGGGAATACAACACAAGTTCAGCGACCATAACTATTAGTGCTTAAATTCATAGCTCTTCAGCTAAAGATCAAAAGTGAGATGTAGAAAGTTTACTGCTGTGGATTTTTAGCTAATCCCAACATGAAGTGACCATAAAACAAAAGAAAAAAGATTTTTAGACTATTTTTAGTAAAATCAGAAAAGCACTAATGTCAGACAAGGAGGCATGTATGTGCCCTCACGTACAATATACCAGAGTTCTGATCACCCTCAGAGAAAGCTTGAAAGAGCAATGGCAAATAGGGGTTATCAGCATGGAGGAACAGGCTGCCCATCTTAGGAACTGAAATAAGATGAAAGCATAACTTGTCTAGCCTAACAAAAACCCAATGAAAAGAAAACAGACCTGCTTTCAATACAAGTATGGAGTACCACTAAGGAGAAAAAATACTTTTAAGGAGAGAAGAATGAGAGAGCAAGTGTTATAAAGTGATCATGAACAAATTTACCCTTTCCATGTCTAGACCATCTATATTCTAGAATAGGCTAAAAATGAAAGAAGAAACAACTGAACTTTTTCTTTTAAGATGAAGCTTATGAAAGCCATTGTGCACAGCTGTTGAGACTGGACATGATAAAGAGCAGTTCTTTTTAATCCCATGTTTATAGCATCCCACCACTGAGCTGCCTGCAAAAGATGCTTGGTGATCCTACTTGATCCAGGATATGAATTACTACTCTCCCCAAAAGAACTGCATGTAAAGTCAGGACTTCCAAGTTGAAGCCCAAAGATCAAATCCCCATGAAGGAAAATCAGTGTAGTTTGGAACATATCCCTTGCTGGCATCTCAGCTGAACTTGTATTTTTGTTGATGCCTGCTCAGATCTTTCCTGTCCATTGAACAGGATATCTTTCCTCTTGATAGGCACCCAGAATTTGTTAGTGCCACAGTTTCTCAGTGGAACAAGTGCTGCAAGAGCAACCTGAGCCTCACTTTTCAGCTAAGTGGAAAAAGAGTAAGACATTCGCTCAGAAGAAGACATAGACATGTACTGTCATTGCTGCCTCAAGAGTCCAAAAACTGAGTTTCAGTGATTGTTGAGAGAGCTTGCACAGCATCAAGGCCTTTTCTCTTTCTCCCTTTGCCCACCCCTGCAGTGAACAGCCTGGGGTGTGGGCAGCAGGCCGGGAGGAGGCACAACCTGGCAGATGACCTGAACTAACAAGAGAGGTTCCATAAAGCGTCATAGACAGCAAAAAAAAAAAAAA
>VWYO01027054.1:17316-28388 GCA_013400275.1 Rhadina sibilatrix
AAAAAAAGAAAAAAGCACTTTACAGAGAGATGTTCTTGTGATCATTCCTTGTGAGGCTGCAGGAAGAAAATAATAAAAGTATTTAATGACAAGAGAAAAGGTAAATGAGAGCAATAACAGCAGAATGCATAGAGCATAATGGCCAAAGGAATCAGGTAAAGAACTTAGAAGAAAGGTAGCTAAAGGCATTTTGGGCAAATTGTGCAAATTAGATGTAGCTTGAAAATACATAAAATCCAGTTATTATTCATATCACTCTATAAAATGGCAGTGCTGTGTGTTCTGTAATTATGTGCAGAGGTATTTAACATTATACATAATCACTTCAGAACAATAGATATATATTTTGGAAATTCAAGCTTTTATGTTTAAAGTGTTTTAAAAGTTTGGGGTTTTTTACCTTATCCAAAGTTAGTGTGGTAAGTCAGTGTGTGTTGTAGATAGTAGCAACAATTGCTCCATCATTTAACATCATATTTTTTAGGGGTATTTATTAAGTGACAAACACCGAAAAGAAAATATGTAGTACATGGTTACTTAAAAACAAATAATTAAACAAAAAATTGAACCCCCTAAAACCTTCTAGCAACTAGCTATTTCTGAAAAACTGGATTAATGATTATCCAGAAAAATACCTGCAGCCACCCTGCGAAGTTCCAGTGCTTCTTGATCTGAGTTTCCTTTACCTGATAGAGTTTCTTTACCTACTTATTTAGCAAACAATTGTGCTTTTTTTTGCAACAATATGGATGGTGCTTTTCACCATCTCTGTGGCAGAAGTAACTACCCCAGTAACTCAAGTGAATATATTCAAGCTTGCATGTGATTAGCTGGGATTTTCTAGTTTCCTGTAAGTAAATTCTCTAGATATGTCAACTGTAATAAAGTTTGCTGTTAAGGATTTAAGTGGAGTAGTTACACAGGAAGTTCCACCTGAACATGAGGAAGAAGTTCCTTTCTGTGTGCATGGCTGAGCACTGGAACAGATTGTCCAGAGAGGTTGTGGATTCTCCCTCACTGGGAGAGTCCCATTTTCCCAAAAACCATCTGGACACAATCCTAAGTAATGTGCTCAAGGGGACCCTGCTTGAACAGAGTGATTGAACTAGATGACCTCCAGTGGTCCCTTCTAACCTTACCCACCTCGTGCTTCTCTGAGCCTGCATTACTGACTCGGTGAGAGCAGGCAGATAACAGGAAAAATCAAACTGCACCACTAAATTGCATTGACTAAATAACCTGTAACTGGGTAGAAGGAACCTGGATGTGTGAAGCTCTTGATTAGGAAGAGTATTGAGAAGAAACACACTGGCAGATGTGATCTGATATTCCCTAATATCTGAGACTTGTTGATATTCTTGTATTCTTTTTTAAATTCAGAAATGTAGAAATTAGGCTGCTTGGTTTTGGGAGGTCTCCTGCCTGTTGTTAAAGAGCATGTATTTTACTGTTGGCAATGTATTTTTCTGTTTCTATTATCCATATTCTATCATTCCAACTGGAAAGTGGCATGTATGCTGGAGAATGTTCTCTTTAAATAAAGCAGAAGAGTAAATGACGAGTAGGATGTTTGTTATTGATCTCACTGATGCTTTTGCAGTCTGCAATATGAACATGTATGGATTACTGGTAAAGCTGGAAAGCAAATTACATTTTCTTTTATCGTTTGTAAAAATGAAGTTAGGGCTTATGAAAGGTACTGGATTCAGGCTCTGGGGACCTAACTTCTCTGTTTATCCAGGAAATAGATGTTGTACATCACAAGCAGAGGCAGTGGAAGTATTAAAGATCTCAAGGTTCTCACACTCTCTGTCTATACTTCTCCTTCTTGACCTACTCAAGGTACCAGTAGGAAAGCTTAGTCTGTGCACAAACTTAATCCTAATTTTTTTTCTTCTGGGAGGTACACAATAATGCTGTTGGCTGTAGTTTTATTAACAAGAGCTTTTGTTCACTACAGTCTAATTTAGAAATGTCAGCTCCATAATAGGCTTTGTTTCTTTTGTTGTCTAGCCTAGACTGTTTCCGCACCTGTTCAATATGAGCAATTCTAACGTTTCTGCAGTGAAATGGTAGCCCTGTACCCACTTCCCGTACACCAGGTTGGGAATTAATCAGAACAAGGGTGTTAGCCACCTCTTTGTGAAGGGAACACAAATATGGAATATTTATAATAGGTGCACATCCTGCATTTTGTCCATGGGCTTTGAACAGTAATATCTTTGTGGCATAATGTGTATTGCCATCAAGAATTTAAAGGAGTAAAAAATATTTCCTGTGTGTGGCAAAATTACCCAATATGGGTATGTTTCCCCATGAAACTCGTGTAGGAATACCATGAGTGACACAAGTATCCATGAACGTTTTCACCAGGGTTGTAAATAAAATGAAACTATTGAAACAAAACAATAAGGGGAGTTTGCTATATTTCAGCATGAAAGACAAATTAATGCCACTTCAAATGCTTGAACCTGTATATCAGAGATATGTGTTATTTGAATAAATATTTTTAGAATCTTCTGTGTTGACTAAATCAGGGCATAAGCCAATGAGGATGCAATTTGGAGTATTGATACAGCTAAAGCTGATGTCATTTACTGGTTTATCATCTTTATCAAAAATCGTGGGGAATTACATGCAAAGTGACCAATTTTTCTGTGAATTTTGTTTTAGAGTTCGTATTTGACACAATTAAGAATTACACAAAAAGTAAGTCTTTTAGTTAGATGAAAATGTGTTTTGGCTGTCATAACTGGTCATCTGCTGAGTTAGTGGGAGTTAGGTAAACCTAGAAGCTTGATTGACAGAAAAAAAAGAGCAACTGTTTACCTCTGTAGCATGGGGAAAAGGGGGAAAACAATAGTTTTCCTGTTGACAGATATAATGATATTTCTGATAATTTAATACAGTAAAATTTTTCTGCCAGCTTTGTACGGGTTTTGATTGCTGTTACTCTGAGACACAGTAGAATGAGAACAAAATAAATAAGACACACAGAGAGGAAAGCCTCCGTGGTCTTTTTGCTAGGAATATTTTTAAAATTAGAAATAAGTGCCCATCAAAACTGAGGATGGCTAGTTAAGTATCACAATATCAATGCAATTAAAAATCCATGTGTTTTAGTATATGTTATTAAAATGTGTATGTTGTTTAGACTTCTGTAATAAATGTTTTCTGAATACTTTCCTATAATTTTCTCTACTTAAATTCCAGCTGCAATGATTTTTCTCAGCCTAATTTTAAAAACTGTTTCTAATGTATTCCTTGTACTACTGCATTTTACTGCCTCAGAACCTAAATTGTGACTTTAACAGTAACAAAAAGCTCTATGATTATAGAATACAGAGTTTGAAATGTGTGATACATCACTTCATATTCAAGGGAAAGCTATTGTACCTAGAATTATAAAGTTAAATTAAGGTTCTGCCATCTGACATTACAAAGTACTGTAATACTGATTTTTAAATTTTTAAATTGCACTTAAAACATGGAGCGTAGGGCCAGACAGATAATATATCAAGTGTTGATAACAGTCTAGATACAACTTCATTATTCCTGTCTCGTCACTGGTGTATATAAATGCTAGTGCTTAGAAATGCAAACAGTAAGTAATTTGCTCAGAAAGATGTATATTCCACAACTGGGATAACAATGTTATCTATGGGATAACAATGTTGGGAATTTTTCAGTCACAACCTGTTGATGTCAGAAAAATTGTGCTTAAGCCAGGATGCATTCAAATAGTTTTGTGCTTTGTGATTGGCAGTGGTTAAAGTAATTTTAACTGGTCAGTTTAGGTCACAAGCAGCCTCCTTTGGAATAACTTATTTTTATTCATACACAGTTGTGAACTGGCTTATGACTTGGTATTGACAGCATTACACTGATGGCACTCCAGACAGGGCATGGGAGTAAAAGTGGTCTCATTTGTGCCTGCAGGTATTGTGTTATGCTGAGGAAAATGGCAGAATAAGAACTAGTGAGGCAGGTTGATTGATAGAATATTTTCTATAAAAAAATTTCTCACTGTCCTATTGTATTATTTCTGAAATAATTTAGAGCCTTCTAGACTGTAAATAATAGAGTATGTTGTGGCTGTGAAAAGTTTGAATTCAGGCCCTGCTTCTGAGAAGTGAAGGTGTGATGGATGTTTTTTTCTTGAACTCTAAGGTTTGGAAGGTTTGCTGAGTGAAGAGGAAGCTCTTTGTATGTCCTGGAGATATGTGATGCGTGTTTTGATAAATGTTGTGAGAAGTAACCTAAGAACAAATATTAGGTCAAATCAAAGGTCTGTTTAGTCATTTTCTGTGATGGAGTCTAGGGAGATGAGGATATGTTAAGTAGTCCCTCTCTTAGCGTAGGCCCCTGACTTGTGCTAGTAACTTGTGTGGATGTTGTGTGTAGACTGTTTAATGGCCTCTAGGAGACATTTCCTCCTACACTTTGACTATTGCTTTGAAGCCAATTAAGTTTTTGGCTCCCCAGTTAGGGAGCTTTAATGGATTATCAGTCTGGATGAATCTAGGTCTGAGCAGTGCTTTGAAGGTCATGGAATTGATAAGTGAAGTTACTACAGAATAGTTTGGGTTGGAAGAGACCTTAAAGATCATCTAGTTCCAATCACCCTGCCATGTCAGGAACACCCTTCCACTTGACCAAGTTGCTCAAACCCCATCCAGTTTGGCCTTGAATGCTTCCGGGGATGGGGCATCCACAACTTCTCTGGGCAATGTATTCCACTGCCTCATCATAATCACACAAAGGAATTTCTTTCTAATACCTGATGTAAACCTACCCTCCTTCAGTTTAAAGTCATTTCCCCTTGTCCTGTCACCACATGTCCTTGTAAAAAGTCCCTTTCCAGCTCTCCTGCAGGCCCCCTTTAGGTACTAGAAGGCTACCTTAAAGCCTTTCAAGAGCATTCTCTTCTCCAGGCTGAACAACCTCAGCTGTCTCAGCTTGTTTTCATTGGAGAGGTGCTCCAGCCCTTTGATAATCTTCATGACCCTCCTCTGGACTTGCTCCAACAGATTCATTCCCTGCTTTTGTTGTGGACCCCAGAGCCTGGACAGAGAACCCCAGTGGGGTTATACAAGACTGGAGTAGAGATGGAAAATCACCTCCCTTGATCTTCTGGTCACACTTCTTTTCACATAGCCCAGGTTATGATTGGCTTTCTGGCCAACTTTCTGAGGGTGTGCTCAATCCCACTGTCCATGTCACCGACAAAAATGTTTAACAATGGCAGTCCCAATAGTGACCCTTGAGGAATGCCCCTCGTCACTGGTCTCCACTTGGATGTTGAGCAATTGCAATTGTTTGAGTGCAAGCATCCCTCCAATTCCTTATCCGTTAAGCAGTCCACCCATCAAATTGATCTCTCTCCATTTTAGAGACAATGGCATAGTGTGGGACAACATCAAATGCTTTGCACAAACCCAGGCTTCAATTGCTCTTCCCTCATTCGCCACCACTGTAGCCCCATTATAGAAGGCCACCAGATTTGTCTGGCATGATTTGCCTGTATTGAAACCATGCTGGCTGTCATGAATCTCCTCCTTATTTTCCATGTGCCAGACATAGTTTACAGGAGCGTCTGCTCTATGATCTTGGGCACAGAGGTGAGATTGGCTGGCCTGTACATCCATCCGTCTTCCTTTTTTCTCATCTTTTTGAAAGTGGGGGTTATATTTCCCCTTTTCTAAAGTGGGAACATCATTATACTGCCATAGCTCCTTAAATATGATGCACAGGGGCTTAGCCACTTCCTCTATCATTATGCATATACATTATACAGTATTTCCAGGTACATAAACTTGGAAGTTGGTGTTTGGCAAGCAGGATATGTTCCTGGAAAACAAAGCAAACAGGCTTTTTGGTGTCAAGTGGATGCTGGAAAGGTTGATATTCCTCAGAAGAAGAAAAGAAGAATATGGGGGTCTATTTTATACTTCTGATTGGTAACTTTTGGGAAGGAATAAATTTGGACAGGTTTGGCTGGAGAATGACACTTTTAGATAGGCATAAAATATAAAATATTTTTATATTTTTATTTTTTTATTTTATTTTAGTTGAAATTAATTTGAAACAAAACTCCTGAGTTTCTGAAATTCATTCTTCATTACATCTTAATTCCTCTTAGAAGAGAATTGAAGTAATTTTTATACTACATTGGTTTTATCTGAATTAGTTTATAAGTTAATAATTGGTGTCAAAGAATGCTGATATGCTAGAAAATAAAATCAGCTGGGAATTAGTCACAATTGAAGTTAAAAGCAATATACTGCATTTATTACTAAAGACATGGTGTAATAAATAATGGATTTTATATGTATTCTCAAATTTTCTGAAGGCAAGATTGTAAAAAACCTCTGTAGCATAATGTAATCTGAAGTACCTAACATGTTATGCATGGGAAAGTATTGAAATGAATTTTCACATCACTTGTTTTTTACTCATGGGTGTTTTAATGATATTTTATAGTGTCTTAGTAGTATCTTTCAAAACTAAAGCAGCATTTCTCTGAAATTGTTTTGTCACTGCTTTATTGACATCAGAACTGGTATGCTACAAGATACGATGATATGCTCCCATTTAAATGGACTCCAGTGTCTAAGGTAAGAAGGGAATGCAGATCTCCCTCTTGTGTTAACCCTTCCTGGTGTTTTACAAGGTTTGGGAACTTGTCCTCTGTGTGCTGAACCATTTCAATGGTAAATTCTGTTAAGGTATCCTAATCTCTACCATACAGTTGCCTGAGAAAGGATCCATATGACACACTACAGCAAAGAATGACCAGTGAAACTGTTTACAATTGAGTCTGTGTCTCCCTGCCCCAAGTCAACATAAAATTATATTTTCCATGTGTGAACAGACTACAGAGAAATTACCAGAGGAGTCACAGAGCTGACAAAGATGTCTTCTTGTAATTCGATATATTCTCTTTTGAACTGACATGTGCCAGGTACAGCTTCCTCTGGTCCTTTTGGTGAGAAATGTCGTTGAATTTCTGCAAAATTCAAGTGATCAAAGCTGTCAAAGCCAAACACCTCTGTAAGTGCCAGCTTCACCCTCTGGCATATTCTTTTCTAAAAAGTTCGGTTTTGGGTTGGTTTGTATAATTTAGTGTCATCAGGAATGTTTTGTATTACAGATGTCCTAGAAAAGTTCTAAATATTTTATTTACATGATATTCTATTTTTAGAGCAATTTTTTTAAAAAAATTGTTACATAATAAGTATCTTGTTTGCCCATTAGTAGTAATGTCTCCTAATTATGCTTGAATCTTTTTTTATTACTACAATAACAACTAGATTCTTTCAGCAATTCAGAGCTTGAGTTGTGGTCAAATTTGCATAAACTTACAGCAAATAAGCCTCTCTAGCCAGGAAAGTTTATAATATGGAAAAACTTAGGGGAAAAAAATGGAATTTTTATTAAAATTTGATGATGCACGTTCCATTTCGTGTAGTGGATCCTTGGCATGGTCACTTATTATTTGGGCATCTCCTGCTGTACATGGAGAGAATGCAAGGATAATTGGAACTCCACTGTCTTTTCAAAGCTTGAAGTTTACCTGCATTATTGATGTTTTGTATGTTTCTTTTTATTAGGATTGAGTATATTGGTAAATTTTCTTTTTTGCTTTTTAAAGCACTGGCTTTTCAGAATAGGGTAAAATAAGATGTATCCAAAGTCTATCTAAAATGTTTGAACAGAATAATATTTTGTGGCATAATAAATGCAGCTGACAAAGATAAATTGATGTCTAGAAAGTTAAATGCAATTCCCTGAGAGTTGTCCTCTGTCTTATCTGATTTCATTGCTTTCATAAAAAATCATGGATGCATCCAGCATTTAACTACACAGGAATTGTGCCCAAATCTATGCTCAACTCATTACACAAACATTCAGGAGAAGACAGTGTAAAAAGTGTTTTAAATTCTAGATAATAGCAAGAAATTGGAAAAAAATCATAGTAGAGTCCCAAATATTTTTTTAATTTTTATTAAAATTTGAGTTTTTTTTCAATCTTCCTGAGTTCTTTTATAATTTTATTTGCATAATTTTATAGCAACTGAGTTACTCCTGTAGGCATTAAGTAATTATAAAGCACTGCAATTCTTTGAGTATTTATTGAGTTATCATAGGTACTTCATTTTTATTTCATTTTTATTAACAATTCATGCACTAAATAGAAGGGAAAAGTCTACTGATTTTGCATGAAATTGCTAATTCCACAGTCTCTGAGTATCCACTACACCATGAAGCAAAGAATATAATTTTTTTTTTCAATCTTCCACAAAAAAGATTACAAAAGATTTTTTTTTCTGGAAATAGTAATTGCAAAAAAAAAAATGGAGAAGGGAATCCAAATATGCTGAAATGTCAGACTATTTACTGCCATAATAGAGATGTAAAAATAAACTAGTTTTGCTTTACTGAGTAAACAACCAAAAATATGTTGATTATGAATATGTAAGTGTCATTTATATGTGGGGTGGCTGACTTTTTCCCATCTGTCAAATCTACACAGATTAAGAGTCTGATGTAAATGTCAATATGAATCCAAGTATGACAGCTCTATTTATTTATAAACATGATGTACACTCTGGTGCCTGTTTCCGTAACCAAGTGTACCTGAAAATTAAGTGTGTCATAAGCATTCATTTAAAGAAACAGCCTATAGTCTGCTAAAGACATCATATAAAGAAAAATATCTTTTTGAGAAGGGAATTTGTTACTTGACTATTTTAATGTGAATTGTTTCTTCTTTGCAGCATGTCTGCTATGTCTTTGGTAGCCAACCTGATTACTCCATATCATAAAAATTTAGTACCTTTCTACAGCAGTAGTTCCTGGGTTATTGTTCATTTTGAAGGTATAATCAAGTCCATAAATTGCTAACTCTGCTGTTGAACTTAGGCCAATAATCTAAAGTCTTTTTTCCCCTTATGGTCCATCTTGCAAGCTTTTTTCCTTTGCTAAGCAGTTTAAACTGATTTACAAATAAGTGAAGCAGCATTATAACATGCATATTGTTCTCAGTTTAATACTGTTATATTCTGATTGCTTGGATATATTGAAGGTAGTGTATTTCTGATTTTTTTTTCTTTTCCTGAGCCTACAAAGCATTATTATTTGGGGTAATCTGGCCAATTCAGCCAAAGCCTTCAGCATGTTCTTTATAGACCCAAATCATATTGCAACATGGCTAGGTTGCAGTGTTCTTGGGCTCCATTAATTATATTGTTTAGTGATACCTGGAGCAGTAGCATTATTAATGGTGTGTGAGAAAGATGAAAATTACTTGGGGCACAAAAGCTGGTGGCAGAAAATCCTTCTACAAGCAAGAATCAGCAGGGTTCACTGTAAAGGAGCAGAGGTAGTGCTAAACGATTTTTGTATAGCTAGAAACTAGTGGCTTTTAGGTCCTGTGTACCCACTGCATTTAATTCTGAAGATGAATCAATTCTTTAAAGAAAGAGAAAAATAAATCTTGTAGGTTCATTAACATAAAGCAGTGTTCTTTTAATGGCAATGGCTGTGGCAAGTACTTTGACTCGTAAAATTGGTTACAATTATTCTATTTCTTTGTGTGAACAATAATCTCAATCGGCCATTCTGAAAACGTTATACTACAGTTGTATTAGAAGAGCACCTGGTTGTATACAAAAATTCATTTCATGGTCCTTTGCTTGTAAGATATTACACTTCAGCTATCTTAAAGGCCATTTCTTAGGAGAAGTATCTAGAATTGTGCTAGTTTGCAAGCTGATAGTTTGGAACCTCCCTTTTAGGAACTTTTTTGTAGTTCACTTACCAGAACAATTTTCCGGGGCTCCCTAACCAGGATCACTGTTTTTGTCTAAGGTGTCTGGACATCTTTCAGTGACTTTTCCAAAGCAAAAGTATCTACATTTATTTAGATTGAAGCAAACTTCCTTTGTGTAATTTTCCATGGGATTCTTTAGTCTCTTAATGTTCAGTATTTTACATGCTAGAGTGTCCACATATGTGTTTAAGATGCTTGACTACAAAACTGAACATGAGCTCAGGTCAGTGCAAAGTGAGTGTAGTGGTAGGTGTGACCTTAAGCAGTGAATACTGATGTTTCATGTCTCACATCATCCATTTTTAACATTTTCTATTACAAAAGAATGAAGACCATTTTGTTTGCTTGTTTCCTGAAATGAAAAGTCATCTACATAGATGTAGATGTAGTCTGTAGTCTTTTAGTCTGTTTATCTGTAATACTTTAATCTAGTACAGTGTCTGATAATTTCTGAAGCTGCTGCAAGGTCTCACGAGTACTCTTTCAACACCATGCTGTTTTTATTCCAGCTCCTGTTTATAGGTGAGAAAACTGAAGAAATGAGTGAAACATTTATAACACAGTGGGCAGTAGTACTTGTACTGTTAGAGCTCATTAATTCCTTTCACAGCCCAATGATCATTGTCCCAGAATGCTCCAGCTTTAAGGACAGCTTGACTTTACTTTGCCATTTAAAATGTAGGCTGGTTCTTAGAATACTATTTTTTTAATCTGCTGTTGGAGACAGGCATATTTGGTCTTGTTCTCAAAATTTTGCTGGCTCCATGCATTTGTCACTTTTCTTTTAATTTACTCATATGTTTCTGTTCTGTGATGTATTTTTTTTTCTTTAGAAATATTTGTGCATGTAGCATAGTCATGGAAGAAGTTTGATTCAGCCTCATTTTAGTTGGAGTTAGGATCAGTAAGGCTTCTCTGATCGTGAATGTGAATAGTACTATTGTATAAGTAAATTTTCCTAATAGTTTGTGCCCATTTCATTACCAGAAAATGAAGCTGTCTTGGATTGTGGAGCCAGGGGTGTGTATTCTATTTCATTTGTTAAAAGCAGTTGTGGAGATGTTTTTTTTCTTTATCTCTTGTAACTCAAGGGAGAAGAGGGCCGGATGCCTTCTTATAATGGGCCATTAACATCTCCCCAAACTGTACCCTCCCCAAAGCAGTACGTCCACATTCCATCATCCCATTGTGAGATGCACCACATCCCCCTGGTAGTGGGGGGAGCCAACCATTCCTA
>VWYO01027057.1:28248-62009 GCA_013400275.1 Rhadina sibilatrix
GAACCGGGCATCGAGCACCGGGCACTGAGAACCGGGAACCGGCACCGGGAACCAGGCACTGGACACCGGGAACGGGGCACCGGGAACCGGGCACTGAGAGCCGGGAACCGGTACCGCGAACCGGACACCAGACACGAGACACCGGACACCGGGGACCGGCACCGGGAACCGGACATCGGACACCGGGACTGGCGCTGCGCATCGAAAACCGAACACCGGACATCGTCACCGGGCGCTGGTAGCGGCTGCGGGGGCCCGCCGGGCAGGGAGAGGCGCCGGGGGAAGCGGGACCCTCCGCCCGGCCCCGCCCCGTCCAGCCCCGTCCCGCCCCGTCCCGTCCCGCCGGGGGCACCGGAGCAGCCCCAGTCCCGGTCCCGGCGCCGCTCTCCCCGAGGCAGGCTGCAGGTAAGGGCCGGTTCCCCCGCTACCTCTCGGTACCTCCCGGTTCCCCCGGTTCCTCCCATCTCCCCCGGTCCGTGGGGGCGGGGGTGCTCGGTACCGGCCCGTTTCGTGCTCGCACTGCGGGGCGAAGCCTCTCGTCCTCCACCCCGGGAATCACCCGTGTGTGTGTCCCCCCTCCCCGGTGGCACCGGGCACCGACGGCTCCACCCGGCCCTCGGGAACCGCGGGGGGAAAGGAGGGTTTGTGGAGCCGCCAGGGGCGGGCAGAGCCCGGAGCTGCTCCCGGCAGCCCCTGGATGTGCCTCAGCTTCCCCAGGTGGATCAAACCGAGGGAAAAGGCGATTTCCCCCGCAAATTCAAGGGAAACGGGACGGGGCTGCAAAGAGCGCTGGGTCCGGTGGGTGCTGCATAACGGGAGCTGGGAGGAGGCACCGGGGCCACCCCCGTGGGGCTGTCACGGCCCCACGTGCCAGGGCAGGGCCGGGTGCCCCATGGCAGCACTTGGCTTCCAGCATCGCCCGTCCCTCCTCCCCGCCCGGCGCTCCAGAGGATGAAATTCCTCGATTCCTGGAAAGACGAATCCCTTTGGAGAGGCCAGATCCCTCCCGGGGCAAGGGTTGGGTGGAAAACCTCCCAGCTCTGACCAACCTTCCCCTGCAGCAGGGGAGCGTTTGGGCCATTTTGGGCCGTTCTTTGCCGACCCCCAAGGCCCGAATTGGAGCCGAATTGTCCCGTGGAGTTCTCCTCCCTCCCAGAGCGACTTTGTCCTCCTGAGCCCGGGGCAGGAAGCATGTGATGCGCCCTGGCCCCCGCCGCAGCCGGACAGACGGACGGATGGTGGTTTGGCCTCAGTTTCCCCCCTCCCAGCCTCTGTTTTCTACTTCCCCATAAGTCTCCGTCTGCTCTGAGCGAAGGAGAAAGGAAGTTGCTGCCAGAGAGAGCAGCTTGATGGCAGCTGGAGAAAGAAAAGGAGGAAATGGAAGGCGAGACAGATGCTCCAAAATAATCCCCCCCTTCTTCCTCCTCCTCTCTGTAAAATAACCCCCTTCCTCCTGCTCTTCCTCTGCCTTTTCTCCATAAAATCCCCCTTTCTTCCTCCCCCTCTTTCTCTTCCTCCTCCTCTCTATAAAATAACCCCCCTTCCTCCTCCTCCTCCTCTTCCTCCTCCTTCTCCTCTCCTTAAAATAACCTCCATTCCCCCTCCTCCTTCTCCTCCTCCTCCTCCTCTCCAGTTTGGCAGCTGCCTACCCCCTGGGGCACGGTAATCCCAGGGGAATTCATTCCTCGGTGCCAGAGCAGACCCTCAGGCCAGCCCCTAGGATCACCCTGCCCGGTGCAGGAGCTCCCCTCCAGGCCCGAGCCCAGGACCCCACTCCCACGGGAAGCTCTGGCCGGGATTCCCCCACCCGTGCCCGGGGTTGGCATCGCCAGAGCCCCCCTGGGATGGGCCGCCCGGCTCCTTGCACAGACACGTTGGAGCTGCCAGGGCGGGTCAGCATTCCCAGGCAAAACCAAAAACCCTCTCCTTTCCCATGGCTGCGTCCGCAGCCCCAGCGAGGGCAGCTGCGGGAGGGAGGGATGGAGGATTTTGGGATGCAGGATTTTGGGATGGAGGAGTTCAGATCCCGGTGCCAGAGGCGGAGAGGACAGTGACGGGGACGTGCCGGGCGCTTGGCACCGCCGCTGGCACCGGGAGCCCCCCGAGCAAGCGGGGGGAACCAGCCGGTGCGGCGGTGCCCCGCAGCGCTCCCGCTGCCCGCGGCGGCCGCCGATTCACCCCGGCCTTGCCAAGAAAGGAGCTTTTCCTCGGGCCAGGTGTTTGCTCAGCGGCTCCCTCCCGGGCCTCGCCCCGCTCGGCACACACGCGTCTCCGGCTGCTCCTGGCACCCATGGCAACCCCGCACGCGTCCTTCCTCCCGCTCCTCTTCCTCGGCTCTCCCGGCGCTGGTAACGCGGGCCTGGGAGCTGCGGGGCTCGGGGCTGGTGCGGGGACAGGCTGGTGACGCCGCTGGGCTCTCCGGTTACTGCCAGGCGCTCCGACCCGGCTCCTGTAATGAGGGAGGGTTTAATTAATTAATAGGGGTTGGGAGCACGGGGGGAAAAGCGATGCCGGGGCACGGAGAGCAGAGCAGTGGGATCCCATCCAGCCGCTCGGCGTTTAGCCAGGGACTGGAGGGGAGCGGGAATGCCGAGGTGCAGGGCAGGGGTGTTTCCCAAAGCAGCGGGAGGGAGCAGCGTGTGGGATGGAGGGAGATCCAGGGACATCGCCGCTCTTCAGTGTTTGTCCTGTCGGGAAACGATGTTTCCGTGTCGGAGGAAACTTGTAGCAAGTCAATCCAAGTTTCTGTGGCCCCGGTGGGAAGGTGGAGGAGGGAGAGGAGGAGGGAGAGGAGGCAGAGGTGCCTCTGCTCTGAGCTGGGGCTTTGTGGAGCCTCCCCCTCCTGCGCTGCTCCATGAATTATTTAAGTGCCTCTCCTTTCCTGCATGAAACATTCACCTGCTGCCAAGGGAACTGGGGGGTGCTTGGGGGACCAAGCCCACGGAGCCGCTGGTGGGAAAGGGACAGGGTGAAAGGGACAGGCAGGGAGAGGGATCTTTGGGACAGGTAAAAATGATAATCGGGATGATGTCACTGCTGGGTTTGGCCCCTCTTCATAAAGGAGCTCTGGATGGTGCCAGGTGACCGCAGGGTGGCAGGGTCTTGTCTTCCCCCCTCGGACAGGAGCTTTCATTGATGCTTGTGCCCTCAGTGCTGTCTGTGGGAGAGGTTTTTGGGCCTAATCAGGTCCCAGCCGGGTGCTGGGTGAGGTGCAAGCCCGGTGGGGTGAACACCAAACCGGAGGTGGGCACGGCACAGGTCTGTCCCCAGGGGACCACGTCCCTCCTGCGGCAGGGACACCCTCTGTGTCCTCATCCCAACCCTCACACCACCGCTCAGCGCTGCAGGACTCCCCCAGAAACCTCCAGCATGGGTGGGAACCCTGCAAAAAAAGGGCTGTACCTGTCCCCAAAGCCACCGTTGGGACCACAGCCCTGCCGCACTCTTCCGGAGCAGGGAGGAACTCGGTGACAGCAGCGCTCGGCTGCTCCATTTCGGAAGAAGAAGAAGCAGCAGCAGAAGCTGTTTTTTTTTTTAGGGCGTTTTCATGAAAAAGAAGAGGGGGGTGCGGGGGGGAGCCCAAGCCCTGAGCGGGGCTGGAAACTTGAGCGGCAGGAAGGAAGTGCAGTGGGTTATTTCGGGCTCCCGTTGGTGCTCGGGGCAAGGCTCCGCTCTTCCGTGCTCTGATAGCAGCCCCTGGTCAACAATGGGGTCGCGGGGCCCTTCCCGGCAGGAAAGCGGCTCGTTCCGGTGAAACCTCCTGCTGGTGCTGACTCAGCGGGTCCTGCTGGGCCGAGCGGGGTGCGGCGGTGCCGGGGGAGCCGTCCCGGTGCAGCGGGAGCCAGCAGGAGGTGAGCCGGGGTTTCCTCGGAGTTTGCAGGGAGCAGCCTGCAAAAACCAGCCCCGGGCACTGCAGAGGGAGCTGGTTGCATTTCTGGGATCCCCGTACCTGCCTATACCGCTTTTGGGGTCCCTAGACTCGCCCCCCCCATAATGCTTCGTGCCTCAGTTTCCCCCGTGGAGCGATGCTCACGGTGCCGGAGCAGGGGAGGGCTGTGAGCAGCCGGGTGTTCTTTGGCGCAGGGAGCAGAGGGTCGGTCTGTTATTCCAGCAGGCATCTGAGAGGCGCGGGCAGCTCCCGGGACTTGGCACTTCCTATTTTTCATGTGCTCTGGAGGCGGAGTTTGCCCTCGCTTTGTGTCTGTGGTCAGCCGAGGGAGAGCTGGGGTGTGGGAATTCCTATTTATCCAGGCACCGTTCCCAGGGCACCCCACAGCCCTGGGGAGGGGAAATTCCAGGCTCTCAACGCCAAGGCAAAGCCCTGCTCCTTCCGGCCAGGATGCCCGGTGTGGGTGAAGTGAGTGCCCTCAGAGAGGAGCTGGAGCTGCCTCTGCCCGTCGTGCCCATCGTGCCCATCGTGCCCATCGTGCCCGTCGTGCCCATCCCTGCCCCGGGGCTGGGCTCCGGGCAGCACCTCGTGGGTGCAGCCCCTGGGATTCCATCAGCTGCTGTCTCCAGGCTCTGCGCTGTCATTTTGGTCTCACTGAGTGCGAGAGCCTCAGCTCGAGGCTCAGGCTGACAAGAATCGATGTTTCCCCGGCGCAGGAAACGCTTCCAAACCTCCGTGGTTTTTTTTCCTGAGGGCTGTAAGAAGCCCTGCAGGCGGCGGCTCCGTTGTTGCCTCCTGGAATTCTCATTCCCCACGGAGCCTTGGCTGCCCTCGGGTTTGGGAGCTGGGAGGTGCTCAGGGGCTCAGCACCATCCTCCTGGCAGGATTGGCTGGGGAGCTGGGGCCTTGGCCAAAGCAGGAGATCCCTGAGGAGCTGGGATTTGCTCCTGAGAGCTCCCCAGAGTGGTAGGGGCAGGACTGGGGATCCCCAGAGGGGTCTGGGACTTTCAGCTTGGCCAGGAGGGAATGACAGAGCTGCCTGTGATGGGGACAGGCTCGGTTCTGTGACAGAATCCCAGAGTCATGGGATGGTTTGGGTTGGAGGGAGACCAAAAGCTCATCTCATCCCACCCCTGCCATGGGACACCTTCTCCTGTCCCAGGCTGCTCCAAGCCCTGTCCAGCCCGGCCTTGGACACTTCCAGGGATCCAGGGACAGCCACATCTCCTCTGGGCACCCTGTGCCAGGGCCTCAGCTCCCTCTCAGGGAAGAATTCCTTCCTAACATCAAATTTAAACCTGCTCCCTACCCATCAGCAATTTATCCCCATCCATCCTCACACCAGCAGCATCCTTCAGCTGAAATATCTCCTCTCCTCTGCCTGGGGATGTATTTATAGGCTGGTCCCATCCCCTCCTGCTCTGCCAGGCTGTCCGTGCCATGTGCAGGCTCTTGCATAAGCAGCTCCCAGCTCTGCCCATCCATCCCGGCTGTTTTCCTGCTGCTCTCCCCTCCCTGTGATTTGTAGCTCTGCGGTTTCCCAGGCCAGGATGCATCTCCAGGGCTTTGAATCGTTCACAGCCGAGTTTAAAGCCGTGCTCTGCCCCAGGTGATGGATTTGGTCCCGCCGGGATGTGGGAGCTGGGCTGTAGGTGAAGTTCCTGTCTGGGTGAATTGTTCTCACCTCCGCGCTGTGCCAGCTCCGGAGGAGCAGGGGCAGGACAAGTCTGAGCTTGTGTGGGTGTTCCAGGGTGAGCAGCTGCAGGGAAAAGGGCTCCCAGGCCACTGTGGGTGCTGCAAACCGGCTGTGCCACCCCGGCTGCGGCCAGCACGGCGCTGGATGTGGCACACGGCATCGGGGAGCGGGGGTGACTCAGCTGCCACCTGGGCTGTCCCCAGCTCACCCTGCAGGAAATGAGTCAGGTTTCAAGGAAGGAAAAATGTCAAAAGGATGGGGCAAGAGCCCTTCCTGCACCGGGAGGAGGGAGGTGGCGCTCACGGAGGGACACGGGGATGGAGCACGGGCGGTGCTCAGGTAGGGACACTGCACTCGCTGCAGCCTCTCCACACTCTGGGAAAGGGAAGGTGGGAACACCCTGTAGCACATCCCACCAACCAAACCTGGGGGGTGAGCTCAGCTCCCACCTGCCCTGGCACCCAGGAGCTCCCTCATTGCCTGGAGATGATCTTTCTCCTGCCAAAACTCTGCACGGGGAGGTGAGGAATCACAGAATCATGGAATGGTTTGGGTGGGAAGGGACCTAAAGCTCATCCAGCTCCACACCCTGCCATGGACAGGGACGCTCCACTAGCCCAGGTGAGATGGGGATGGGTGCAGGTCAGCAGGACTGATCCGTGTGTGCCTCTTTCCCCGCAGAGATGGACACCTTCAGCACCAAGAACTTGGCCCTGCAGGCCCAGAAGAAGCTCCTGAGCAAAATGGCCACCAAGACCATCGCCAACGCCTTCATCGACGACACCAGCAGCGAGATCCTGGACGAGCTGTACCGGGCCACCAAGGAGTACACTCACAACCGCAAAGAGGCCCAGAAGATCATCAAAAACCTCATCAAGATCGTGATGAAGCTGGGGGTTCTCTACCGCAACGGGCAGTTCAGCCCCGAGGAGCTGCTGGTCATGGAGCGGTTCCGCAAGAAGGTCCACACCTTGGCCATGACGGCCGTCAGCTTCCACCAGATAGACTTCACCTTCGACCGCAGGGTCATGTCCAGCGTGCTGACCGAGTGCCGGGACCTGCTGCACCAGGCTGTCAACGGGCACCTGACGGCCAAGTCCCACTCGCGCATCAACCACGTCTTCAACCACTTTGCGGACTACGAGTTCCTGTCGGCGCTGTACGGCCCGGCCGAGCCCTACCGCACCCACCTCAAGAGGATCTGCGAGGGGGTCAACAAGATGCTGGAGGAGGACAGCATCTGAGGGTGGCCCAGGCGGGCTCTTGGCGGCTGGACTCTGCCTCCCGCGAGGCCGAAGATGCCACGGCTGCTTTGAGCTTTGAGGCCGGGCTCGCCACGCCCTCCTCCTCCTCCTCCTCCTCCTCCTCCTCTGCAGTGCTCACTTGTGTTCTCGTTTCTGCAAGAGACTGAACCTCTTGACTTTGTTTGCCCAGGGTCTGCAAACCCCTCCCTGCGCTGGGCTGAGCCCTCTCCAGGGGATCCTGGGGTTTTGGGCCCCTGCTGTACAGTTCCATTCCCTTTGCCCACCAAGTGCCTTGAGATCAGAGTCCAGGGATTTGGGCTCTGCCTTGAACTCTGTTGTAACCCTGTGGGGGGAAACCCAACCAAAGACTCGTGGTGTGAAGCACCTCTGAGGTGTCTCTGAGCAGGTGGGGCGTTGTTGGGGTGAACAGTTCTGAGACTCCTCAACTGGAGCTTGGTGGAGCTCCGTGCTTTTCTTCCAGCAGCTCCACAATTGGTGGGAGCAAATCACGGCCCAGGCTTGTGCTGCCCAAGGCAGGAAGGTGCCTCTGCGTGGGCTTTGGTGTCCTCAAAGACAAGTCCCTGAGGCCAGGAGGATCCCTGAAGGAGAGCTGGGAGGGTGCTGGGGGGAGCTGCTCCTTCCCTGGATCCCGGGAACCACCCAACACCCAACTCCCCACCAGCCTCCAGCAGCGGTGCCACCTGGCAGCTCCAGAGCTGGCCTTGGTGGTTATCCAAAGCTCCCCTGGGATTTTGCTCCTTTTCCATGCCCTTGACTGAGTGATGTTCATTTTTAGCAAACTCTGTAGCCCTGATGAGTTATTTAAATAAACTCACCTGTGTGGCCTGGGAGGTTGTTCCAGCAGTGGTGACAGCAAATGAGCTGGGGGCAGCTGGGTTTGCCCCCAGGTGGTGCTGGTGGCTCTCTGTGACCTGGGGTTTGGGCTCTCTGTCCCTTGCCATTGCTGCTGGCTGTGCTGTCCCTGCTCAATGGCCCAGCAGCTCCTGGATTTGCAGGGACAAGGGGAAATGGCTTCCCACTGCCAGAGGGCAGGGATGGATGGGATATTGAGAAGAAATTCCTCCCTGTGAGGATGGCAAGGCCCTGGCACAGGGTGCCCCATCCCTGGAAGTGTCCAAGGCCAGGCTGGATGGGGCTTGGAGCAGCCTGGGACAGTGGAAGGGGTCCTGTCCATGGCAAGGGTGGGACTGCATGAGCTTTAAGGCCTCTCCACACCCCAACCATCCCATGATTTTGTGAGACCCCGCTCCCAGCAGACACCACAGGTGCTCCTCTGCACCCCCACATCCCCTCCCAGCTCAGGAGGGGCCCGAAAGCAGAGCCCTGGCAGGGAGCAGGGGGTGACTGCAGTCGGACACAGCCTGGAGCAGCCTCAGCTCCCAGCACGGCTCCGAGCACTGGAAATTGCCCTTTGAGCATCCAGCACACCAAAGAATCTCCCCTGGCCTCATCTCTGGGACCTTCTTGTGCCTCTGTGCCCTGGGTGTCTCCGGGCGCTCGCGGGCAGAGAGCGGCTCCTGCTCCCTTCCCACCACCAGCACTGGGAACTCCCAGCCTTAGGAGATTAAATAAAAGGCACAAAGGCTCCACCTCTGTCATCTCCCATTTGGGTGGCACAGCTTGGTGGGGGGGCCAAGCCCATTCACAGGGAGGTGTGGAGAACACCAGGAGCCCAGGAGGTGCTGGTCCCTCAGGAGGGCAGGGGGGCCAGTGGCCTTTGAGAACAACTCCTGTCCCCCCCTGGGCTGGTGTGTCCCTCTCAGGAATGTGCTGGACAGGAACCAGAGCTGGGAATCCCAGGCAGGTGTGGTGGGATGGGACCAAGGGATGCCCAGCCAGAAATTCTCTGCTGTTCCCAAGGTGTGTGTCTGTGCCAGCTGCAAGACCCCCCCTCCCTCACCCTCTGCAGCCCCCAAATTCCCGTGGGGGGAATCCTCAGCTCCTCCTGGCCAAGCAGCAACAAAGGTCCACCCAACTGGAGAGGAGAGAGGAGGGACAGAGCAGAGCAGCTTCAGGCCAGAGCAGGATGCTTTATTTCTTTATTTGTGCTGTATTTACACAGGAAAGGAATTGCACATTCCCTGTTATTACTCTGGATAAGAAAAAAAAAAAAATCACTTTTCTGTAGGTATAAAATAGTCCCGTGGTTGTGGTGAGACGTGGAAGTGTTACCTGGATTGATCCCTGGTTGTGTCAGAAGAAGCTGCTCTGCCTTCCCCCACCCAAGCTATCCCAGCCCAGCTCTGGATCCACCCCAGCCACGCACACTGGCCATGGAATCAGAGCTTTGGCCAATTCCCTCCCTCCCCCTCAATTAATCATTTCCTCCTGTCACGCTGGTGGAGAGAGAGAAAAATCCCATCTCCCCTCCAGAGACTACAGAGTTAACAACCTCCCTCCAGCAAGCCCTGCTTAAATCCAGCCCCTTATCTCCTTGCACTGCTCTTCCCAGGCAGGCAGATAAGGAGCCCCTGTGCAGGGAGCTTTGCCCTGCTCAGCAGCTCAGCCAGGCAGGAAGGGGCACAGGAGGAGCCTCCCGGGGGGTTTCCAGCTGCAGAGCAGGGTGTCACTGACACAGGGCACAGCAGATCTGTCCCCACACCTCTGAGCCCCACGTGCCTTGGTCCCCAGCACATCTCAGTGTGGGAAACAGAAAAAGGTTCTGCCAGCCAAAAGAAAAAAACCCTGCAGGTAACCCAGGAAATCCCTTCCCTGCCAGGCTGCCCCCTGCCCGGGCTGGCCCCGGGGTCACAGCTCATCACGGGGGGATTTTGCTACAATCACGAGTTTGGAGAGCTCGAAACGGAACTTGCCTTCCCTGTGAGACACTGCAGAGAGAGAGAGGGGGAGAGAATGAGAGAGGAAAGCCCAGGATCAGCTTTTCTGATCTGGAAAATCAGATCTTTTCTTTTCTGGCAAAGCAGGAACAGAACAAGCCACGCTGGGCCTTTCCAGGGTGTCAGCCACTGCTCCTCCTGCTCCTGCACGTGCCAGGCTGGGGGAGAAACCCCTCCCTACCCTCGGAGCTTAACTGGGGTGGGACCCACAAAATCCAGGGGTCACTGTACCCCTGGCTCCATGGCACTGTCACCAGTATTTGAGCCTGAACTGCTCCCTGGCCTGCCCCCCACCCCAGCCCCTCTCCCACAGCTCCCCCAGGCACAAACCTGTTGTGTCAGTGATTTCAAATTCTTCCTGTTTTAAGGGGATGTCACTCTGGGCACCCACAGCAGCCTGAGACTGGAAGAGGAAGGAAGGAGGTGTAAGAGGCTGAGGCAATCCCAGCAAGTCAGGGCACTCAAACCAACCAAACAACCAGCACAGCGAAAACCAACGGGGTGATTGTGATTTACGTGCAGGGGAAGAATTAAGAGCACAAAGGAAATCTGAAGGAAAACCTCTGGCTGTTTTACCATTTCCTATTAAACCACGGCCTCGTGTCCTCGGGGTGAGTGAAAGCCTCACCCCTGCAAACTGGGAAATGGAAGAACGAGCCAGACAAAAACAGCAGCTCTGCTTTGTCACATGCCATCTGTGGAGGCAATCCAAGACTCCCTCTGTGCCTTTGGAGCCCCCTCCCAGCAAATCCCCGTGACTGAGAGGGCAGGAACACAAAGGAGCAGGCTGCCCACCTGCAGCCCCTCTCTCCTGCCTGCCACCAGTCTCTAATTAGGGACACGACAGAGCACATTTTATGGCACAGATGTCTAATAAATGTTTTCCATATCTAATTCATGTTTTATAGCAGCCTCCCACACTCCTGCTTCCCTGGGATCAGCTGGGACTTACATAAGCCATGGCATGCTCTATCTTGGCTCCTTTCACTTCAGCTTTAAACTGGGTAAAGAAGAGATAAGACTTCCCTTGGGGCCTGAAAGAAGAAAGCAGAGCCTTTGTCAGGGGCACAGAGGTGCAGAGGAGTGAAGGATTCTTGGCTGCCTCCCTCCCTCCCCTGCACAGCCACCTCTGGATCTCCTGTAGCTTTTGTGCAGAGCAGGGCAGAGGGGAACACAGACCTCCAAAACCAGCAGCTGCACCGAAAGCCCCCAGAGCCACAGCATCCCCGGGAGAGGAAAACCCTCCCTGCAGAGATGCAAATCCCCTCGGGGGGGAGCAGGGCTCCTGTCCCTGCCCCACACCCAGGTCCCGCGGGGGCTTTGCTCAGGACACACCTCCAGATGGAGCAGGAGAAGAGCCCGTTGTCCTCGCTCATTCCAACGTTCATCTGCCATTGCTGCACGGGGGAAGATCCGGAGTCAGCGTGGGGAAAACCCCCCGAGGCCAATCCCTCCCCTCCAGCGGCAGCAGGAGCTCCAAAATAACCCAGCACCACCCCCAGCACCACCCCCAGCACTCTCGATGCTGGCCCCTCCCTGCCACAGTGAGGGTTGTGCTCCCACACAGAACGGTTCCGAGTCTCTTTTCCTTTCAGGATGAGGAAAAGGAGCTGATGCCATCGGGATGTGCCCGGGCCTTGCCCAGCTCACCTCGTTTGTGCCGCCCTGGGCCGAGTAGGTGAAGGAGCAGCTGTAATCCCCCTGCCAAGAGAGAGCAACAGGAGCCCCTTCAGCACCAGCTGTTCTTCCACAGAATCCAGGAACTGCTGAGGTTGGAAAAGCCCTCCAAAGACCATCAAGGCCAACAGTGCCCCAAGCACTCACCCCGTCCCCAAGTGCCACATCCACACGGCTTTAAATCGCTCCAGGGGTGGGGACTCCACCAGCACCACTGTGCCAGTGCCTGACCTCCCTTCCCATGAAGAATTTTTTCCCAATATCCAGCCTAAACCTCCCTTGGCCTCACCTGAGGCTGTTTCCTCCTACCCAGAGTGGAGTAGGGTGAGGATTCACCCCCAGCTGGGTGAGGATTCATGTTCTGGGGTGCCAGGGCCCCCCAGCCCACCCTGCACTGGGGCCCTTCCCTTGCTGANACGCCCAGCCAATCCCCACAGCAGGATTTATGAATGACGTGGCGCGCAGCCAATTAGCGAGGGGCACGTAACCTCTCCTCTCCGCTCTGGCTCCCTCCCTCCCTCCCGGCCACTCACCAGGCTCCGGGAGAAGGAGTGAACCACCCCGCCGGGCCGCACGTCGAACTCGGGCGTGCTCGGGACCGCGTCCGGAGCCGTGCCCGGTTCCGCGGCCGCCTGGGCCGCCAGGCACAGCAGGGCTGCGGGCNCAGCTCACCTCGTTTGTGCCGCCCTGGGCCGAGTAGGTGAAGGAGCAGCTGTAATCCCCCTGCCAAGAGAGAGCAACAGGAGCCCCTTCAGCACCAGCTGTTCTTCCACAGAATCCAGGAACTGCTGAGGTTGGAAAAGCCCTCCAAAGACCATCAAGGCCAACAGTGCCCCAAGCACTCACCCCGTCCCCAAGTGCCACATCCACACGGCTTTAAATCGCTCCAGGGGTGGGGACTCCACCAGCACCACTGTGCCAGTGCCTGACCTCCCTTCCCATGAAGAATTTTTTCCCAATATCCAGCCTAAACCTCCCTTGGCCTCACCTGAGGCTGTTTCCTCCTACCCAGAGTGGAGTAGGGTGAGGATTCGCCCCCAGCTGGGTGAGGATTCATGTTCTGGGGTGCCAGGGCCCCCCAGCCCACCCTGCACTGGGGCCCTTCCCTTGCTGAGCCCCCTCCCGTGAGAACCCTTCTTTCTTTGAGACCCCTTTCCCCTCTCCTTGCCTTTGGGGTACCTCATCCCTTTGGACACCCCCTTCTCCTGGGGGGCCATTATCCACGGCAGGTCCCCATCCCTGGGGGTCTCTTCCCTACCCTAACCTTCCTTCCCTTCTGCTGGAGAGCACCACCTGGGGACCCCCTCCCATCGAGGACCCCCTTCTCTGTGGAGGCTGCCCCCCTCCTTGAGTACCCCCGTTCTCCCTNCCCATGAGCGCCGGCCGCTCCTCCCGCTGGGCGCCGCCATCTTGGAGAGGAAGCGCGGGCTATGGCGGCCGGCAGGGGCCAGCGCGGCGCGGCGGCGCGGCGGCCATGTTGGGTGTGGGCAGGAGCCCGGGCGGGCCGGACCTGCAGGGACCGCGGAGGGACAGGAACACCTGGGGACATCAGGGACATCAGGGACGAGGGACAACAGGACAAGGGCACAGGGAACCTCGGGGACAAGAGGCACTGTGGCCAGGGGACAAAGGGACCACGAGGATAAGGTGCCATTGGGACAAGCGGCTGTGGGGACCTCGGGGACAAAAGGGCTGGGAGCAGGAAAATCCTGGGTTAGAGCAGAGGAGGGGCACAGAAACCTTCACCGGCTCCGAGAGGGGCTGGAAAGGGAACCAGGGACAGGAGGTTTCTCTGCAGAGAACCTTCATGCCTGAAGCCTTCCCTGTGTCCCAGCATGGAGCTGGGGTGCCTGTGAATTCACCAAAATCCCTCCCAGAGGATTCTCCTTCACACCCGATTTCTTTTGGCCAGCCCAGCCCTGTGCCTTCCTTGGACACCCCGCTCCCGGGGATTTCTGAGCTGCTCCAGTTATTCTGGGGGTGCTGCCTGCATGGCCCATGGCTGAGGTCAAACGCCTGAGACCCCCAAGCCCCCCGAGTTTCCACTGAGGTGGCTTTTCCCGGAGCCAGGGCTGTGCTCGCACCTTTATCCCACCCACTCTGGGAATGGAGATGCCGGGAAGTTTTCCATTCGAGCATGTTCCAGGGCAAGGAGTGACTTTTCTGAGCTAATTTTGTAGCTTGAGGAGTGATTTTGTTTCACAAATAAGTCCTCAAGAACATCTGTTCTCCCTCCACACCATCCACCTAAAAATAAAGCCCCACAGGGTGGGTTTTGGGAGAGAAATGCCTCCCAAGCCACTCTCAAGTCCCAAATTCTTAAGGAAGAGTCTTTTTTTTTGCCTGGTTTCCCCAGCACATGCTGCTTCCTCTGCCATTACCATTCACTCAGGAAATGAACTCAGCTTCATCCTCCAGCTGCAAATCCCCTACCCGGAGCCACCCTGCTCCCATCACCTTTCCAGCAGGACAGCGGGGTGGGGGCCTCCCACATCATTTGTGTTTCAATCCCCAACAGAGCCTGTTCCATATGGAACAGCCCTGGCTCCCACGAGATTTCCCAGGAATAATTTCCCAGGTAATTCCTCTCGGGATTCTCAATCCCCAAAAGAAGAGGACAAGCCCCCTTTTTAGGGTGCCAAACAATCCTGCAGCAAGCAGGAGCCGACAGATCTGCAAACTCTTTTAGACAAGAGTGTTTTAAGACATTTTGAGAAACACTCGGCTCTTTGGGGACAGGAAAAAGCAGCTTAAATTAAGCCTAAAAATTAAATTGGGGAAGCACAGAAACAAACCCTGCAAAAATAAAGCTTCTTACCATTCAGCAGCACCCACCCAGCTGTGAGGGCAGCAGGGACAGAGGGTGCAGCTTTGCTGGGTGCAGGGTGCTCTTACAGATACATCTCTGAGAGGTGCAACTTCTTCCACCCCAGTCCCTCCTTCTGCCCCTCCAACCTCAAAACTCACACCTGAGGTGCTTCGTAGCAGCTAAAACTACAACTGCAATAATTGGGACAATTATCTGGGCATAGGGACAAAGAGGAGGGAAAATCTGCTCCCAGTCCTCCCCAGGAATCCAAACGCTCCATCTGGAAGAAGCTTTGCATTTAGAACAAGCCTCCAGCAGCACCCTCAGGGCATTAACAGCGGGTTAATTAACATGGGCTCCCACAGAGGGAAGGCAAAGCAAGGCCAGGTTTGGGAAGCTTTGAGCTGGGAGGGCGAGCAGAGGCAGGCCCAGCTCTGCAGAAGCAGCTCCCGTGTGTCCCAGAGCGGGAGCAGAACAGCTGCACCCCCCAATCCCATCGGAGGGAGGGAGGGAGGGAGGTGCCCACCCCAGGCTGGTGCTGACTCGCTCAAGGTCACTGAGCCAAGAACACAAGTCCAGGATTCCCAACCCTCAACTGCTTGGATCATGCTTCCCCCGAGGAACATCAGGGATTTAATATTCTCTCCACTGCTCAGCACAGAAAGAACAGAGCACTTGGCTTTCAGCAGAGCTGCTCTGGCTGTGGCAGCAGCTGCCGCTTCCTCCCGCCCCCCCAAAGCAGCCACCACGTCTCTTTCCAATATTTTAATGAGTCGCTACATCTTACACTCATAATTATAAAAGAATAAGAATCCATAAAAATATTTTCTTTTCATAATACGCACTTAAAATACTCCAGGGCAAGTCAACGTGGTTCATTTGGGTGGGTTTTGTTTGTGATTTCGTTTTGCCCCTGGCAGAACCCTTGGCTTGAGGGGGGGATGTGCTCCCCTGAGGTGTGATTGCTCAATCCCCCTCCCCAGAACTGCAGTTCCTGTTGCCCAGGTAAATAAAAACCAGGAGAGAGCATTGCTGAGTAGACGGGCAAGGGGACCAGTCACTGACCCGCAGAGAACTGAAGCACAGCCAATTTCAGTGCACGTGGGGAAGCTCAGGGGAGGACGGGCTGGGGGTCAGGAGGCGGCACAGAGAACGGAGGGAGGGAGGGAGGGATTTGCATAAATATCATCCATCTTGTGTTGCAAAAACCCAAATGCTGCTGTGAGCTCTGGAGAGAGGCCCTGGCTGTAGCCAGCTGCCAGTGCTACCTGTTGGCACAACTCTGTGAGAGCGGCCATGAGAGGAAGGATCAGAGGGTGCCGTTACCGGCCCCGGCCACTTCCTCCATCTGCTCTGCAAATTTAAACTGGAAAATAGAGATATATATATATATATATAAAAAGACTAGTGTTGCATGCTTCTGTAGACCTCTCTTCACCTCCCAGGGCTCCAGTGTGGCAGCAGGGCCAGGACACAGACCAGATCCCCAGGTGAGCAGTAGGTAGTTCTCTCTTCCCTCACACTCCTGGCTTAAGGCAGCTTCTGATTCGGCTCTTCCGTTTCCAACACAGGCACTGAGTTCTTGCAGGTGAGAGTTGGGGAACTGCACAGGTGCAGTGGAAGGGGAAAAGGATCGGGGAGAGAGAGATGGACACAAACCTCAGCCTCGGGACACAGACCACTGTCCATTGATTCCCAGGAGAGAGGGAGTAGCAGCAAAAAAAGCATTGAACAGCCAGGCTGGAGGAGAGGAGGAGGACGAGCAGCCGAGCAGGGGCAGACCTCCAGCGTGGAAAGTGAGAGAAGGTGGCACTGTCCAAAGGGAAGGTGCCCTCCAGCTTTTCCCCCTGGCCTGGGGGGTATCCCCAGCCCGACGTGGGCACTCAGCCCCTTGTGCTCTGGGTTGGACGCTGCCGGGGAGCAGGAGGGCACGGGGCAGGTGAGCTGTCAGTGTCCAGTTTGCAGAGGCTCGTGCTCTCAGAGGTATTCTTGTAGAAAGTGCAGCAGCGTGATTTCGTAGTGCTCTCCTGACTCAGGGCACCGAATACTGTGTCTCTCGTTGGGGTAGATCTGTGCAGGGGCAGACACGGGGCATTGGTCACTCAGGAGGGACAGAACTCCCTCCCCTCAGCCCTGCTCTCTCCATCCAGTCTCCATCAGGACAAAAAAGTGCCAGCGAGGGTCTGGAGCAACCCCTCTCCCCACTGCAGCCACCCCTGACAAGTGGGGCTTGTGGAGGAGGAAAGTTCCAGGCCCCAGGGCAGCAGCTCTGCCTGCACATGCCACGTCTGCCAGCCAGGGAACAGCCACAGTGCCACCTCCCGGCCTCCCCTCCAGTCCTGCGAGGTGTTCACTGTCACCAGCATCACAAGGGGATGTGGGACATCTGCCTCCATCTCCTCCTGACCCCAGAACAAAGAGCAGGGAACTTTCTCCAGATTTATGGGACCTTCCCTCCCCACTCCTGTCCCTCCTACCTGCAGCTGGTAAGGTTTTCCAGCCCGGATTAGCTGCGATACCAGGAAGTTGGTGTGAAAAAAGTGCACATTTTCATCCAAAAAGCCATGGAGGATCAGCAAACGATTTGGCCTGGACATGGAGTGAGAGATAAGGAGAGAAACAGGATGAGAAACCAGATGGAAAACACAACGAGGCACCAGATAAAAGCTCTGCAGAGGGTTTGAGCAAAGAGCTGCCAGCTGGGCAAGCCAAACCCAAGCAAGAACAGTGCCAGGCTGTGGCCATGGGCCTCAAGCCCTCCCTGGCAGGGGAGCTGGGGGTGCTATGGCCCAGCTGCTGCCGAGTTAAAGCAGATCAGAAGCCCTCCATTGCTTTGGGATTGGGCAGAGGTGGCACGGAGCAGGCCCAGGAGCAGCTCTGGAGCAGGTACTCACTCGTTGGGAAGCTTTTCCACGTGCAGTGCCACCGAGCCAGCCTCGTAGCCCTGCTGGTTGTTCTCGGGGACGTCCATGTAGCGCTCGGTGTAGCCGGTGTCGTAGGCCATCCACACGGTGACAGGGGCACCTGCTATAGCAATCTGTCAAACAGAGAGGTGGCACCACACAGCCTCCATTACCAACAGCCCAGGTGCTCCCTGCTTTCCTGGAGAGGCAGCAAAAAGCAGGCTCTGGGCTGTTCTGTCACTCAGATCAGGATTCTCCTTTAGCAATCCCACACACAACCCAGATTCCTCCTCCTGCTGTTCCTCTTGTGCTCACAGTGGGGCAAACTTCTGCACATCAGCACTAAAGGCTTCCCCTCTGCAAGGAAGACTTGTGAATGATCCAGAAACTGTGCTGGGCACTTGGGATGGGGAAGCATGCACATTAGTATCTCCCTGTATGGTAGACCAAGCCCATCCCACAGCCATCCTCCTCCAGCCCCAGCCAGGGATGAGCTGCGGCAGGAGTGGAGCTCCAGGCAGGCAGGACAGGGAGGACATTTCCACCTGCCCACCACAAAGAAGCCAAAACTCCAATTCCAGCTGCCAAGAGGGACAGAAGCTGAGAGAGCCAAGTGTCCCAAAGGTGCCAGCCCCATGTGCAGGCTCACCTTGAAGACGTTGGGTTTACAGATGAGCCCCATGAGGGACAGAAAGCCCCCATAGGACCAGCCGTGGATGGCGACCCGGCTCAAGTCGATGAACCCGTATTTTTCTGCTACATAATGTAAACCTTCCACCTGGTCCTCTATCTCCACCTGACCCTAAAAGGCAACAAGGAGGCTCATGTTAGTGGACTTAATGAATTTAGAAACTAGAGGCAGGAAGACTCACACAGGAAATGAGCAGCCACCACCCTCAGGAAGGACACACGATCAGAGATTCCCCAGCACAAGGAGGACGTTACCATTTGGTTTTTCAGGGCCCCTTCAAATTTGAGGCCTCGCTGGCACGATCCCCTTCCATCAATCACCACCACAGCATAGCCCAGGGATGCCAACGTGTTCAGCCGCAGGTACTTGATGCCTTTGAAGGAGTTGTTCACCAGCTGCACCTGCACAAGGAGGGAGGAAGAGTTTCAGAGCTGCCTTCCTGTGTCACTGGAGGATCCTGAGCTGGACAGCAGCCACTCATCGAGCTATCAGAGCCATGGAAATCAAACCACATGCTGGAAAAGTCATCTGAGTTTGAAGCAGAGGTCAAACGCAGGGACAAAAAGAGTAGGTTTAGATTAGACACTAGAAGGAAGTTTTTTGCTGTAATGGTGAAGCTCTGGCACAGGGTGCCCAGAGAAGCTGTGGCTGCCCATCCCTGGATGTGTTTGAGGTCAGGCTGGATCTCTGAACCACCCGGGATAGTGGAAGGTGTCCCATGGCAGGGGTGGGACTGGATGGGTTTAAGAGCACTCCACCCCAAACCACTCCATGATTCCATGCCAGTGTTCACTGCTACCCAAAGCACAAATCTTGATGCACGACTGACAGAGCTGTGCCCTGGGCAGCAGCCCCAGCCCTGACCCCAGCAGTTCCCCTGGGTTATTACCTGAGGGCCTCCATACACAAAGAGCACCGTGGGATGCTTCTTGCCAGGCTGGACATCGTGGGGTTTGTAGACCATTCCGTAGAGCTCCACGTCCGACTGGGTGCGGAAGTGGAAGATCTCCGGGGGGACGTAGTCTGGGGGACAGCCTGGAGCAGGAGGGTCACACACAGTGCTGAGGGACTGAGCAGGCTCTGCTGCCACCCCCCCTGAACCAGCTCTGTCCAAACCTGACCCTGGGCAGGGCTCCTTCAACACCAAACCACACCAAGGCTTAGCAAAGCCCCTCCCTGGGAAATACAGCCTCCACCTGCCTGCACAGGGAAGGGATTCCACAGGAAAAGCTCACCAGCTGTGAGTTCTCCAACAAGGCACTGTGCCACAACAGCAGGGTGGGAGAGGGTAAGAACAGGGATGGGACAAAGGGTTTGCAGTAGGGGCTCAGGTGAGCTGTACCTAAACCTTCAAAACCTTTAAAATAGCCACTGCAACCAAGGTACTTGTCCCTTCCCTCTTCAGACAAATCACAAATAAAAAAACACCTTCAAGGCCAGATGGGACAGGGCTTGGAGCAACCTGGACTAGTGGAAGACGTCCCTGTCCATGGCAGGGCATGAGAGCAGGATGAACTTTCATGTCCATTCTCACCTAAACCACAGTGATTCCACATTAAACCGCATCCTTGTGGGTGTGACAACTCTGTACACCTCTGAGCACGACTTTTGCTCAATCTGTGAAACACCTCAAAAGCCTACGAAGCATTTCCTGAGCGAGGTGACCATGAGAACTATTTCCCCCACAAGACACCACAATTCATCTTCCCTCAGAGTTAAGGTGCTCAGACCACTTCCCTCCCCATCACTCTTGGCTACTGCTGGGAGAGTTCTCACTGAAAGGCCCCACTGGGACATTCTCCAAGACTTACTGGCTGCCTCCATCATGCTGGCCCAAAACTTGGGCTGCTTGTGGAGCGGGTCATCGTCGGAGCCACTGAGCTTGTAGATGTGCACGCAGGGAGGAGTGCTCACGCTGCTGTAGTGGCTGATGAACATGTCAAAGTTCTGGCAGGGAACACAGGAGAGGGAGGGAATGAGGTCCTGCACTGCTCACATCTCAAGCAGCGCTCAGGACTTGTTACTGGCCACGAGTCACTGCCATTCCCAGCTAGGATCCCTGTTGGTCAGGAGATGGGGGTCCAAGAAACAACCAACCTGGCTCATGGAGCAGCTGTGGGAGAAGCCTGGAGTGGTGAGGCGCATGATCTCCCCGGGAGACTCGTAGCTGACCACGTAGAGGTGGTGCTCCAGCGGGGTGTCCTTCGTGCCTTGGAAATACACCAGCTTGGTGGCCTCATTGACCCAGATCTGTGGCAGGAAAGAGGGCTCAGGGACAAGCAGGGACAAGCTCTGCTCCTCTGCCAGCCCAGAACACACACAGACCACAACAGGGCTGCTCAGGGCAGGGGGTTGAGGGGCCAGAGAACACACACAGTACTTGGAGAACTGCAGACAACACAATGCAGTGACAGGGAGCAATCCCTCAGCCTTTTTGTCAAAGACTCAAAGCGTTTGCTTATTAATGGGCATAAAAAGCTGGGCTTTGTTCCCTGCACATTAAGAGGAAGCCTCTTAACAAGGAACATTCTGTGCTTATATGGCATCTTACAAAACCATGGAATTGTTCAGAAAATGGGAAAACCCCTTCAAGATCAACCATTAACACAGCAGCACTGTGTTCACCACTAACCCACATCCTTCTGAACACTTCCAGGGGTGGTGACTCCCTGCCCCTGGACAGCCTGTCCCAAGGCCTGATCACCTTTCCAGTGAAGCCATTTCCCCCATCTCCAACCTAAATCCCTCTGGAGCAACGTGAGGCTGTTTGCTCTGCTCCTGTCCCTTGTTACCTGGGAGAAGAGCCTGACCCTCACCTGGCCACAACCAGCATGGATGGATTCTTAAGGTACAGGTGCCTTTTTTCCAGCCATCATGGTAATGAATTCCCATTTGTGGGAGGACCAGTTTAACAGCTCTCAGCACCAAAAACTTTGAGACACATTAAAATAGGTTTTTGACTGTCCAGATAAAGCTGTTTCTAAAAACCACCCAGTCAGGCAGGAACAGAGGCGACAGCTTTTAAATCCTGCATTGATCCAGCAACAGTAACTGAACTGTTTTTCCACCTTACAGTTTCCAAATGCTATTTCTGGCTAACCAACAGTTTGAAGACCCCTGTGAACAGCGAAGGGAAAAACATATCCAACTCAATTGGCCAGGAAAAGCAGGCAGAGCCCTGTGGAGCAACAAATGCATCAAAATAATTGCTGCTAACACAATTTTAGCCATAACACATGCAGGGAAGAGCTGTGGCCAAAATCAACAGCATGTACAGTGAGAATCCACATGGGGAGGGACAGCAGGTTAATTGCAGATTGAGGAAAAGCAGCAGAAACCAAAAGCTTGGAGCTGTTGGTCTTTTAAAAAGCGAGAAGTGAAAATCCAGATTAATTGGAAATGAACAGGCAAGGTCTTTATTTTGACAGAAATCATCTGGGAGTGCTAAAGATCAGACTCGAAGTTAATTCCTGAAGCAAAAATGAAACTAGGTTTCTACAAGATTAATAAAAATTCATTTCTGGCTGTTCTGCAAGCAACAACAGATACAGCTTCTCCATATTCTAAATTGCTTTATATTCCCCAGCTGCCTTCTTCCTAAAGGCTCTGCTGAGGGATCAGCTGCAGACCAAGAGTTCACTCCGAGTGCCAGGACACATTTCCACATTGCAAGAACTCGCTGGAGTTAAAATGCCTCAGCAAAGGCAGCAATCCCCAGCTTCTCCACAAAATGGTTCTTTGTTGCTCTTAAACCTCAGACTTGTGTCCTTTTTTATGGCCTGACCCACTCTTGGGATTTACCTAAGGAGCAATCTGAAGTCTGATTAAGAAGGCAATCAGTTCCATGTGCACTGGCCTACAGCACTTCTGGGGAAAGCAGAGGCAGCAATAAAAACAGCAACAAAATGAAGCTTAAGCAGTTCTAGCAGGTCCCAGGCGTAAGGGAGGACTCAGGCCAGGACTGGGGGCAGACAATGCAGAGCTGAGACACTGCAAGAGAATAAAAATAACCCCTACCTTGGATCCATGCCTCGCCAGCACCTCCCATTCCCCAGCAGTCAGGGCAATCTCCTCCTTGATGGGACATTTGAAATCATCTGCAAGAGAGACCACGAGAATAAATCACTGCCCTCCCCAAAGGACAACACAGGCCAAGAGGAGGGGGAGCTCCCAGGGCTGCAGCCCTTACCCTCACTGTGGACACAGGGCTGCACCCAGTCGTGGCTGCCTGGCTTCAGGATTGCTGTCACCCTGTACAGGTGACAGAACCCTGTTTTGCACTCGTTGGCTCGGATAAAGCAGAGCTCTTCCTCCTCCCCCTCTGGCTGGATGAAAGGATAGAAGATGTCATGAACCTGCCACACAAGATGAGAAACCCGTGAGTGACGTGCTTTATCAAAATCCTGGTTCAACACCAAATTTGGGACTACTGAGTAGCAAAGCTGCTGGAGCAAGGACTTAACTGGACACCCAGTCAACACAAGAATGGTTAACTGAGGGGAGAAAGGGGCAGCCTGTGTTCTCCTCCCAGTCCCGAGCCTCTTACATTTATCCACACATCAGTGGTTTCTTCATAGATCACAAATGGCTGGACATTTTCTGGCACAGTTTTGGCAAATTCAGCACGCTGCTCCTCATTTTCTGGGACTGGAATAAAGAGTGCTGGAGGCAGGAGGACTAGCTGGAGCCGCTGCTGAGGTCTGTCTAGGAACATAGCCCAGGCACTGGGGAAAGAAGTCGGAGGTGAATGTCAGTACCACAGAATAGAGGTCCCTTTCCAACACTCGGAACACGCATCCCTTTCTTCCCCCCCGCTGCCAGAAAGGATTTGGGCATCTGAATGCAAAGCTCTTCTCATCACTGCTGCTTTCTAATCCCCTGAAAGCTGTGCCAACACACACGTACTGCCAGACAGCTCTGGTATTTCACAGGGGTATCGCTCAGACGAGATGTCTGACAGATCTGGCAGCGCCTGCTCCAAGGGAGCACTGCTAACGGAGCCCTGTCTCCAGAATGGAACTCCTCCTTGGACACCCCTCCATCAGGAAGCCCTGTTCGTGCTCCAGCTCAAGTGATCGCCCTCCAAGAGCTCCGTCTGCAGCCTCCTCCTCGTGCTCTGGCAGGCAGAGGCACAGACCCAACACGAGTGCCAGGGGAAGGAAGGAGCTGCTTCAGCCCCAGCCCTGCTCCCCTCCCAAGGAGAGTCCCTGGAAGCGGTGCTGCACTGCAGGCTCTCGGCACGACAGATGGCAGAGCACAGCCACCCCGAGGCCTGCGAGTGCATCCAGGGGAGTTTCATCATGAAAGACAGATTTGAAAAGAGCCAGCTCTCCCCCGGTGCCGCAGGATTTCAGGAACTGAGATATTCAGCACATTTAGATAAGCCCTGGTGCAGAACATCACAATCACCTCTGGGATTACCTGCCAGAAAGCTCTCTAAATTTCCGTTCCAGAGCAGAAAATTAATGATGAGTTACAGAATGCCACCTTCAAAGACAGCCAAGTCACCTTAACTTAATCTGCACACACACCAGTTAACAGCCAAGCCAGCTTGGGAAGGGGAAAAATTAAGAACTTTAAAATTTCAATCAGATTGGGGTGAATTCTGTAACTCTTCAGGCAAGACTGTGTATCCTATTTGGAGCAATAGCCAGTCCCAGAGCAATCCTTCCCTTTGGACACGCTGCATGAAGGATGTGGCACCACTGACCCTGCCCCTGTCCTGTGATTCAGGCTTTGGTGACAAACTGTGCCAACAAAAAAAGATAGAACTGCCCAGAGAACACCCCCATTTTCAGCAGGAAACACGTTGTATCTGTGTTAAACACCTTCAGCTCCAAAGAATTCCCCAGGACTGCCCACTTAATGCATCAATGTCATTTAACTCTGGTTGTGACAAACTCAACAGCCTGTCACTCTGCTCTGCTTCATTCCTACTTTTAGGATGTTACAGCAACGAAGAAGCCAAATATTCATGTGCCATTTCTGGCACTCAGGGTTTTAAAAGCAGGTCATGATCACAGCAGAATCATGTTGAGGGTCTGCAACCAGAGGAGCCCTTGGGAAAGTTATTTTGGGAGGAAAATGGACTTACTATTTGCCATCCCGGGTCCATCCAGCACGGGCAATGTACTCCACAGTGGGAAACAAGGCAGCAAAGGGTTGCACCAGCTCTTTGTCCTGAGCACACATAATCTGCAGCAAAACCAAGGCCCAACATCAAATCAGAGCTCCAGAGCTCATCACCTCCTCCCAGGGAAGCTCAGGGAGATGGCAGAACAAGGAAGTTTAGCTACTGGCATCAGCAAGGGTCAGGCCAGGAGAAGCAAGCCTTGCTACAAAGAGCAGGAAGAGAAGGGAAAAACAGGCTTCAAAGCAAAATGATTTTGGCATTCAGCCACAGGAAAGGACACAGGCAGGGACCGCAGCCCCGGATCAGACCTGGCTCCAGCCCTCCTGTGTCTGCCATGGTGTACCAGGCAAGCTCCACTTCCCCCTTCCCTCCACATTCCCAGCTAAATCTCCCCCAGAATGATTCTTCTCAGCATTTTCAAGTCTTTCTGTTTCTTGGATAAACATATTAGAGAACTAGGTATTACAAGAGAATAAAAACCCCATACTAACACTATTTAGGATTTCTTTGTGACCTTGTTTTAATTCTAGGGAGCTTCAAAAATCTTCCTGTGCAATGTCCCCTTCTGAGTTATCACTTACCTTACCCTTGCTGTCTGTTTTAAATTCTGCCAGTTTCAATGTAATCTTGGGATTTTTGCTGCCTGCAGAGAAGAAGTGAGAAAACATCAAAATGATGAAGTTGAACATTCTGTGGCTACACAAAATACAGCTCCTAAAGGAGAACTGCCCCTGGTCCTACTGAAACGGCTCTGTGTGAATTTACAAATATCAAATATGCATGTGAGCAAACACCAGAGTCATTCTGGGAATGGGAAAAGTTTGCTTTGCCTTCCCTAGCTGGCTGTGCACATTCCCAGGAGGGAAAGGAAAGATGGGATTCAGAATGTATTCCACAATATGCCATGAGATATAGTCCACTTCCTCAGCAATCCTTTCATTTAGGGCTGGGATTTAAAATTCAGCCTTTCTTGCAGCAGAACTTGGGATTGGAGAGTCAATTAGGTCTCAACATTTATAATCAGTTTTTATATCCCAGTAAATGCCCAGATTAATGATGCAAAGTTTATAGCCCCAATTCCACTGCTGATTCCAGAGCACAGCCACGTGTTTCACTCACCTGTCCTGGGGTACCGATAGGAATCTGTTTTTCTCTCCTCCAAGGCAGGTGAAGGAACATGAATTATCTCCACCTCTGACTCATCCACTTCCTCATACAAGATCCGCAGTGTTTTCAAATCCTCTGAACCTGGGACAGAGAGCAGGAATGTTTGCAAAGAGGATTTCCTGCTGTTTCTGGCTTGCCTGGAGCACTGGTGCAGAGGGAACACCTGTACAGCCCCAGCTCTTAGTGACCACCTGCAAACACTCCACAATTATAATTCCCTCAGTGCTTTGTTCCTTCAGGTGATCTCCCCAGGAACAGCCCAAACCCAGCAAATCAAAGGAAAATCATGCTCAGAACCTCACTCCTAGCAGGAGGCAGCAGTCACAGCTCCAGGGTTTGATGAGCAGAACAGTGACTGACCTTCTGTGGAAGCTGTGGGACACCACCAATAGCCCGTGAACCGATCAAACTCCTCCTGAATGACAAAAGTGGCTACACCAGCAGATTTGGGGTCATCCAGAACATTGGACAAGCCTGGAGAGGAACAAAGACGAGACAGAGTATTTGCATTTCGCATTTATATTTCTCCTTGGGAAATGCTGACCCAAAAGACAAATGCGCTTGTAAGAAAGAAGGCAGCAATGTGGGTATTGCAGGCCAGATCCCTCAGCAGGAATTCCCTTTTGGGGCAGGAGGAAGGCCCAAAGGAGGTTACCTTTATGGCAGTATGTCAGCCGCCTCTCCTCGCCCGTCTCGATGTTTGCCACCCACAGGTCGTTGTTGTTAATGAAGGAGAAGAAGGCTGGGTCAGCAGGGCAGATTTTGGGATCCATCCGTGGCCCCGTGCACTGAGTTTTGATCTCCAGAGGCTTCATTGGAGACACCTATGGCAAGAGACCCACACAGAGCTGGGTGCCATGTCAGCTCCCAGCTCTGCAGAGAAAAAGCCCAAATCAGAGATAGAGCACAGCCCAGGGCACATTGGCAAATGTGGCCCTGACAGGACACAGGAGCAACCACCATAAGCAAACGGGTGAAGATGTGGAAGATGTGGACCTGCTACAGCAGGCTCAGAGGAGCCACAGAGATGCTCCAAGGGCTGGAGCCAGACTGGGAGAGCTGGGAGTGTTCACTAGAGAAGAGAAGGATCTGGAGAGACCTGAGAGCCCTGCAGTGCATGAAGGGGCTCCAGGAGAACCTCCTGTGAGGGTGGGGAGGCCCTGGAAGAGGGATGAGCTTTAAGGTCCCTTCCCCCCCAGTCCAGCCTAGGATTCCATGTGCAGCCATCTCCAATCCAAACCATCAAGCCCCTTTGAGGTGATACCCATGAAATCCCTGGCACACTCACCATGAACCCATTCTTGCCCCCATCTCGACAATGGAAGAGGCTGTTGCTGGCCTGGAAGAGGAACAGGCCACTCTCACTGTGGAAATCATAAGATGTTATCCCAAAAACACCCAGTCTCTTGCGTTCCCTCAAGAGCTCCTCCTCTCTGGAATACATCCCGTGGTGAGGGGTTGCCTAGAATTGAAGGAAAGGAATATCTGAGAGGATTTGCAAGGAGAGGAACATTCACAGGAGCTGTCACAACTCCCCAGCTCACACAGGCAGCAGTGTCAGGGTACAGGTCGCCAATTCCTGTACTCCAGGCTACAGCTGTGGGGCCCAGGAGGCCTAAACCCACCACACCCCCTAAATTTCCCTCTACAGGAGGGCTGAGCTGTGAATCTCTCAGTTCTGCAGTTGGCACTTCAGCATGAACTGAGAACAGCTGCGCTTGCTCTGCTTATGCAAATCAGATGTAACCAATTAACTTAATGACGTTATCTGCAGCCTTCACAAACAGTTTCCATGTCAGACACTGCAAACAAAAGTTCTTCCGGGATCTTGAATTACCCTGGAGAGAACTCGCAGCCCAAATGGGGTCAAGACAGATAAATTCTGTTCCACCAGGAACTTTTTAAGTAGGAGAAAAAAGACAACACCCTCCAATGCTGTCAGTGACAAAGGGCACGAAGATACTGAAAGCGGGGAGGGGAAAATTTCCTCCCTTTCTGCTGCCTTACACTCACAACAGTGTAGAGGCAGAAGCAGCAATTTAAACTCGACTTTCCCAACTTTTCAAAAGCTGGAAGGATGACAGACACCACACAGATCCTCCACAGCAGCTCCACTGCATCACCCAGTTTCCCCAGGCACTGACAACCCAGGCTCTTCCCACTCTGGCTTACCTGAAAGTGATCCAGCATCTGTTTCCAGGACAAGAGCAGCAAGGCCTCCTTCCGTACCTTTTTGGGAATCTCTGAGTAAAGGAGGGAATTCTCTCTGCTACCATATGGCATTCCTATTAGGAGGAAAAAAGCATCATCCTACTTAAGACGAGTTAGCCAGGACAAAGAGGCCCACGAGCAGATTCAAACAGAAGTCTGGAAACAGAGGGGCTGGGGCTGCCAGAGACCTTTACCCACATTCCCTCCCAAGCAGCTCCCAGATCAATCCCAGAATAACATCTAAACCACTCAGATATTCATTTGTTTGGAATTTTCCTAAGCAAGATTTAATACCCCACTGCTCCAGAATGTATTAGGTCCAGTTTTCCCCTCTGTGCCTGTCCTCCGTGCCCCAGATCCACTCGAAGAGCACCACTCCCTGAACGGGTGACTCAACATTTACTCTCCACATTTCTCACACAAAAATTTGCTACAGGGACCTGGTTCAGGCCAAGGCAGCAGCTTGCAAGGGGGAAAGGAAAAGCTTGGAAGCTCCAGAGAGCCCATTCAAATGTGAAACAGTATCCTACAGAGTCAAAAGACCTTGTCATTTTACATAAGCCTTTGACTGCGGTTATCAAATGAGCTCCTGGCCTTCATCCAACTTCCAAAACAACCATCAAATATCCTGACACGTGATTTTGACAGTTTCTACAAAAACAAAGACCATGAACTTGCCCTCTACTTATGCTGCAAAGGCTCCCTGGATCAGAAATTCACACAGGGATATGTGCCCTGATACTGCCTACTCTGCACATGTTCTGGGCAGAACAGAGACATTTCTGAGCTGGCTGACCCAGCAGTAGTTACTTCAAATTAAAACTGAAATATTAATAAGTGCTCGGGAAGCAGAGCAATATGTGAGGATCTAATCCTCAGAGATCCAGGAACACCAAAGTGCTGAGCATGTGGTGTTTAACATAAGCAGCATCTGCCACGATACAACATAAAACTCTGTGGGGATGGCCCAGGAATGATTGAAGATGGCCATAGAGGAAAAACTGCAGAGAGGAACAAATGACTCTGGACACACGTATCTGACACTCAGGCAACTATGACCTGGACTTCCCTTCCCCTTATGTTAGAACTTTCTCCAGTGACCTCAGGCTGACTACAATCTATTGGCATTTACAAGGAAAATACTGCCTTCCTCCCCAAAAGACAGTTTACTTTGCTTCCAAGTGAAATATTCAACCCTACAGCAAAGTTCATCAGGAGTCTCCATCCACTCCTCAGTTTCATTTAAACACTTTAAAATGTTCTTTAATGCTGGGGCAGTAACAGCACAGAGTTAAACACTTGTGAACTTACAGGCTGCCCAGAGAAGCTGTGGCTGCCCCATCCCTGAGAGTGTCCATTATTATGGCAAAAGAATCAGCATTTAAATCAGCATTTTACCCTTTATTAGGGACATCTGAGAAGAGGTACCCTGGGATTACCTGGCTGATGCTGATCTTAACTGAGGGATTAATCTGCTCTAATCCCTGTACAACTCCTTAAGGAAGTAAACACTGAAAAGGCACTCATGTATCCTTATTCCTGGTTCTGGCTCCTGGAACAGTCACACCCTGGCAGAACACCAACCACCCAGTAGCTGGTTTGGTTGCCATTTCATACAACAGAACATTAAAAAAATTTAAAATTAGCCACTTAGCTCTTTAATCATCTAGATCAAAACCAGTATCAAAGCGAACTGGAAATACATTCAACTTTAAATCAAGCCTCACTGCTCAGACTTGACAAGAAAAATATGCCAGCTCTGGATCCTGCCCTTCACAGCAGCACTCGTGTCCCAAGAATTTATGAGAACTACACAAATCAAGTCACTGGCACACAGGAGCTGCTTAGTGACAAAACAAATCAGTCCCTCAAATCCAACATCCTACAGTGACTTACACTCAAAACCTGGAAAAAGAAGGAAGAAGAGCAGGGTCACTTCAGGGCAGCAGTCACTGCACAGAGTTGCACATCTGGCAATTTTTGTACTGGCCCAGTAATGTTCAGCTCATGCCCCAAAGCACAGCAAACTCTTTATAGTCTATAAAGCTTCCCATGTTACCAGCCACAAAATTATGCAGTTACCAAAATCCAACAACTCTGTCACTAATTACATTGTGGCTCCATCTGTAACAAGGGACCTGTACAACACGGAATTCTGCTTTCAGTCCCACTGAAGGAAAGGGATATTTCCCTGCAAATGTCAGGAACAGCTCATTCCCACCTCAGTTTTCTTCCCTGCTCTTGAAAGCATCCTACCTTCATGACACTTAATAAAACAGGAGACACCACTACCCTGTCACTAATATGTTGCAACATATAATGAGTCATTACTGACAGCAAATTTCTTGGAAAGTCAGTCTGGTTAATGAAGCAAGTAAATCCCATTTCTCCCAAGCTACAGAGGCACGAGATAGTCCTGAGCATGAGGAAAGACACAGAAGTGCTGGCTGGCCACCACTTCCCCTTGTCACAGTGTTTGAGGCTTGTCTGGGACTGGGGAGTCCCTGCTCAGTCCCAGGCTTTGCAGAAGATCCTGCAAGCCTTGAGCCACGTTACCCAATCTCAGTTCCTCCATCTGACAAAGGGAGATCCCTCCCAGCCCTTCCCTTGCCTGCTGAGTTTGGAAGAGCCCCACGTTCCCCCCAGATGCTGGCAGGAGGCTTACCCAGGTAATAGAGGCGGTGAGAGTGCGGGCTGGACTCCTCTGTTTTCCGGACAAACTGGAAATCATGGGGAGCTTTGTTCACTATCATGCCCGAGTACTTCCTGCTGCTGTGAATAATGTCACGCAGCCCATCCCAAGAATGCTTTTGCACCTGGAATTGGGAAGGCACATCCTCCATCTCGACCACTTCGGAGCTGTCTGAGAGCGTGTCCACTGCAGTCATCCTCGCTTCCCCTTCAGAACTCGGCAAAAAACTGAGGGAGGAGTAGAGGCAGAGAATTAAGCCTTAAAATCAAGCAGGTGCTCCTTAAACTACAGATCCTGGGATCCTCTGCACTCAAGGATTACATTTTAAATACACTGAAAGGAACGATCCATCTCCCATCCCATATGGAATCCTGTAAATGAAGATATTGACCTCAGAAAACTCCCTCTCCCAGGGCTGGCTCTAGGAATAAACTGTTAAAGGAAGCACAAGCAGCAGATTCTGGTGCAGACAACAAGCAGCTTGACTCAAAGGAAAACCACTCCAGGAATTCGGACAGATATGTCATCAAAGCTATGACCCATCATAAAGGCACATAAACTCCTGCCCTGTGAGACCACAGAAGTGGAATCCCCTTCCTATCCCAAAGGAAAACCTGCCCATCGCTTGGGGAGAGAGGTTCAAACCCAAGCACAGCAAATCACTTACCTGAGGAGATACTGAGGCCAGCACTAAAGCAAGAGAGATGGGAAAACAGGGAGAAAAAGTGCAATGGCTTTGCTAAGAGAGAGAAGGCAGCAAGGCCAGACCCTGGCTGTATCCTGAGAAACGTGGCACACATTCCTCAGAGATTTCCAAGTGAGCAGGTGTGGAGGGAGAGGACAAGAACCGCCTCCACATTAACACAAATGTTAATTTGAGGTGAGGTGGACCCACAGACTTGCCCAAGGTCAGTGATGTCATCCACTGCAAAGCAGGAATGAGCTAAGGACTAGGGAAACCTGTTTCTCACATCCCACTTGAGGAGTAGGATGTCCCTCCAAGAGGACATTTGAGGGGTTTTGGAGGTACCTGAAAGAATGTTACAGAGAATTTCAGAAAAACTTCAGATTACTGGACAAAATTAGCCTGGAGAATTTTGCTCCGAGGAGACAGAATCAGCCTTGTGCAAGGGCTGAAAATGTAACATCTCCTCAGACTCCTAAGTCCCTAAATTGTACAAAATGTGCCAAAAGTAACACAAGAACAAGCTCCCAAAATAATTCTGTAGGTACTCGTGGTACCTACTGCCCAGCAGTAAATCCACAGCTTGAAAATGGATAAAGAGGAGCATTTTCCAATCAAAGGCAGGCAGGAAGCCCGAGTGAAACCACAGAAGAGAACATGATGGGATGTTCTAAGACTGTGTGTCTGTGGCCTCTGCCTGTATCCAGGCTCTCCACTGCAGCAGCTAAAATCACAGCTGAAGGCAGAAGTGCTGCCTGTCAGAAACACAAGACAAGAAGACCATGAAAATCCATAAACTGAGTGCAATTCTCCCAACCCCATCCCACTGCAGGTCAACACAGACAGTTAAATACTCTGGCTTTAGCTCACAAAGCCTGGCCCTTGGGTACTCTCACCCAGCTGACAAATCCATCTCACTCAGCCAGGCTGGCTCTCCACAAGCAAAAGTTTAACCTTTGAAACCAGTCTACAAATGTGATACAGGTACCTGTCCCCAGCTGAACTGGAGCCTGGAGCCTCTTCCAAACTATACTGTCATGATTTTATCATATGAACAGCACAGCTCTAAGCTTGGCACTGTTCTCATCCTGGTGATTTGGACATGAGAATGGAGGGGTAAGTGGGATAAGCAAAGCAGCCACCACACAGCCTGAGGTGAGAGTGTTGGGAATTACCACTGGCACTGCTGGAGCCTGATGGACTCTCACAAAATCACAGAATGGTTTGAACTGGAAGTGACCTTAAAGATCATCTAATTCCAAACCCCTGCCATGGGCAGGGATACCTCCCACTAGAAGGGGAAAAAAAACAACACTTAAAACTTAGATCTGGCATGCAACAGAGTAAAAGGAAACTCAGATTTCTGCCTCTGTCACTACGGCCACCTCTGGAAAAAGGCGTAGTCAGTATTTGGCAACACGGTGTATGTAAGTAAACAAGTGCAAGGAGTAACTTATCTCAGAGCAGATTTTGGGATTACATTACTCAAACGTGAGCTGGATCAAGACACCAGTTATTAACCATCTTAAGACAGGCAGCAATAGCACATCGAAGATTTCCACCTTGCTGGAGAAGCCCTGTCCCTCCCGCCCCACGCAGAGGCAGGGACTGAGATGACTCAGAGCTGTTGCAGGAATATTGCTCTCTCCACTCCCAAAAACATGGAGCTGCCCCTTGGAGGTCTTTTAATGCCATTTGTGGCCTGTCAGGTGAGGTGGGTGAGCCACCAAGCCCTCCTCTGGGGGAGGGTGTTAGTCTGGAGGGGACAACAAGCACAGGTGGGAAATGAGAACCCGGAAAAAACTGCAGAGCTCGATACTGGAAGTGAGTGAAACAAGTTATTGTCCTGAGTCACTTCCTGACTCACAGATCCTGATACAGAGCTCCCTGGGCAGGACTGCACAGATGGGATTTCTCAGAACCCTCTCTCAGTGCAGAGGTGATTGCTGCTCTGTCCCACAGCACACAGAGTCCCCGCAGGGACCTGGACGTACCTTCTCCAACTTCCTGCAGTCTCGTTTTCCAGACGGACCCTCTTTATCTTCTGCATTAACTACTCAGAGAGCTGGGCAGGACAGGAAACTGGGGAGGAAGAGGGGAGAAAGCAGATTTCATACAACTGCTGGGTAAAAGCATCTTCCATAGGTCACATTTCCAGCTGAGTGGGGAGGCACAAATAAATCCTTGGGTTTCACTCCTTGGTCCGAATCTGTTCTGTCAGCACAGCCTGGATTTGAATGGCCCTGATAAATCTGAGAGACTTCATCTGAACAAGGCTCAGTGAGTTCTGGGGTGTGCCTCGTTCTTTCCCAGAAAATTCTTCTTAAAATCCGAGAATCTTGAATACTGAACCTTTCTGTCACCCCCTTCCCAAAATCCTGAAATTCTTGCAAGTTATCAGGTGCTAAAGACTGATGTAACAGAGGTCTGGGCCATGTGCTTAGAGAGAAGAGTCAAACAAAGGACACACCATAAGGAGCCAGCCAGAGGGTCACAGTCCCACCTGGGATATAAAAACCACATTTATCTTCCAAGCCTGAATACTGCTTCCCTGTGCCTCAGCCTGCTGCCACAAAGAACCCTGGTTCCCCACACCAATCTGCTATCCAGGAGCACAGGAAGATGTTTCACTGCCCTCCTCTCCCCACAACTACAAAGGCCTTTAGCTCTGAATCACAGACACACTCAAGACCACCACTGCCTTTTGTCGAGGCTCCTGCTCTCCCCAAACAGCCATTTCTCCATCAAAAACACACTCACAGGGGACCAGGAGAGACAAAGCATCACAAAGAAACTCCTCATCTGCAGAGGAGAGCAGAGAGGGAGGAAGCAGCTGCATTCAGCAATTTAAGGGCAGTTTTTGATGCAGGCATGAAAGAGCAGCGGGAGTGATGCTCAGGAATGCTGAGTAACCTGGTCTGATCTCCCAGCTGACCCTGCCTTGAGCAGGGGGTTGGACAAGAGACTTCCCAAGGTCCTGCCAGGCTTGGCTGTTCTGTGATTTTCGTGATTCTGAGGAACATCTTAACCCTCACTGCACCCAGCCCAAACCGTGCATTTCACACAGGGAAGGAACAGTAAAATCTTGAACCAGGAAAAAAAAAAA
>VWYO01027057.1:63026-99813 GCA_013400275.1 Rhadina sibilatrix
AAAAAAAAAAAGCACAGAGAGATGATTCTTCCCCGCCCTCAGAGATGGGCCCCTAATTCAGCATTTTTTGCCGTCGTGGGGCGGCTGTGCAGCCATTCTCATCTTTCTTTGTGCTTTACCCCCCCTCTAGGAGAATGGTTCGGTCCCGCTGAGTGATGTTGCTGAGGGAAGCCGGGAAGGCTCTCTTCAACGGGCGTTGGTGGTATAGTGGTTAGCATAGCTGCCTTCCAAGCAGTTGACCCGGGTTCGATTCCCGGCCAACGCAAGTTCGTTTTCTTCCCCGTGCTGTATTTTTTCCCCGTTTCTCACCGATCCGAACCGAATTGAGATGCACCGGCACGCGGGGCGCCCGCCCGGCTGCACTTTGCGCACTTGAGCCCCGGCGGGAGGCGGGCGCTACACAGGGATGGGGCACATGGTGCCGGTTACTTCTCTTCCCAACTCGTGGTGGAGGTCCCGAGTCAGGAAGACGGCGGGAAATAAATAACTCCGAATAAAAAAAAAAAACACACCCAAAAAACCTTAGCCCCTCCAAACAAAGAAAAAACCAAACCGGACCAAAACAATAAGGAAATAAACCACCACAAGATTAAAAAAAAACAGAAAAACCTACAAAAATTAGGTGTTTCCGCCCGGGATCGAACCGGGGACCTTTCGCGTGTGAGGCGAACGTGATAACCGCTACACTACGGAAACCCGCCTTGGGAGCGCATTTCCCGTGGTGGCCCATGTTCCCGTCATGGCGGCTGAGGGGACGCGACCCTCCCTCACGGCAATCTCAAAATAAATCTTCTGCAAACCCCTAGAAGCGCCGCGCAAGACCCCAGTGATTATCATCAATGACTAATTGCAGTTTCCAGGGACCCGTTGGTCTCAGGAGGCGACTGAGGTGCGTATCCTGGGCAGTGTTTCGGGGTCCCCTCAGAGACGACACGGCCCCACAGGGAGGCTCCCGCTGAGAGGGCGCAGGGCGCTGCTGATGAAATGTCACTTTTCCCTAAGGCAGCTGCCACCAGATGTCGGTAGAATAGTGGCGACAGGGAGTGGAGCTCCCAGGAGAGCTGCCCGGGAGGGACAGAACCCGCCTGGCCCAGGAGACAGGGGCTGGAAGAGGAACGGCCCTCAGAGACAGACCTGTTGACAATCGCAGATTCACGAGATGCCAGACTAGTTTGAATCGGAAAGACCCTAAATCTCATCTTTTTCCACCCTCTGCCATGGACAGAGACACCTTCCTCTGTCCCAAGATGCTCCAAATCTCGTTCAACCTGGCCTTGGACACTGCCAGGGATCCAGGGGCAGCCACAGCTGCTCTGGGAATTCCATTCCAGGGCCTCCCCACACTCTCAGTCAAGAGCTGACAATCCCAGGTAGTTCTAAGTTTGTTCCTCTTACCCTGCTGCAATGTTAACAACTTACTTAATGGCAATCCTTCTCTTTTTGGTAAAACCTCAGCCCTTGGAATCAGGTGGTAACATGAGAATTATGTTTTCCTGTTTTGTTTTCTTTGTTGAGGTGTATTTTATGCTCTGCTGGCTGCAGAGAAAAGCTTAGAAGGGAGAAATGAATCATAAACCCAGATGAAAGCAAAAAGAATCTCACTTTTAATAACACTTCCTCTTAATAAAATCTACTTTTAATTTTACAATTTCATTTTACAATTTCATTTTACAGTTTTGTAGGTGCTCTTTTGATTTGGGGCCAAAATGGGTAGAGAAGAGGTTGTCACATGTCCTTTAACTTCAGGGCTTGCTTTATTCTGATCTGATTTATGATAAGGATTATAATGTTACATCCAAGTCCACGACAAACACGATGTCTCAGGACTTGTTTGCTTCGTGTTGTTGTTAAACATCCTGGAATGAAATCCTTTTTGCCTGCAGCTGGCAGAGCTGCAGAGAGGACCGGTTCCAGCCTTGGCACTGAGCATCAGCTGAGTGTGCTGGGACAGAGCTGATCAATAGCTGGGGCAAGGTCCCCTCCCTCGAGCAGGGGGAAGTGGATCTGCGAGTGACCCAAGGCCATCCGTGGAAAGATTCAAACGCTTTGGGTTTTGTTTTCTTCCGCAGCCCTCTTTCAGCCTGGCAATGGGTGGAGAGAGGAGCCGCGGAGCTGACAGCGCCAGGGAGGAAGCTCTTGGAAGGTGCCTGTGGGAGGCAGAGGCAGGAATTCCATGAAAGGCGTCCTGCTGTCGGTGTGAACTCCCAAACCCACCCGGTGCCTGGTTCTGGCAGCGCTGGGCTCTGGGAGCCCTGGGACACACCGAGTCGTGGGCTCCGGATGCTCCTGGCGCGGGCAGCGCTGGCTTTGGGGGCCCAGACAAACCCCCCCTCTTCCCGCTGGTTCCTGCTTGCCGGAATGGCTCCCGGGGCTTTTCTGACAAGGATCCATCGGCAGGGACGGCTCAAACTTTGCCCGCAGGACACAGATCCGACAGCATTCTCCCTTCCAGCCCCTGAGCTTCCCACCCGTGCGGCACCGCTGGGTGTGGGAGCCCCCCGTGCCTCACCCGCTCCCTGCGGACGGTCCCCAGAGCCCGAGGAAGGACTGTGGCAGGGAAATAAGAACGCGGGAGCTCATTTGGAGGTGAAGCCTGGATATTCTCTTCTATTATCACCAGCATCTGCCCTTTCTGGAGGAGCCCTCCCCCAGCTCTCACCAGCGGCCATGCTCGGCTTTGTTTCCCTGACACGCCGCGCTGGCTGCACAGTCCCATCCAACCCTTTTCCTCCCTCCACTCCCCAAGCCTGCGTGGCTGTTCCAAGAGGGGAGCTGGAAGCACCGTGGAGCAGGAGAGCTGACAATCAGGGCCAGGAGACAACGCTGCCGTGCACAATACCCCCCCTCCCAATTAGCCATTCATTTTTTTTTCCCCCCCTGCCTCTGAAATGGGGAGCACAGCCCTTGTGCTGGGAGATAAAACAAGAACGGCTCCAATAGCACTGATTTAAATTAGGTCAGGCTGGCTTTTGTGTGGCAGGGACCACACAATAGCTGTCACACGACGGTGGAGGGGAGCAGCATAAAGGAGAAGAGGCCAAGCAAGTGGCACAGATGCTGGGAGTTGGTGGGTGCTGGGACATCGCGGGGTGTGTGCCTGGGGATAGTGGAGGGGCAGACGCTCCACCAGCACGTGATGCTGAGGCATAAAAGGGGCGGCGTGGTCAGCAGGGGACAGAGAGGTCACACGCTGCCTGGGCAGAGACAAGCTCTGCCACACCACAGCCGTGTGCCCCTGGGAAATTTGGCCTTTAATCATAACTGCTTATGAGACAAAGGGGGTGACAAGTTTTGGACCCCTCAGGACAAGAAGGATATTGAGGGGTTGGAGTGTGTCCAGGGAAGGGAACAGAGCTGGGGAAGGGTCTGGAGCACCAGGAGCAGCTGAGGGGACCTGAGAGGGCTCAGCTTGGAGAAAAGGAGGCTCAGTGGGACCTTCCTGATTCTTGGGGTGTTCTGTGCAGGGCTTGGAGTTGGACTGATGATCTTTGGGGGACCCTTCCAATTCCAGGTATTCCATGATTCCATGACCTGAGTTGCAATCCCCAGCGTTGCCCAATTTCTTTCCCCTCATAAGTTCCCCAAAAGTCCATGCCTGGCCTGAACACCTGGGCATGCTGTGAAATCCTGCACTGGCTTCTTTAGGGTGTGTTTGAGGAAATATCAGCAGCTCCCTCAAAATGATCTCTTAACTCAGGTTCTCAAAGCCATCCAAGTGTCTGCCTTCAGAGAGAGGTCCTGGGCAGAGTTTTCTAGGAGGATGTGAGCACCAGAGCCTGGTCCCAGTTCTCCCCCCACAGTTTCATTAATATCCTTATTACTGTTTTTACAGTGGCAGTGCAGATGTTCATGTTTATCTGGCCACGGGAGGACATGAGAGCAGCATGCTTAGAGCTATCAGCAAGAGCCTGATCTTTTCAGCAAGCTGTTGTCGTGGTCTAAATGAATTTATCCAGGTAAATCCATATGCAAAGGAAGGGCAGGTAAGTTTAAAAATAAAAGTCCACCCCTTCAAGTCTCTGAGGAACAAATGAATGATCTTTTGTGCTCCAGACTGGGCTTTTACAGGTGCCACTTTGTTACAGTTGGGCCAAAAACCAGTGGTGGAAATTGTGGGTGTGGAAAAGTGGAAAGACATAATCAGCCACTTAATTCAGTCTTTTTGGAAGGCCAGCTTGATATTCTTTTTCAGTTGCAAGAAAAAAAAAAGCCGTAAACAAAAAACAGTACTTAAGAAAAATGTTCTTTGTATCACAAAGTCATCATTTGCATGCTTAAATTGCAAGTGTTATCATTTCCACTACTAGTAGTAAAAAAAAGTAGGTGAGCCAAAGCACTGAATGTGCCAGCCAGTGCCAAAAGGAGGAAACTAGGTTAAGCTGAAGTATCAGCTTTTCCTATTCCCCTTCATTTGTTTGTTCACACATGAACATATATATATATATATATATTTAATACAAGACAGCTTAGAACTACTCTGGGCCATCATAATTCCCTACAGCTACAATGGCCTACATAATTCCCAGGCTGATTGAAACACACTGCTTCCCACAGGCACACACAGGCAGCGGAATATTCCGTGGCCACCAGCTGATATTGGAAAGGCAGGAGACAGGCACTAAAAATAAGTTGTCCTTTTTTTTTTTTTTAACAGTAAGTGTAATTAAGCACTGAAATAGTGCCTGTTGTAGGGAGGTGGCCCCGAAGGCACAGAGCCAAAACGAGGCATGTTGTTAAAAGGTATGTTCCCTTCAGCAGATGGTCAGAGCTCTGATGCATGAAGCACCCAGTGAAATTATCCACCCAGTTCCTGTAGGAAGCCTGTCTGGAGCAACCAGAATAGCCCTAATTCCTCTCAAAATACAAATACATGGTTGCTAGTTTTCACTGCTTTACAGCTATACTATTTGGTGTATTTTTAGCTCTTTAGTTGTGAGAACACAACGAAAACAGCAACAGCCCGCTTTGGTTTGCATTATGATTTACTTTCTAAAGCTCACACTGCAGTGGAGACTGGAGATGCTCAGGTACCAAAAGCAGTTTATGGTAGCACAAAAATGTGTTGTCTGTCAGGGGAGGGTTAGGTGGAAAGGATACTAGGAAATACCCTTTCTATTAAGAAAATATTAGGAAAAAGTTCTACCCCCAGAGGGTGGTGGGCCCCTGACCAGGCTCCCCAAGGAATGACCACAGCCCCAAAGCTGCTGGAGCTCCAGGAATGTTTGGACAATGCTCTGTCCCTGCACATGAGGTGACCCAGAGGCAGAAGAGGCAGGAGTCCAGCTCTTTGTTGACAGCTTAGGGGGTGTGATCATTGTGGGTTCCAAACAAGGAGACATAGAAGTTATATCTGATCATGTGATTAGTGCACACATCCGTATATATAAATAAATCAGAATGATACAATTATGTGTATATAGGTAGAGATTGTTATTCTCCAGCAAATGGCATCATCTGGGATGCTCCTGAGTTGTGACTGTGTAAATCCCAGTATTCCTGAGATGGCCTCTATAACCTGAAATGCTCATTGGAGTCCTTCAGCTCTCCAACAACCCAAAATCCACTGCAGAAAATATTATGTTCAGCAGAAGATTGGTTCGTTCCTTGAATATTTATTTGCTGGTTTGGGCTGGGGTATTTTTCTATTCTTATTATTACTATTATTTGTTTTGTTTCTTTCTTCTCCTTTTATCAGCTCCAGCTGAGACAGGGGAGGGTAGGAGGAGGGTTTTGTTCCTCTGCAGATAACAGGAGGCTGTGCCTGTGCAGCCATGGTGACAAGATCCAGGGCGCTTTCTGGCTTCCAAGCAATTTGCTCCCCACCCCTGGCTCCCAAGTAAAAGTGGGGCAGAGAAAGAAAGGAGCTTTTGTTTCTCAAGTGCTTCAGCTGTTACTTCTAATTAAGCGAAGAGCTCCAGTGCCTTCCCACTCCCCAGCTGAAGGAGGATGGAGTTGGGGCAAAAGGAGAGCCAAGAGGCTGTGGCAGCTCTCCTCCTTCCAGCTGCAGCCTGGCTGGGTGACCTGTGCCATCCCAGTGCCTCAGATTCCCTGGCTGCAGGGGGGAAGAAATGAGAGAGCCCGAGCCCAGCACGAGGCCAGGTGGAAATGACCACCCTGCTGTTCAAGGTGTTATTATCGGTTTAGTGCAATATGCTCCCAGCTTCCCAGACATGCTGACTAGCAGCAAATTGCTCTTTCCTTCTCCAGCTTTCCCTGGACGCCATCCCCTTCTCTCTGAGATGCCAGCCCTCGCCCTGCAGTCTAACAGCATTTCTCCAACCTCCCCAGTGTGCCTCTTTTTAACCTCTGCTGGCGTCACCGAGATGTGCTGCAGGAGCCAGGTGAAATGTCAACAGCCAGGGATTGGGCAGGTGGCCTTGGTGCAGCCAGGTGGGGTCTGTGGGGCAAGGAGAGTGGAGTGGGCAGAGGGCAGAGCCGTGACAGCTGTGAGGCACACAGCCCCTGCTGAGCTCTGCAACAGGGAACACAGAGTGTTCCCCAGCACTGCACGAACACAGGAAAGACTGCCAAGAGGAAAAGAGGGTGGAGATGTGGAGAGAGAGAGAGAGAAAAAAAAAACAAAAACCAACGAATGTAGGGAATAGGAACACTCAGGAATCCAACATCCCACAGACTCAAGGTCCAAACCCTGTCTCAGCTCTGGAAGTTGCCCACCAAGGACTGAAGGACCCTCCAGGTCACGGCTGCTGCCCTGTGCCTCTGCACCCACTGAACTCTGTTGGATCTCTTCAGCCCGGGATCTCACGGGGAGAAGTTTTGGGCTTCACTCAGAAACAGATGGTCTCCCTCTTGGGCCCCATCTGCCAGGCAACGCTGGAGCAGTTGGTCTCTGCAGTGCTGAGCAGAATCTTGTTTACTTTCCCCTCCCATCCCCAAGGTGATCGCGGGGCAACCCAGGCCTGCTGTTTCAACCCAGATTTCCAGGAACAGCCAGGAACTCTGAGGTGCAAGGGTGTAAACCAAGGGCAAGAGAGGGACATGGCATTGGCCAGCCCTGATCTCTGTCACTCTACAGCGTTGGAGAGATGGAGCAGCACTTGGCAGCTTCCCCTTTTTCCCCACTCAGGACACAAAGAGTTTCCATCCACCAGCGATGCAGGGAAGTGTCTCCTGACAGCATTTAGCACACACAAAAATAGCAGGTGAGACCAGCTCTCCTTGAGCAGCACCAGCCAAGATTGCTGCAGCATGCCTGATAAAAGAACTTTACTTCTTCTCTGGGCTCTGCTGCTGCAGCTCTGTGTCAAGGACTGGAGGATATCATCCATCCATGCACCAGCCCACGTTTTCCAGAGACCTCGGCCCCAGCAGCCAGAGCAGCGAGGTCCTGCTCTCTCAGGTTGCCAGGTTAGGCAGTCAGTGCTCTAATGGTGCTCGCTGAGCAGAGGGCACGGAGCACCACTTTATCCCTCCCCCGAGGGTTCCCGTCCGCGGAGGCTCCAGCCGGGATGCTGCCGGTGGCAGCTCCGCACTAATCAGCCCTGAGGCAGGAAGTGGAAACTTTCTGCTTGCAGCCACTTAGTTTCATTAGAAGCATCACGAGAGAAAACGAGGCCTCAGGTGGGGCAGGGAGACGCAGGAGGTGGGGAGAGGGGTCTGCAGCCTGTTTGTCGTGGCACTTGGCATGGCAGCTTCAGCTGGAGAGGAAAGAGGGGCAGAGGCAGCCTGGAGCTGGGACCTGTCACCCACATGGGTCAGAGCTCTGGGGGGTGTACAGCTGGGTAAAGTGATTGTTGCAGGATATATTATTATCCCCATCACTGCAAAGAATTTTTTCCCTATGTCTAGCCTAAATCTTCCTTGTTCAACACAAACGTGGTACTGTCCAGAGGTGGAATATTAAGCGCTGGAGTCACTGCCTAATCATGTATTGATTTCAGCGGAGCTGAGCTTGATGAGAGGAGTCTGCCCGGCCTTACTCCATCCCCCTCGTGCCCCAGGAGAATGTTTTGTGTGAGACTGAATGCCTCTGTAAGTGCCTCTCAGCTCCCTGCTCATTGAGAGCTGTTCTGCACAGACACATTGGAGCAGGGAGGGCGCAGGATCCTGGAATCACATTTCCTTTTGGCAAAGGGGATTTTATCTACCTCAGTCTCCCTGGGCAGTGTGCATGGTGGAGCTGTCAGTTCTCCTGAGCAGGACTAAGAGCCCAGCCAAGCAGAAATTCTGCCACTACCAGCAGCCCTCTACCCCTTGCCTTCCATTTCACTCCTCACGGAAGAGCAGGACTAAACTCAACTGCTCACCTCTAAGCCTGATTACCCTGCTTACATTTTGCACTAAGCCTGCTCAAACAAAGCGACACATTCAGGAATTGGACTTGATGATCCGTGTGGAGCCCTTCCAACTCAGGATATTCTATGTTTTGTGCACCCTGATGACTTTGGGAGAGGTCTGTGACAGGGACAGAGCTGGCAGGATAAATAAGACAGGAAAAAGTGACCAGAAGATCAGAGCTCAGATTCCTGAAATCTCATTCATGAAAAAGTATTGCTCCTTGTTCCTGGTTTATGAACACAGATGTTCTATAACTCCCACGTGGATGAGCAGTTGTTTTCATGTGAGCTCCTGTCCATCTTCCAGTTAAAGGGTTTGTTTGTTAGCCTTGGAGATTTCAGCAGCAATAATCCTGTTTGAAGACACCCACGCAGTTCTGCAGGAGCTCTGCCCTGGGATGGAGAGGAGCTGGGTCAGGGAATGCAGCAGCCAGGAGATGGAGCAGCTTAGCTCCTCAGCAGGGAACAGGAGCAGGCTCGGGAGAGAAAGGCCGGGCCCTTACAGGGCTCTTGTCCCTGATGGAACAGATGTGGCAGCTGCTTTGTGCCACAACCGCTGCGTGTTTGCCGAGCAGCCAAAGGGCTCCCCGGGCTGTGCCTCGGCCTGGCACATGGGGCCTTTCATTTTCCTCAAGGGCTCTCGAGGAAGAGCTCATTGTACCTGCTCGGAATTAATTCTGCCAGTCCCCAGCCTGCTCGTGGACTCCCCGTGCTGGAGCTCAAGACATGGCTTTCATTTTTTTCCTTCTGTCTGGGATAATTGATATCCTGGGATGGGGCTGCATTGACAGCCAGGACCTGATCCTAGTGAAGACCACATAGACCTGGCTTGGAGCCTTCAGGAATTGGATTTTCCAAGTCTCCCTGCAGCAGCTGCTGGCTGACAGCTTTGTCCCATTCCCTGGTTGCACAGCCCTTGTTCCTCCAAGCCCAAGGATCCCCCTTTGTGCCCCATCAGCTGGAAGTGCTGTTCTGTTTGGGGCTTCCTCAGAACTGCTGGCACAACAGAGCTATTTTGGTTCTGGCTGAGCACTCGGCATCTGAGCTCTCATGTGGTTGGAGCCCATTTTTTTGCAAGAATGAAAACAGTGGATTAATGAGCTGCTTGTGGCTAATGTGCAGGGTTTCTCAGAACTGGTGCTATTAGAGCCCAGCGTCATGTAGGAGGTAAATGGCAGCACACAGTGAATAAAGCAGTGATATAATAGGTTTAAGTAGTCCATTTCCCTTTGGAGTGTTGCTGATAACAGGCCCAAATGCATACAAGACCATTCCCTTAATGAATAAGACTGCTCTCTAGCAGAGCACGCACTGCAGCGCCTCACAAGGGGTTTATTTTTCATCATTTTCATCCAAAACAAGGCTTGGGTGTTTGAGTTGGAGTGGGGTACAGGGAGGACTATAAACATGGTCTGATTGCTCCACAGGAGATGCGTCCTTATCCCAGTATGCTGGCCCTGGATGTAACCAGAGGAGGATACTCAGGACAGGTCACAAGGGTGTATAAAGAATAAGGCTTCTCCCATGTGTGGTTTTGTAGCTTCCAGCAATCTGTGGGGTCTGCTTGGACATTGCATCCAAACTATTAAGTTTAATCATCATTGAGAGACCAAACCTCCATAATCTTGTCTAAAACCTTTTGAACCTATTTATATTTTCAGGCTACAAGATATCCTGTGGCAAACGAGCTCCAAAATTTAATTATGTGCTGTGTGAAAAAGCAATTCTTTTTGTTTGTTTTAAACTGGCCTGGTAATTTCACTAGGGCACGGACTCCTCGTGTCGTGAGAAACAGCATCTAAAATACCTGAGGGAAGCAGGATCCCAGATTTTATTGGAAAGGCATGTGATTATGACTTCTATGTGTTAAAAGCACTTCTGAAAATGGAGCATAGGTTCTACTTTTAATGCTTATGGAAATATTGCCTCCAGTGCTCTTGTTTGCTCTTCAGCTTGTTTTTATTTATTTAATTTTTTTCCCCTTAACCTCTCTTTACAACCTGCCCTAGTCCCTGACAGATCCAGTTCTCAAGCTCCTTGTTTACTCTGTTTGCATGGGCTTTGTTTTTTTTTACAACATTCTCCTCTTAAGTGCTGCAGCAGAATCTCTTGCCAGAGCTGTGAGCACAAACCCCACCAAGGACAGGCACATGCCTGGGAGCGACCTCTTCCTCCTCATTATGTTTGTGATGCTCTCAATGTCACCAGTTCAAGCACAGGCACACGGGGCTCAATACAGCCCCGAGATAAAGGCAGGAGAGACATCTCCATTCCCCCGAGGCGTGAGCGACTCTGCCGCCCCTTGATTGCGCCTTTGGCAGACACCTCATTAAAAGTGGGTTATTCCACACAAACACCCCCTTGTCCTTTCGCAGGCGTAATCTGAGCGTGGAGGGAAAGCGCAGCCCCACACCAGGGTGTCTGAGTCTGTCCAGACCTTGACTCTAACGAGCTGCTGTTCATTTGTAGCCTTCTCTGCCCTTCCTGGCGTTGTACTTTCCTGGTGCATCCTTAACTTGCACTGTCTCACAGGCAGTTTTGATCATGCCTCCAGCTACTAGAATGAAAATTAACATTACCCAAACCAAACCCAGGACACTTCTCTTGCAAATCCTTTGGTCTTAGTCCAAACAACATTTCTCTTCAGTCAGATACACCTCCTGCATGAAACATTCTGATATATAACCAAGTTAGCAGGTAGAGGAACCAGACTGAATCTTTCCCTTCCTGTCTTGTAAATGGTTCAGTGGAAGGTGTCCCTGCCTGTAGCAGGGGATGAAGTGGGTGATCTTAAAAGTCCCTTCCAACCCAACCCATTCAGTGATCCTCTGTCCTGCAGCCTCCCCCTGCTGTGCTCAAAGCCGTGGTTCTGAGTATTCTCTGCACTGCAGAGAGCTTTGCAGAGACCGCCTGTGCCTCAGTTTGCTCTTGCGCTGGAAGGTTTGTAGGTAGACTCAGCAGTACTGAGTTAACAGTTGGACTCTGTGATATTAGAGGTCTGCTCCAATTTAAACTTTTAAGCCTGTGGCTCTCTGGTCTGTGTGTGAACAGGCAGGGGTGACAGCAGGGCTGTGCGGAGCTCAGAGCGAGCTGCCCGCAGGTAGCGCCGAGCGCACGGGAGGGACTGAGGGAGGGAGGGAGGTGTGAGGAGCTGCTGTTCGTGGAGGCTGCCACGCCTTTCTGTGGGCAGAACTCCAGCTGCATGTGCAGGGAAAGGGGTTTGGGGGAGAGAGAGGAGACTGGTCTACGTGGGAGCTCTGTGCCAGCCTGCAAAGGATCCAGGTAGGCTGGATCTGTGCGTGCAGCGGTGGAAAGCCTCCATCGAGGCCTCTGTGATTATAAGAGACTTTTTAAACACGCCTCAGGAAAGGGGTCTCAAACGTGTCCTCCATCTCCTCTGTGCAGAACTCCCAGGGAGCGTCTCTGCTGTGGAGCTGTTATTCTGTTTGTGATGTGGTTTTGCTCGGGTGGCGTGTGTGGGGTGCGTGGGCTGGGGTCGGGCTGCGGCGGCGGCCGGGAGGGCTGAGCCGAAGGCAGCTCACGGCTCGGGGAGCCGAGCGCGCACCGCAGGGCTCTGCCCGAGCCGCTCCGCCAGGATCATCACCGAATTCCACCCGAGTGCTTTCTATTTCGGGTGTTCCTCCGCACACCTTTGCTCCCGTCTTCTGTCCGGCTTGCGTCAGGCCCTCGGGACCAAACCGCGGCTCTCCCGCACTTGTTGAGGAGCATCGGCAGGAGACGGAGCGGTTCCCTTGGAAACCTCTGGATGCCCAGCAACAAGTCGCTGACAGCTGCCATGTGACCAGGTGCATTAATCAGAAATGTTGTATGAATCAGGTCAGATGGGGCCAAAGTCCAGCGCGCTCCCCCTCTGCTCCACTGCTAATTACTGAGCCGCGAGGGCTGCTCCGAGTACGGGGTGGAAAACAACTCAGAATAATTAAATCAAACAGTGACCTTTCTTGTCGTGGATTCTAAGTTCATGTCAGACTTTCTCCATGAAAAAAAAAAAATCGGTCCGATCCCTTCTTCCACTGAAACAAATCTTGAATGCAAATGAGTGAGGCAGAGGAGTCTCCTGAGGTGGAAAAAACAGGGAGAATGAATGCACCATGGACACAGAGAGTTCCCAGCTCTCTACTCAAAATAAGCCCAACATTTCAAATGAATCTTTGGAATAAGTAGATCAGGCTTGAGGTACAGCTTGGACTGGACAGGTACAGCTTGTGTTCATCACTTGGATCCCTTTGAAAATCATATTTCTGAAGCCTCAACTGAATTTGCTGGCCAGCATCACCAGTTAGAATGCAGGGAAAGGACTTGAGTCCAAAGTCCTGCCCAACAGCCCTAAAAGAAGAGGCTGCAGCTCTCAGGAAAACAGGCAGTACCTATGCAAGTCTCATCCCTTGTGAATGGCTGCAAAATGGCTGTTCTTTGTAGATGCAGAGAACTGGAGCACCTCTGCTCTGGAGCCAGACTGTGAGAATTGGGGCTGTTCCCTTACTCTGCATTTCCTTTCTAGTAGGATCTTCTAAGGCAATCAGGTATCCAAGGACTTGAGGACCCCTCAGCATTTTCCATAAGATATTTACAGCTTCAGCTCTCATTCTTTTCCTATTTCCCCCAATTTCTGCTTTGCCTGGACAAAGTGAGGGCAATGGCTTCCAGATTTGTCTCCTGAAGGAAAATCTCCCGCAGACGCGTGCCCAAGGCCAGGCACCAGCAAGGCTGGAAGGTCTTCTCTTACCCCAACACCAATCTACATTCTTTGTGCTGTGACTAATCCATGGCAAGGTCATCAGGTCCTGCCAGGCTCATGCCCTGCTGCAGGGTTTGAGCCTGCCAGGCTGTTCACTGATTTGTGTCACACACAGGTACATTCTGCCCCAAGCCAGCTTTTATCTCAGGAAAAGCAACACTGTCACTGTGGCTGGGCAGGGTCCGGGCTGGTATGAGCCAGGCAAAGGATTTGGCCCGTGATCCACGGTAGTGGGGGAAAACAAACAAACAAAAATAGTCAGAAACAGAGCACCTGGCTTTATTGTAATCGCTTTGTAATTTGAACAGCATCCAGGGCCACTCGAAAATGGGCTCCTTCATGTCATCTGCTCTTAGTTACAGGTCTTAAGAGCCCCATATTTACCCGCAGGGATCCATTTGTAGCAGAAATTTCCCAATTCAGATCTAAATGTGGGTCTCAAGTATTACCCAGAGATCTCAAGTATTACCCAGACCAAGCCTTCAACTCTGGACCATTTTGATTTCTATCTAATTAATGTTGCCACCAATTATTATTTTTTCCTTTGGTATTATTTCTTTGGTATCACACCCCATGCACAGGATATACCAGAGGACAAAACTTTACTCAACGGACTGACCATCTAAGGTAACATAGGCCAGTCTTGAAAAATTGGTGTCTGCAACTTGTGTATTTTCCATCTTAGAGGTGCAACTCAAACCCATCCCTGCTGACACCCCGTCAAAGCCAGGAACATGAGTGTTTCTGGAGGTGAGGGTTAGGAAATAAATTTATTCTCCGTGCTGAATGCTTTGCTCCTTGGCACACTTGAGGGAATAGCTGTCTGACCTCCTTGCTCTGGAAACAGCAGAGGCCCAAACGGATTCCGGGTACTCAGATCTGGGCTGTCTTTCAGCTCGGTGTGTCTGGGAAGAAATAGAGGGTTGGGGTTTGTGCCAGCCCCCAAAACAGGATGATAAGGGCTGAAGCTTGGCTTGTCCATTGGAGTGGGAAACCAGAGGGAACGAGCCTCCAGGCCCAGGGACACTGCGGCAGGATGGAGAGGACAAACTGGTGGCCTTTGGTCCTGGGGAATCCGGAGCGAGTGACCCCCGCAAAGCGAAGCAGAGCTTCGTGCTCCCGCTGGAGCCAGGTGGGCTCTCCCGGCGGGCTGTCTCCGCTGTTCCCTCCCCCGGGGAGAGCTCGGAGCGCTCTCCGCCGGCGCTGCCCCGTTTCCAGGGCTCGGCGCTCCCCGGACGGACCTGTTGCCGTGTGCCCCCGCTGCCGAGCGCCGGTGAGACTCTTACACTGAAGGCGGGCGGTCCCATGATGTAATGCTGCCGCAGCTGCCCGGAGCGGCCGCTGCCGTTGGCCGAGGCGCGGAGTCCCCGCCCGGGCGCTCCGCCCGCCGCCCCCCCGGCGGGCCATAAAAGCCCCGAGGCAGAGGCAGGGCAGCTTCCCCGGCCCCTCCGCCGCTCAGGTGACCCAGGGACAGGTGAGCCCTTCAGGTGCGGAGGCGGCTCGGGGACGCTGCGAGGGGCTCCCCGGCCACCTGTGGAGCCGGTCCCACCTCTGCCGGGCGGCTCCGCCGGCGCAGGGACCCGGCGGGCGCGGGGAGCACTCGGGGGAAGGGGCCGCTCTCCCCCGGCCCTGGGGACAGCCGAGGCGATCCCGGGGAGATCCCGACCGGACCGCGGCGGCGGGGCCTCGAATCAGCACCACGGACAGCGCTCGGCGGCGCCTCCCAGGCGGGGCTGGACCGGGACACGAGCGCGGCACCGGGAACCGGCACCGCGCACCCGCGGCCGCGGACAGGACTCTCCCGGGACATCACCGCCACCCAGAGCCACCGGGGCGGCGCTGGACTGTTGGCCGGGGCCAGGGTGAGTCCAGCCCGGAGGGGTCTCAGCGGGAGAAGGGAGGAAGGAGAGCGGCAAAGGGGAGTGGCACAGCCCGGTCACCTGCCCGCAGGTACCCGGTGCCGGACAGGGATGCCCGGGGCGCGTCCCCATCCAGCCCTGCCCGACACCGACAGCCAGGGGCCGGGAGCCGTCCCACTGCCCCGAGCACGGCACTCGGGGTCTGGCTGAGAGCCAAGGGCTGGATGAGGTGGGAAGGGACATTGGGATGGATGCGTTTTCCAACCATCCCTGCCAGCCTCAGGTAAGACACGCTCACAGCCTCGGGTAGGGCAGGGAATAAAAACATTTGGGAAGCACGGAATGATTACACGAATCCAAATGTAGCCTGCACTTCCCATCTACTCGACATCAAAGCTTTATGCTGGAAAACCCAACACTCCTGTTTTGAAAATGTGTCTGACTGGTAGTTCATGTGTAAAGTTGCTCTTAAAATTCCCTTATTTGTCAGAGAAACAGGACATTTAACCAAGATACTGTTGGGAGGTGATGCTTCATGAACAGTTATTTGAAATTAATTTTTGTCCGTGGCTGATTCTATCTGACTACTCAAAAATCTGCCTTGCAGTAGTGGCACGCTTTGGGTCCATTGACAGATTGTGTTATATTGAAGTGCTCGTTGGCTAAATCAGAGTGGATTTTTTTTTTTCCAAAATGCTCCCCTCCAGAGGAAAAAAAAAATTAAAAATGGAGTGTGATCAAATTAAACAAAGTGGTTGGGTTTTGGTTTTAATTTTGACAAAATTAAAACAACAAAGTATTTATCTCTGGCTCAAGATGAAATAAAACATTTTTTTCTCTTTAGATCATTAAACTAAAGATCTAATATAGAAAATAAAAATATAAAATGTTGAAGTGTTTGAGCACTTTGGAAATTAAGCATTTCACAGAGCTATTGCCAGATGATTTGCTGCATTTTTTTAATCTCCATTTTTGGAAGCTGGGTTATTCCCTGAATGAATCCCTGTTCATTGGAAATTCTTCCCCAGCTCTGCTAAATGTGTGTTTAAACACTTTTCTGAACAGAGACACAAGGTGATTTAATCCAGGCTCAGCCTGGCCACGTCTCCCCTCCTTACACTTGTATTTTTTCTGAGTGATGTTGGTCTCTGAGAGGAAAAGGAAACACGCTGTTCTCCATTTTAAGGAAACTCCTATTTGTTATATCAGAATTAAATATTCTGGGGGAAAAAAGAAAATAAATACTTGAAAAGAAAGTTATTTCCTATTCTTTTGTATCCACACAGCCTTTAGACACATTTTATGGACATTGAACAAAGTAAGGGTGGTAATGTTTCCCTATGGAACTGGAACGGGGAGATATCTTTGTTATCTCTCTGTAAATCTTTTAACATCTCCCATCAGTTCTGTGCACACAGTGACTCTGATCTGTCCTGAATGCAACAGCTGCTGAGGTTCAGTCTGGGCAGTGCCTTGTCTCTGCCAACACCATTATCAGGCTTTTCCCCTTGAAGTTCAGCTGTAAAATAAAAGGAAAAAAAACCCCATATTCTTCACCTCCTGCCCCCAAAAGCCATGCAGAGGAAGCCAGAAAATTATATTGCACCAAATACCTACTCCTGCTTTCATGGGTTTATCTCCGCATTCTGGGAAACTGCCTAATCAGATTTCATATTTCATATAAAAATAGTAGGACAGATGATATCATATCCTCAAAGCTAACTAAATTTTGTATTGTGCAGCCTTGCTTAATCAAAGTTTCGTTTCCATTTGTTCAGGGTATATTTTGTCACTTTTTTTTTTTTTACTGGCAATTTTCTGTAGAACTCATAGATGGATCCAACCCAGAGGTCTCTGAAGAACAGGGGACTCAGGGTAAGGTCTAAACTTAATTCAGTTTAATTCCTGGCTCTTTAAGTATTCTTCAAAATGAGTAAATTGGAAATCAGTCTGGCAGGAGAGTCCTACATCACCCGCTGGAAGGAAATATTTGAAGTTTTGCTAGGAAAAAAACCACCAGACAGACTTTAGTTGTTTAAAATTCAGTAGAAATAAAGCCTGTTCAAGGCAGGATCCTCCTTGCCCTCTCCCCCTCCCACCACACAGACAATGTTCCAGGCTCCTGGCTCTGTGTGCCTTGCACAAATATTTGTCTGTGTGTCGCTGCCACTCCACTGCAATCGTGGCATCTGGTAGTAGCTGGGAAACTGGGAGGTGCTTGGGAATCTCGGCAGGAAAAAGAGAGTGGATTTCAGACGCCAGATCTGCGACAGCTTTGGAGCCTGGATAAACAGGGCGAGGTTGTTTGTGCTTTTTGGCAGGGATTTTGTTCTGCCCCAGACACCTGCAGCAGGCTCAGCCTCTCTCAGACACTGCACTTGGCCTGTGCCAAGCCCAGCCCTGCTCTGGGGCACACCCGGTCCTGCCTCAACAGGACCTGCCCCAGCCCACACCCACCCCGGTCCTGCAGGCTTCGGGGCCAGAGTGAGACCTCAGGGAAGTCTGAGCAAAGGATGTGGTTTTTCTGCTCACCCAAGTCATAGAATCACAGAATGGTTTGGGTTGGAAGGGACCTTAAAGCTCCCTGGGACATGGAAGTTTTGTTCCGTGTGTGTTCAGCACCTAAAGATTCTGACTCTGGGACTCTGGCTCAGGGGTTTAGGAAGGTCAAAGAAAAGATCTTTCATGGCACAGTCTGTGGCTCTGCAGGTGAACACATGGACCTGCAGCAAGCCAGCAAACCCTGTGTGTCCTTGAGGAGAGAACTTTGCCTTTTGGTTTATCTTAATCTGGAGACTCAGAGTTTTTCATAAACCTACAGTAACTTACACAATATCAGGCCCCACTTCAGGAAAATACAAATGCACTTGCACAGACTTCAGCATCGAACTCCCTCAGGAACCAAACTAAAGTCAAGCACTTGGCTGCACTGAGGATTAAAGGATGTTTCCATAATGTTATGCAAAGATCTTCTCTTTATCCTGTGTTACTTAAGGCTGTACATCCTTCCCAAGTCATGTTCAGAAGCACAACTCCCTCCCCTGTGATTTTCCAAAGCATTTTAGTGTTTTCAGGTGCTCAGCATGACATATTCCAATTAATCCTGATTTTCAGGGACTTCTAAGCACCTGCATCTTGTTGATCCCTTTCAGAGTGTCTCAAACACAAATATAAGATGTCCAAAATTGCTAACTTCCTTTGAAAATCCAGAGCCACAATGAACGGTCCACCTACGAGATTCCAGCCCAGGTGAAAATTGCATGGATTCCAGCCCCCCAAAATCAGAGGCAACAGTCAGCACCTGCTCCCGTGGGGTGACAATGCACCCTGCCATTAGAGCAAAGTTTCTCTTAGAAAGGAGAAAATTGCACCATTCCCAGTGAGAAGGAGTGCAAACCTTTTCAGTTCAGCTCACGGAATTATTAATGCTGCGGTCTGTAATTCCGGCTAATCAAATATTCCCTTGCTCCGTGTTGCCGCTCGAATGCTTGCGGAGAAATCAATGCCACGAAGAGATGGAAAACTTTCCTGAGTTCCTCCCCTCAGAGACAACGAGTCCCCATCTGGAGGGCAAAGGCTCCAGCAAAGGGCAGTGATTTGCAGGCTTGGAGCTTGCATGGATCAGGAGCAATGGGAATTCCTCGGGAGCGAGGAGAGCAAAGGCCAGTTCAGACAAACCCTTTCCCAAGTGCTAAAGAGCTTGGAATGTTTCAAAGAGTTTTCAGTTTCTCCAATGGGTTGTTTAGATCTGCTCAGAGATGATCTGTACCCTGAAAGCAGAGGCGACAGGAGGACAGTTCCCCTGATGCCATGGCCAGGGGCACGGCTGAATCCAGATCCCACCAGGATCAGGGAGCAGCATAGCTGTGCCCTTGCACAGTGCCTCGCTCTGGTGACACTGCTGGTGACAGTGACACCCTTGGGAGATCAGGACTGACTCCCACTCTGGCTCAGCTGGGAAAAGGTGGCTGCAGCTCTGGTTTGACCAGCTCCTCCTCGGCCCTGCCCGAGGCACAGCCAGAGATGAGAAACAAACTAAGAAAAGGCAATGGTTTGACTGATTTTTGCAATTCTAATCTGAAACCTAAAGCCATTCCTAAATGAGGCACCTCAGATCCCTCATCCTTAAAGACAGATCTTGTGATCCCAATTTCCAGGGTACCAGAAAACCAAATTCAGTGATATCTGTAAGGCTCTGGTGATCTGAGAGCAAATGGAACCAGAGAACAGAAAAAGGTGATTATCCTGTCAGGTTTGGCCTGGGAGGAAGATTATCCATCTATCTTGCCAGACCTATTTATTATCTGATTTTCTCCTGGCTTAGCTTTTATCACCTTTCTAATCCTCCCCATCTAATTCAGACAATATTTTATCTCAGCAGTTCTCACCCTGTGCTGACGAAGGTGGGCTTGGAGCTCTGGGCAGGTTTTACGTGACCTCACGAGGGGCTGCACAGGTGGGTGGAACATTAAGTGCCAGCTAATGAGTTCACAACTTTCAAAAATAAATGAGCTGGTGTATTTTCTAGAAGAGAAGTGTTACATCTTTCTGCTGGTCTGTCAATGAGGGAGTGGGTTTGGAAGAACTCCTTTTCCAGAATTTTTCAAGAATGGACTCATTCCATGTAACACACAAATTTAAATGTGTGTGTGTATGTATATCTATACCTGTTGTACAGTGTGTATTTATTTAAGTGGATGTGATGTATGAAATTGGTTTCTGGGATGGGAAGCACTGGGATGCATCATATGAATCAAGCAGGACTCAAAGATAAATTTGAGGTAGATGATGCTTTTTGAATACGCTCATGATTTGACCCACTCAGAGGAAACATTGAAATTGCCAGGCTCTCAGTCCCTCACAGGGTTCAAGTCCCAAATCCCAGTAAGATGGAGGTTTCTCTGCATAGCACAGCCCTTTGCCTTTTCCCTTTTCACCCCAAATCAATGGGCACTTTCCCCACCTTGTTGCTGGTGAATGCATTTGGGGCTAAACTTTATCGAGTCCACAGCGGTTCCTGGAATAGCTGCAAGCTGAGCACTTGGTTAGGGACAGCCAGGAGGCTGGAGAGATGATTACCTTCAGGCAGTCTCCCTGGAACATCCCAGGGCTCCTACAGGCACAGCCTAATGCAGGACTTAGGATGCTGAACAGACTCCTATTACAGGGCCAGCCATCTCCACACTTCCACACCGAGAGCCCTTGTTAACATGCACATCAGTGGCTCCAGAACACAGCAGCCCAGTCAGGGCTCATTAGGGGCAAAATCATTCCAAGGGACATTGTTTCAGAAAGGAAAGAATTTAATTTCTCTCAGGGTTGGGGTTGAGTTGCAAAGAGCCTGGGGCTTTTGTGTTGGAAGCTGTCTCGGAGTGTGGAGCTCGGCTGTGCCAGAGGCTGCGATGGGGTTACCTTGAGAGGCACCCACAGCATCGGCCCCAGAGGGACCCTGGCTCACAGCAGGGGCACATTAAAATAAATCTTCGTTAAAGAGGTGAGTTTAAGGCCTGTGTGTCCTCTGGGAATCAGCAGCTGAGGTGGGAATTGCTCAGGCATGAGCCACGCACTGCTAATGGAAGCTCTGTCTGTGTGCCTGGTTCTGCTCTGTCCCTGCCCCAGACCTGTAAAGCTTTTGAGACCAGGAGGGGAGGTTCTGATGAGGAAATCTCAGTCCACTTTTATTGGCAGGTATTAAAAACCCCTGAGAGTTATCATTAATAGATACAAATGAATCACTGCACAGCTGAAGTGCTGACTTTCTCCTATTTATCATGGGATGACCCACTAGAACACACAAGACGTCCACTGCTTTAGTAATACACTGCAAATAAACATCCAATTATCAGGTCTGAGAAGGGAAAAGGAACAAGGACGAAGCCATTTGTCATCTCAGTTTTATTTTCTGTACAGAGTCCTGCACAAAGTGTGCTGGTAGCTCTCCTCTCCCACATGTGCCACCACTCCTCAGGAATAACTCTGATGCCTGTTCATTCAAAGCTCAGCTCTATTTTAAAAAATCTACTCTCTCTGAAAGGGCTGTCTTTAAAAAAACCCAAAAATTGTACAGGAAAAAGGACAAAATTGCTTCTCAACAAAAGGGCCTATCAACAGCCTGTCAATAATGTGCCAAAGGCCAGAACCTGCCTTTCAAAGAGGCTCTGAAGCCTCGACGTGTACTTTGAGAGCAATTAAGGGATGTAAGCAACATGATGATTATCTCATGGGTGACATTTTCATCAGCTCTTTGGGAAAAAGGAGAGATGGGCTTGAGATGGCTGTGATCAATGTTCGTCCCAGTCCTGCAGAAATGGCAGGAAAACATGTGGTGGATGGGTCTGGAAATCAAAATGCACAAGGAAAGGAAGGGTGGGAGGAAGAGGTGATAAAGGCAGAAGGATTTTAAATCACAGAAGGTGAAAGAATGAGAAGGAGAGAACCTGAGAAATATGAGTGGGAACCTGTGACTCTTCCTTTTCCCATCTCAGGCCCTGTGTCTTCTACCTCCTCACTTTTCAGGGCACAGCTCCATCCCGAGCCTGAGGAAAGAGGAACAGAACATTCCCAGGGACTGAGGCAATGCCTCAGGGCTGACGTGTGCTATGGTCACTCTGCTCCTTCTCCAGAGTATTGCACAGAGCCATTGAGTTTGGGCCTTTCCTTTCCTTTTTCCTTCCCTCCCATCCATCTTTGTGCTGCAGGTGCCAGCCCAATCCCAGAGTCAGGCAGGGGCAGATGGAGCTGGAGGGACATGAGGGGTGCAAGACAGAAGTGCAGGTGGGAAGCTCAGCCAGAGCCTCATTGCCTGGGATGATGCCTGAGGGGTGAGAGGAGCTGCACCCTACCCCAGGAGCACTGCCTGGCTCAGGGGGATGAGCTCAGCCCCAGCTATCCCGGCTGGATTGGGGGAGCAGAGCCCACGTGGACTCTGCTGCCGGCACCAGAGCAGGACAGGAGCCAAGCAGAAGCTCAGATGTTGCACATGCCCAGCTGTTTTGAAGCTAGGCAAAACGTTTCATGGAAAACACATCTGCAAAAGCACATTTGGCTGCAGTATTTCCCCAGTTTGCTGAATTTCTTGTTTAGGAAAACAAACTTAATTGCGGCAGAACAAAATGTTGCCTAATTTGCTATAAAAATCTCCCTCCTACATTTCATTTTATGAAAAAAAAAATTAGAAATGTTAATGTTGAGTGAAAGAATTTATTTTTTTAAATGTTTGGAAATCTCCCTTGTCCCAAAAGATCCCGTTATACTCCCAGCTCCCCTCTGCATGTATCAGCACAGAGGAGCACACATCCAAATTCCCGTGTGCATCGCCACAAGTGCGCACTCACATCCTGGGCAAACAATTCCAGGCAGCTCTGACAGGCACGAGCTGCTCTGCATTCTCCAGGAGTGCCTTTTGAAGAGGATCTTAATAATAAAAATAATGTTATGTTACTAGTTAAACACTGGGAATAATTCCTCCATCACAGGCAAACTGTGCTGAAGCCGGGAATGAACCCAGACGTTCCCTGGGAGGAATCCCCAGGGTCCCAGCAGGATGCATTAACAGCACGTCTCTCCAGTGAGCCGTGATGGGAAGAGCATGGAGCAAAAAAAAAAAAGGTAAAGTGGTTAAAAACAACTTGTATTTTTAGAGCCCAGTCTCCCACGGAAATCTTCCGAGATGCTGAGCTCTCCACTTCTGATTTGTAAGGAATAAGTTTGGAAGCCCAGCTGAGACTCCTGGGCTGTAAATTTTTCTGTAATGTTTTTCTCCAGACCCATTTGCTGTCCTGCTAATTAATCCAGGTAATGGCTGGGTTGTTTGTTTTTTTTGTTTTTTTTTCCCCTTCAGCAGCAGTTTTCCTTTTTGTTAACACGAACAGAGAGAACCGAAGAACCGATCTCTCGAAGGATCCTGGCTGGCAGCAATATCACCATCTGACTGAAGAGAACTCAGCCACACGCATAATCCTCGGGAAAATTCATCTCCACCCTCCCGCAGACCCCGGTGAGAGCCCTTGAAGTGGTAATTAAAGTCTATTGAGTGGCAACTGCACCTGTTTAGAGAGGAGAGTGCGGGTAAGAGGTGCACAAAGGGAGATGAGCAGCGCGGAGAGAGGAACTGCTGGAGCTGGGGAGGAAGAGAAGTGGAAAGAAGGTGGGCGCGGGGGGAGGAAAGTGTTGGTTTGTTGGAGTCGATCCAATCAGTTGTGCATTTCCATCCTTCCTGCCTTAGATTTGCTCCCTTCCCGCTCTCGCAGCCACTGATGGAAACTCCGGGGGGCTTCCCCACCAGCCCCGCCCCGGCTCCGCTGCTCCCCTGGGTAAATCCGCGGTTCCCGCACGGTCCTTGAGGACTCACACAGCCCCCGGTCACTGAGGCCGCTGCAGCGCCCGGCTCCCCGGGCTGGCCCTGGGCCGTGCCGGCTCTTGTCCCTCTGCCCAGTGTCCCCGTGTGACAGCCCAGCCCCTCGCAAAGCTCGCAGCACCGCGGGAGGGAATCAACGGGAGGCGTTTGCGAGTTCTGGCAGATGGGGGCGAGAGCAGAATCCGGGCAGGAACACAGGGAGGTGGAAGGGACTGGAGTGGGGCAATGCCTGTTCCAGTAAAGATGCTGGGTTTGCCCACATCCCGTGGCTCCCAAGTGTTCTGACCCAGTGTCGCCTCAGGTGTCCCCACGGGCTGTAGGAGAGGCCATGCAAAATACACTTATTCATAGATTTTATTCATGGATTTTTACAAAGGGCCAGAGAGCCAGAGACCAGTGCTGGAGAGTGATCTAGGTGCAGGCTCCAGGGAAGTTTTCATTCTGAGGCCCATGGCTTGATCACAGAATTCCTGGCTGCTTCTGTCACAATCCCAGTGTGACCTTGGCAGCAAACAGGGTCCCAGGCTATTTGCCCTACAGATGAGGCTCTAAAACCTTAGTCAAAGATCCCTGCAAAAGCTTTTTATTGTAGGAGTAAATAACCACCCCTTACACTCTACACAGGCACTACTTGACTCCCCTTATCCAACCCAAAAATCCATTGTTTTAGGTGGCACTAGAACACTAACGTGGGCTTTGTCCCTTGTCACTGCAATTCCATGTGTGCCCCAGAATCAAGTGGGCTGAACCAGGATTCCTGGGGTGAGAACAGGAGGGGAGAGAGGTTCATCCCAAGAGCACCCCGAGGCTGAGCTGAGCAAACGAGTCAGGCAGAAGAATTCCACCGGTGTTGGCAAATTTTTCTCTCTCACTGGACTTGATGGCAGCCAGTCCCTTGTGAATCCCTGACCTTCACACTCCACAGGCTGTCTGGGATGGCTCACAGGAACCACAGGAGATTTTTTCCTGTTCCTGATTGTCAGAACACACAACAATTCTGGTGCGAATGTTGTTGCGTCTGCTTTGGACAAGTCCTGTCAGCAGCACCTCTGCAGCTTCCCAAAGCTGTGCCAGGACATGCTTTGGTGTGAATGAGGATAGGGAAGAACTTGCACTCAGACAGTCACAAAATCCCAAATGGTTTGGGCTGGAAGGACCATAAAACTCATCCAGTGCCACTGCTGCCAAGGGCAGGGACACCTTCCACTATCCCAGGATGCTCCAAGCCCTGTCCAATTCCATTGACTGTTCCAGGTGAGATTTGAAATTAGTTGGGTGTCTGATCCACCCATTTGGCTACAGTTTGTGGAGACAGACAGACATCCCTGGACAGCAGGATCACCTGCCAGTCAAGTCGTGTCCCAGGGTGAGAGGAATTGTTGTGCCGACTGGGCAGGGAGGCTACGTGACAACACTGAAAGCCCAACTGCCATAGAATCATCCCTAAAATACCCTCCTTGCCTCTTAAACTCCAATCTTGTGCGTTAACCAACCCATTGGGTGGAAGGGCTCCATGTGATAACTTGCCTTGTTTCTGCCTTTTGGCTCCCAAACACTCCTCTCTCATTTTTCCCTTTTAGCCTTCCTGTCCCTCGGCCCTTTTCTCTCTCCACCTTCCCTCTGATTGCTGAGCAGCTTTTTGACTTTTCCATCAATAAGTCTAAAGAGCATTTGAACCGCTCTGGTCCCCCTTCTCTCCTCCCTCCAGTTCCATATCAGGCAAGCTCATCGATCAGAGGAGCTCAGGAAATATCTGGTGTTTTGTTGTCAGGCTGATAATAACATTGCAGTTGTGAATGGGCTGCTGCAGGCCTGATCATGGACACCTGCAGGGTTTGTTTAATTGCATTTAATGACAAATCCTATACAGAGGAGCATTGCCAGAGAGATTTATTATCCGCCAAAGAGGCAAAGCACAACAGCTCAAAATATAATTTGCACTGAGCATTTTTCCCCCTGCCTCTCTTTAAAGCATGGTAATAAATGACAAATCGGGTAAAGTGGGAGACACGGGGCTGGGGAGGAGGTGGGGGGCAGAGGACAGAGATTGAAACCAAAGGAAATAACAGCAATAAGGCCACATTGTTCTCTCTGCCCTCCCTGTGCTCTGGTGTAGAGGAAATACTGTTTGTTTAATTTACAGCCTGGAAGTGCAGCTGGGGATCTCTCTGTGATGAGCCTGGTCGGAGATAGCTGGAGGCCAAGAGTCCCCACTCTTTCCAGCCAGGCTTTTTTCCCCTCTTCTGGAGCTAAGTTTAGCTCCCATCCATAGAAACAATTACCGAGGAGCCTCCCAGTGCTGGGGAGAGGGGAGAGGTCCAGCTGCCACCAGCACAAGAAGCCACAGCCCTGAAATCTCTGGGACAAACCAGAAGTGGCAGATCCCTTCCTGACAAATATCACACGGAGAAATACGGCCCCACAGAGACAGTCTAGACAAAAACCTCACACGCCTCCCAGCCTGCAATTTATGTCTCCTACTAAACACCTCGCTCTGAACAGGGAATGTCTGGGTGTGAAAGCAAGAGAGGAGCTCTTGCTCACACGTCTCTTGTCTTGATTTTTACCTGTCTAGCAATGATTTGTGCTAAATCCCTTCACGGAGCTGCATCCCAGAACAAGGACTGAAAAGTGTCCTTGTCACCTGGAATTCCAGTCCAGCTTAGCACTTCCCAAACTGGCTTCTCTCTCAAATTCATTCTTCTTTACAATTCATCCTCTCTTCCAGGACCAAAGACTGAATTGTCCTGAATTTCTATTTCTAAACATTGTCTCACTCCCCAGATGTTTTCACTGCATACTCACTACTGTTCCTCTTGATATTCAGATTAGAATCACAGAATATCCTGAGTTGTAAGGGACTCACAAGGATCATCCAAGTCCAACTGGTGTTTAAATTTTACCCAGGAGGTTTGGGGTGACAGCAGTTTTGTACAAGAACACACATCCATCCCCCTGTGTTCAGCAGTTGGCTCTGTCCTTACACAAACACGGTGTTGGGTAACACCTGGACCCGTTTTTATCTGATTTCCTGGACAATGGCAGTATCACTAATGCTCCCTGTTAAATAAGACCACCTGGACATCTCCTGGTATCAGCCCCAGCTATCACAAACACTCCTGATACCTAGACCAGCACAAAGGGCTGTTATCTCAGAGCAGCACCAATCCCCAGACTGAAACACCCATCTGGAGTTAGAATAAAGTGTCCACAGAAAGCACATGTCATAAAAAAGGAGAGGGAGGGAGGGAGGGAGNGAGCCTGGTCGGAGATAGCTGGAGGCCAAGAGTCCCCACTCTTTCCAGCCAGGCTTTTTTCCCCTCTTCTGGAGCTAAGTTTAGCTCCCATCCATAGAAACAATTACCGAGGAGCCTCCCAGTGCTGGGGAGAGGGGAGAGGTCCAGCTGCCACCAGCACAAGAAGCCACAGCCCTGAAATCTCTGGGACAAACCAGAAGTGGCAGATCCCTTCCTGACAAATATCACACGGAGAAATACGGCCCCACAGAGACAGTCTAGACAAAAACCTCACACGCCTCCCAGCCTGCAATTTATGTCTCCTACTAAACACCTCGCTCTGAACAGGGAATGTCTGGGTGTGAAAGCAAGAGAGGAGCTCTTGCTCACACGTCTCTTGTCTTGATTTTTACCTGTCTAGCAATGATTTGTGCTAAATCCCTTCACGGAGCTGCATCCCAGAACAAGGACTGAAAAGTGTCCTTGTCACCTGGAATTCCAGTCCAGCTTAGCACTTCCCAAACTGGCTTCTCTCTCAAATTCATTCTTCTTTACAATTCATCCTCTCTTCCAGGACCAAAGACTGAATTGTCCTGAATTTCTATTTCTAAACATTGTCTCACTCCCCAGATGTTTTCACTGCATACTCACTACTGTTCCTCTTGATATTCAGATTAGAATCACAGAATATCCTGAGTTGTAAGGGACTCACAAGGATCATCCAAGTCCAACTGGTGTTTAAATTTTACCCAGGAGGTTTGGGGTGACAGCAGTTTTGTACAAGAACACACATCCATCCCCCTGTGTTCAGCAGTTGGCTCTGTCCTTACACAAACACGGTGTTGGGTAACACCTGGACCCGTTTTTATCTGATTTCCTGGACAATGGCAGTATCACTAATGCTCCCTGTTAAATAAGACCACCTGGACATCTCCTGGTATCAGCCCCAGCTATCACAAACACTCCTGATACCTAGACCAGCACAAAGGGCTGTTATCTCAGAGCAGCACCAATCCCCAGACTGAAACACCCATCTGGAGTTAGAATAAAGTGTCCACAGAAAGCACATGTCATAAAAAAGGAGAGGGAGGGAGGGAGGGAGGGAGGGAGGGATGGGACTGCTCCCCATGAGCTCCCACAGGGCACAGCCCCTGCCAGCAGCAGCAAACCCAAACCCCTCTCCTGTTGCTGCACACTCTTCATCTTCCCATGGAAGGAACAGCCAAGGCTGCTGAGGAATGGTTTTATTTCTTTCCCTTTTTTCCCCACCTGCTTACAAAAGTACCTGTAACAGCTGGGTGAAGATGGGAAGAAGCTGTTCCCTGCCTGATTTCAGTGGCTGAGGTGAGTAAAGCTCTACTGGCCAAGGAATAAAATCAGATCCTTTCCATGGGCGTGAGCCAGCACTGTCCTTCCACACCTCATCCACGTGAGGGATTAACAGAGAAAAGCTGGGCACTGAAAGAAAAGCTGGACCTGAACCAAAGATTGCTCATCAACAAATCCAGAGAAAGGGAACAGCAAAAGGGGTTTGTTTTCCTTGCTTAAATCAGCCTCTCAGCGGGATTCCAGGAAACTCAGCACTATCATTATCTTTCTCTTTGCAGAGTCCTTTTCTCCAGTTCCCCAGCATATACTGCATTTGCTTATTGTAGTCAGAGTCAAATACAGCTGGGAGACAGACAGGTTGACAGAGCACTCCTGGAGAAGTTTATCACAGGGTAAGGCAAGAGGAGCCCCTGCTGAGCCCTGATGTCCCTGTAGAGTCTATGGAGTGAGAAAATAGAGCAGAAACTCACGGGAACAGCACAAATTGGAGAGATGATTACAGGGAGATTTGATGTGGTCTCAGGAGGAATGCTGCAAAGGGCAGCATCCATCCCTGAAGGAGAGACAGGAACAAGGATTACAGGATGAGAAGAACTGAGGAAGGATGCTGGGAGAAGACGTGCGGGAGGACATCCCCGAGGAGGAAGCGCTGCTCTCCTAGCCTGGCTCTGTGTGGAAGACTAGTGATTTTGTTGTTGTGTTTGTAAAGGTGACAACAAATCATAGCCTGCCATACAGCCCAGGCTGCCACGGCCCGGGTGTGCAAGAGTTTTGGGGTGCTGGGGCTCCTGTCGTGGCTTATTCTGCTCCTCAGTCCAAATGTCCCCCAATTCCTTCTTCGGCCCCATTTATATCCTGAGCATGATGTCCCAGGGTCTGGAACATCCCTGGGGTCAGCCCCAGGCACCCCCAGCCCCTCCTCAGCATGGCTGGATGAGGGCAGGAAAGGCCTTGGTTCTGAGCGAGCTCAGCAAGAACAAAAACACCTGTGAGTCATCAGCCCCGTGCTCAGCACAAACCCAAACACAGCCCCTGAGAAGGAAATTCACTCTGCCCCAGCTAAAAGCAGCACAGGACCCAAGGAACCTGCCCCAAACACACCAGAGCAGAGTCAGGGCGCTCGGACACTGCCAGAACCTTGATGCCTGGCAGGGCTTGTTTGGAGAGTTCAGCCCTTTGCTTCCAACAGGGCCTTAAAATATAAAAGAACAAATTTTCAACACCACTCAGAGCCTCCATTCTCCGAGGTATTTAGGTGTGAAAATGAAACTCCTGAATCCTGCCAAGTCCAGTGGTAAAAGCACTGAAATATCTTTAATAATTTGGGTTATTCGTGCTGTTGAGCACTTTTCTCTTTTTCCCTTTTATTTTTTTTTTTCTTTTTTTCCTTAAACTTACCAGGCTCAGCATTGCCCACATCACTGGTACTATGGCAGATGTGATTTAGGAATCACAGAATGGTTTGGGCTGCAATGGACCTTAAAGCTCTCCCAGTGCCACCCCTGCCATGGGCAGGGACACCTCCCACTGTCCCAGGCTGTCCCAAATCCCAATGTCCAGCCTGGCCTTGGGCACTGCCAGGGATCCAGGGGCAGCCACAAACCTGTACAAATCACTGTGATTTGGTGGTGCCTGAAAGAAAAGATCCAGGTTTCATAAACCACCAGCACTCCCCCCATCTTCTACTTCCCCATTGACAGATTAAATCCACACAAAATTCCGAGGGCAGCAGTGCAGCCATTAATGCTGCAATGGCCAGGCTGGTGCCTGATGTAAATGAAACTTTGATTTAGTGTTTCCCCCAGAAGCCTCCCCAGTGTGTTCATCCTCTGCAGGCTGATCAAAATCCTCGCTCCTAGGTACCTCATGCCCCACACAAGCACAGAAAATAATGTCATCAGAGCCCTGCTGATGGAGGCAGTTACAGGACAAAGGCCCTGCAGCAAGGTGGGGATTGGGTCATCGTTCCTGCTAATGTCAGGGTGCCATTTCTCCCTATTTTTAGAATTGTTCCCTTTGTACAGCAAATTGTTCAACTATAGAGACAATCTGGTGTTCGCTGGCTCTGGGAGCAGGGACCCATCTTTCCTGGCTTCAGGAAATCACGTAAACTGCTGAAAGCTGGAGATGGATAAAATCTGGGTACACAGGAGCCTGTAAACCTCCATTTACACTGAAAAACCTGAGGAGCTGCTGCAGCCCTGACTGAGCACAAAGGAAATTTCTGCAGGTTTCTAAATTATCCACTCTCTGCTTCAGAAGGATCTCAGGGATTCAATAAATCAGTATGGACTCTGCTCCTAAATTATTTTGATGCTTTTGGAACTCTTAGCACAGCTCCGAACTTCTCCATATTTTGAGGGAAGAGATGGGGAGCAATGGGTGAGGAATTCTGGAGCCTTTCACACTGAGGATGTTCCAAACCATCCACCCCAGCTCTTTGTTATTCTCCACATTGTACCTCGTGCTTGTCCCAGCCACCTCAGCGTGGATTCAAAGCAGAGCAAACACGAGCTGTAAATTCTGACTTTGCAGCCTAAATAAGCCAGGCAGCCAGAGAACAGTTATTATTCCCATGTTATTGGCAGGGAATTGAGACACGGGAAGATTAAATGACCAGCCCAAGGTCACCAAAGGAGCCTCCTGTAAAGGTGAGGGCTCAGCCTGGATTTCTGAAGTCTCTGCCCAGTACTTCAGCCATCCATTCACTTGCTCTTTAAGTACCCTGTCATTATTACTGTGAAGGAAATTATGCTCCTCCTGCAGCAGCCAGCACCGTGTAATTCAGCTTGTCTGAAAGGGAATATGAAATGGCAGTTTCACAAAAAATTAACCCTCCTGCCACGCAGCCTGGCAGCCCTGTCACAACGTCTCATTTTTTATCTGCTCTTCCTCCCGTGGGGATTTAACTCCACTCTTATTCCCAGAATTCTGGCTGGGGCTTTTTCTGTGTTATCTCAAAAACCCTACACAGGTGTCCCCCGTGGGGGGCCGTGGTCTGTAGGGGAGGGATGTGGGGGGTTTGAGCCCCTCGTTCCTGCCCCAGATGTGGGGATTCACCCACGTTCCTGAGCTGCTGCTGGCACGGGGAGGATCCCAGCAGCTCCTGGAAGGAGCAGCAGCAGCTGAAGCTCAGCAGGAGAACCCAGGAGCAGCCACATGTCCCTGACACCCTCAGAGGGATGGCACAGATCCTTTGTTCCCAGCTGTTGTGTCAGTGGAAGTGGGAGATGTCCAGCAAAGAGACTCCAACTTTGGAACAGCCTGGGAGAGCTGGGAGTGCTCCCCAGGAGAAGCTCCAGGGAGAGCTCAGAGCCCCTTCCAGGGCCTAAAGGGGCTCCAGGAGAGCTGGAGAGGGACTGGGGACAAGGGATGGAGGGACAGGACACAGGGAATGGCTTCCCAGTGCCAGAGGGCAGGGCTGGGTGGGAGATTGGGCAGGAATTGTTCCCTGGGAGGGTGGGGAGGGTCCCCACAGGGAAGCTGTGGCTGCCCCTGGATCCCTGGAAGTGTCCCAGGCCAGGCTGAACTGGGCTTGGAGCCCTGGTCTATAAAAGGTTGGAGGTGAGGTCCTGAGGCTCCAGCACATTCCAGATGCAGGGATCTGCAGGGACAGGCTGCTGGGACACTTCTCCTCCTGCTCTTTATTCCCTCATTCCTGAGAAATTCCTTATTAATGGAAAAACCATTTCCATCAGCTGCACTTTACCCCACAACATCTCTGAGCCCACCCAGGAAAGGAGGGTGGGCTCTGAGGTGGATTTGGGACCTAAAAACCTGTGTGGTGTTCTGGTGACTTCCTAATGGATTCTATGGAGGGGAAATTAATAGGAAGCTTTGGTTAATAGATACTTCAGATAAAAGAGCGAGTGCATCTGGTCACCATGGCAACACGAGAGCCAGCAGGGAGAGGAAATGTCACCGTGTCTGTGCCTTGACCTGCAGCACAAACAGCCTGGGAGCTGGGGGTTTGCACTGGCTGTTCACAGAGGGGACAGGGACAGGGACACGGCTCTCCCGGGTTGGATATTCACAGCCCAGGAATACCCAGACACGCCCAGAGGGTTCACAGTGTTCAAATGGAACTCGTGGGGCTTTTTTCTGGGTGAAAACACAGTGAACTCGTGCCCAGAGTTGTGTGTTCCCACAGCCCTGAGTGAGAGGTTGGACACAGTGATCCCTGAGGGCTTTTCCAGCCTCGAGGATTCTCTGGTTCCTCCCGTCCTGACGTGCAGGGAGCAGCCCTTGCACAGCACAGACACCCTGGAGATGTTCAAGGGACCTTTGCCCCTTTTCTTCTCAAACACAAAATTCTGTGTCACAGAATTCCAGATAATTTTGGGCTGGAGGGACCTTAAAGCCCACCCAGTGCCACCCCCGCCATGGACACCTCCCACCTTCCAAACCCCAATGTCCAAGCTGGCCTTGGGCACTGCCAGGGATCCAGGGGCAGCCACAGCTGCTCTGGGAATTCCATCCCAGCCTCACAGGGAACAATTCCCGGGCACAGACTTTGTGTGGGAATTCTACCACGGACACTCTGGCTCCAGGAGCAGCTGCTGCTCCCAGGGACTTTCAGGAGCTGCTGAAGTGAAAATTGGGCTCCTGCTGCCTCTTATGCAAAAGCAGTTTCTTAGCAACAAAAGTGAAATTCTGTGTGAAGGCAACAGGCATCGGTGGGATAATCCACTGTAATTCCAGACAAGACCTAAAACGGGTGGATGGACTGAATAATAATCATGACAGACAGAATAATAATAATGGAAATAATGAGACTAAGCTTATTTCCCTGGGTAGGAGAAACCCAGCTATAAATAAAATACAATGGGAGAAATCCTGTGCCAGTTCTCTGTAAAAGATTAGGGACACTTAAACTCAATTTATGCCCTAAAAATAGACTCTGGTGAGTAAAGCTTTGCTCATCTAAGCTGAGCTATTTACTGCTTGAGTGTTTTCCCTCACTCCAAGCAGGTATTGTCATTCAGGGATGGAGCGAGCTGGACATAATGTCCCGTGGGGGGAATTGGAGTGAATAAATCTGTATTCGCTGGTGAGGACGATGCTTTGCCACCTCCAAGGCAGGAAACTCGTACTTTAAAACGAACCGCCAGACCTGCGTAGGGCCGTGGGCTAAACCGCGTCATCTCTACGGCTCGGTTACAGCTCAGGACATTATGACTCCATAAAACCTGCAGTCAAACTACGTCAGATTAATGCTGTGCAGCCGCTGCGTTTTGAAATGCCATAATTTAGAGAAATAAACCCGCTATGAAACCAGCACACGCTGGGAGTCCCAGACGCAGCTGGACAGCGCCTGGTCCGCGCGGGGCGCACTGGGAAGCGTAGTCCCGGCGCTGGTGAAGCCCCGTTAGCGGAGCTACCCACAGGGGGCGAGGGGACTACAGTGCCCAGCATGCCCCGCAAGGAGAGGGTGCATACTCTTCCCACCTCACCCCCCCACCCGCTCTGCCCTCTGGGAAACAGAGTACGTGCGATGCGGCACCGGGCGAGCAGTGCCGCTCCCGGGACTACAGCTGCCATCATCCACCGCGCGTCCCGCTCCGCCCCGCGCGGCGCCATTTTGTTCCGCGGCGCAGCCTGAGATGGCGGCCGGGCCCGGGCGGTGAAGGTCCTGCCGCGCTGAGGGCAGGGGGGTCCCGCCGGCCCCCGCCCGCCCCGCGCCGCGCTGGGGCCGCGCCGCCGCCGCCGGTCCATGGCCTGGAGGCGGCCGCTGGCGCCATGGACCTGCGCACGGCCGTGTACAATGCGGCCCGCGACGGGAAGCTGAAGCTGTTGCAGAAGCTGCTGGGCAGCCGCAGCCGGGAGGAGCTGGAGGCATTGACGGCGGGGCCTGGCGGCGGGGGCGGCCCCGGGGCCGGCAGCACCCCGCTGCTGATCGCGGCCCGGCACGGACACCTGGAGGTGGTGGAGTACCTGCTGGATCACTGCGGGGCCCGCGTGGAGGAGGGCGGCTCCGTCAGCTTCGACGGCGAGACCATCGAGGGCGCCCCGCCGCTGTGGGCGGCCTCGGCTGCGGGGCACCTGGGCGTGGTGCGGAGCCTGCTGGACCACGGCGCCTCGGTGAACCAGACCACGCTGACCAACTCCACCCCTCTGCGGGCCGCCTGCTTTGATGGGCACCTGGAGATCGTGCGGTACCTGGTGGGCGAACGCGGGGCCGACCTGGAGGTGGCCAACCGGCACGGCCACACGTGCTTGATGATTTCCTGCTACAAAGGGCACCGGGAGATCGCCCGGTACTTGCTGGAGAAAGGGGCCGATGTGAACCGGCGCAGCGTGAAGGGAAACACGGCCTTGCACGACTGTGCCGAGTCGGGCAGCCTGGAGATCCTGCAGCTCCTGCTCCGCTCCAAGGCCCGCATGGAGAAGGATGGCTATGGCATGACTCCTCTGCTCGCTGCCAGTGTCACCGGCCACACCAACATCGTGGAGTACCTGATCCAGGGGGGGCTGCAGCAGGACGAGGCTGCGGGGAGCCAGAGTGGGACCTGTGCCTCAGGTGGGAGCCATCAGAGGGGCTGTAGTGAAGAGGGCTGTGAGGGCTGCGGTGCTTCAGCTTCCAGTCAGGACGAGGTCCCGAACGTGTTCTGCACTCGAGAGGCTGCTGTGGAAGCGCTGGAGCTGCTGGGTGCCACCTTTGTGGACAAGAAACGAGACCTGTTGGGAGCCCACAAGTACTGGCGCAGGGCGATGGAGCTGCGCTGCGAGGGCGGGAAGTACCTGCCCAAGCCCGAGCCCCGGCAGCTGGTGCTGGCCTACGACTACTCGCGGGAGGTGAGCTCTCTGGAGGAGCTGGAAGCCCTGATCACGGACCCCGACGAGATGCGCATGCAGGCGCTGCTGATCCGGGAGCGCATCCTGGGCCCTTCCCACCCCGACACCTCCTACTACATCCGATACCGCGGCGCCGTCTACGCCGACTCCGGCAACTTCGAGCGCTGCATTAACCTGTGGAAGTACGCCCTGGACATGCAGCAAGGCAACCTGGAGCCCCTCAGCCCCATGACTGCCAGCAGTTTCCTTTCCTTTGCCGAGCTTTACTCCTACGTGCTCCAGGACCGTTCCAAAGGCACTTTAGCCACCCACCTGGGCTTCTCCGACCTCATCGGGGTGCTGAGCAAAGGGGTCCGGGAGGTGGAGAGGGCCCTGGTGCACGGCAAGGACCCCGTGGCCGACTCGGCGCAGTTCACCAAGACGTTGGCCATCATCCTGCACTTGGTTTTCCTGCTGGAGAAGGTGGAGTGCACCCCGGAGCAGGAGCACCAGAAGCGCCAGACCATCTACCGCCTGCTCAAGTGCAGCCCCCGCGCCAAGAACGGCTTCACCCTCCTGCACATGGCTGTGGACAAGGACACCACGATGGTGGGGCGTTACCCCGTGGGCAAATTCCCGTCGCTGCACGTGGTGAACTTGCTGCTGGAGTGCGGGGCGGACCCGGACAGCCGGGACTATGACAACAACACCCCCCTGCACGTGGCTGCCCGCAACAACTGCCCGCTGATCATGAGCGCCCTGATGGAGGCCGGGGCGCACATGGACGCCACCAACGCCTTCAAGCAGACGGCCTACGAGCTGCTGGACGAGAAGCTGCTCACCAAGAGCACCATGCAGCCCTTCAACTACATCACCCTCCAGTGCCTTGCTGCTCGCGCCCTGGACAAGCACAAGATTCCCTACAAGGGATTCATTCCCGAGGAGCTGGAAGCCTTCATTGAGCTGCACTAGGGCACGACAGCCGATGGTCCCCGGCCTGTCCCACCCCGCTGAGGTTGTGCAGGGCTCGGGCTGGCTGTGCCAAAGTGCCCAGGGCCGTCGCTGTGCTGAGCTTTGTCCCCATCTGTCACCACCCAGCTGGCGTGTCGGGGCAAGGGAGGAGGAAGCCCCAGAGCTCATGGTTGTCCCTCGTTGTCACCTTCAGGTACCAGCTCTCTCCAGTGCACTCTGTCCACAGAAGGCCACAGCCCCTGCCCTTCCTCATTGCCGCCATCGTGTCCTGACAAGGAAGGAGATGGAGATTCCCTGGGACCTGCTGCCTCTCCTGTTAGTGCTGGATTAACTCATTGTTCAGCTTTGGAGCAGCTACACATCCCCCACGTGCTCTGGCCCTTCCCACCCCACACACCCAACAGATAGAAAGTGAGTGAGGAATAAAATACCCTGCAGCTAATCCTTTCCTCTCCTTCCTGTCAGGTTTGGGATAGCCCATGCCCAGCAGCCAAGGGGCTCGTGCTCTGCCCAGGGATGGCACAGGGCTGGGTGTGCTGAGGATGGGGTTTGTCTCTCTCTTGGTTGGCCAAGTAGCAAATGGTGTTAAAGGCCTGAGATTTCTATGATTGTGTGTAAAGCTGGTATGTTTTTTCTCTCGTAGAGCCAGGCCCTATCTATGCTGCAAGACTTCTCCAATCCTGTAAGATAGAGGAAGGTCAGTTCTGGTTACACAGTATCATCCATAGATGTTGTAGTTTATGAATGGGGAGGAAAAAAATACTTTTAAGAACAAGATGCTGATGTGGTGTTCAGGCCCTTGGCTTGTCCATTCCACACCCATTTGCTCCATTCCCAGCATGTATGTGCTTTGGCTCCAGAGGGCATCAGGGATTGAGCTGGAAGGGTGAATGTGGACAGTTTGGGAGCCAAAACAGCACATTTTGAACTATTTTCGAGGCTGAGCTCTTGTAAGCCCTTTAGGCCAGGAGGTACCTGCACTGTGGAGGTGCTTGGAGGGGGTTATGAAAGCAAGTGAGTGTCCGTGGTGGGTTTGCACCAGGGTGGGCTGAAGGAAGAAGCAAGAAATGAAAGTTTAAGGTGCCTCCTTGTCCTTCTGAGGTTTTAGCATCACCTGCTTGGGCTCTGTTATTGCCCCATTCTGAAACCTTGTGCAGTGGGTTCTTAGCAGCTGGTTTGGGCTTTTGAATCTTCTTTTTTTTTTT